>OX940938.1:18321198-18641071 GCA_954870645.1 Agrotis clavis
TGGAAGCGATTTGGTAACTATGTCTTCGCATTTGTCGGGCGAGATTACTACTTTAACTTTTAATTCTATTGAGAATGTCGCTATGAATAGATATTGCGATCGACATGTTGACAAGCTTAAACGAGTGGCCCCGCATTCCAATCGATTCATCAATACTTAGAGTATTGCCCATTCGTATTCAAAATGGTGAAGAGTACGATCATTTCATGCGACAGTATAAGTCTTCAGTTGAACAATGTGGGCACGAGATGTCTATGATCAAAACTTCTTTGGCTTATGGTAGAGCTGAATTCCGACAGACGCATGCTATTAATGGAAGGTATATTCCAAAAGACCAGGTTATGATCTACAGTTCTGAGAAGCCGAGGAAAGTGGAAGACGTACGCGAATATATTACGTCTATGCGCTCAGTTATGTGTTCAAAAATTACTCGGGGTTATTCACTTGAGTTAACCCGAATGGTTTTATTCTGGAAGTCTCTGTTCGTCTCGATGATCAAATTGAAGTACCACGATGGTTTTGATATCAATGGAGGTAAAGTGGTCTTCAAAAAGAAGAAAGATTTAAAGCAAAAGGGTGGAGTCGTTATTATTCGCAATTGAAGTTCTATTTTATTACCCCATGAAATGAATGGAGTGGGATTGACGTTGGATATTTTAGTAATCCAAACTCCTCTTTCTTTTAGGAGTTTGTCTTTGTCGCTGCAGGCTGAATTGATTAGAATGGTTGGCTGCCTTGGTGGGATTATCATGATGAGGATCCGAATATGCGTGAGCTGTTAAGGAGGAATTATGATAATAATAACGACTCTAAGAATTTTATTAATCGGCTCTTTCCTATTAACGTTAGAAGACAACAAGCTGATGAGGGATTTTTGAGGAAAAATGGTATAAATGTGCGAGGTTTTAAGTTGGTTTCAATTACTAGGAAGTTGCTTTCTGAGGCTATCAAACGTGAGAAGAGAATTAAGGTCAATATGCTGTATACCAATGAATTATCTTATGTTATAACTGCGGTGGCCTTTTACCGACGATAGTTTTAGCTGCTGAATCTCGCGTCATGTTAAGGCGAAATATCGCCGTTTCGGATGGGCTCGTGAATGGGGCTATGGGTGTTGTAAAAGGGTTCAAATGGCCAGCGTTACGCAGAGATCAGTTGGAAGAAGATGAAATGCCAGACGCTGTTCTCATTAAGTTTGATGACGAGACAATAGGCAGCAGATTAAAAGATGCTAATGGTTTTGTTTCAATAAAAAAAAAAGATTCCGACGAATTGAGAACCTCCTCCTTTTTTAAGTCGGTTAAAAAGACTCTTTCTACCCAATGATCTCACCATGGAGAATCAATTAGCTTATCTTAAGGGTGACGGGGCCATAGATATTTTACATGTTCGTTTTGTTGAGGGTGATGAACTTAATATTGATGTCGCTCATAGCGGATACGGGACCTGAGTTACTAAGGAAAATGTATGGCTTGCGCTTTTCGGCTTTTAAGCTTACGCATCATATTGATAGAATCATGCAGGTCGTGTATAAGGATGCTATTATGCGAAACATTATGACATCTAGGCTCATCATGACGCTATTAAAGCAAAACAATATAACATCACATACCCATGCTAACGTCACGAAATTGAAATTACTTTTGCAAGTTGTTGGGTTCGATACTTCTATTTGCGAGCGCTTGGCCGAAACGATAATTTCGTTTCCACGCCATTTGATGAGTTATGTATAGAATACTCCACACAGGGAGCTGCCGCTGATGAGTTTATTTCTTCCTTAGGTTCTTGGGATTCATCTTCTTTATTGAAGAAATTTTCTTTCTTTGATGTAGACAAGACTACTAGGGCTTTCTTAATTAGAGTTTTGACTCACTATGAAATGTCTTTGGCTCTTAACTTTGCATTTTCAGACAATCTTCCCTTTAGTATAAACTTAATTAATAACGGTTGACCTGCTTCACTAAGCATATCCGCGTACATTTCTACCGCATCAATTAATTGTTTTGTTGTATTTTCCTTATCATCTAACAAAGGTATTACGAGTATCATACACGCAGTTTTCATATCGAATTCCATAGTACTTGATTTTATTTCTACGCTAGGCAAGGTACACAATTTTGATATCTCTGTAAATAAAGCACAAATCTGTTGGTACGTAGTACCTATTACCTCAAGTTCCGATTCCTTAGTTGTTTTACTTAAATTACAAAATAACGTCTTACTTTTATTTAACAATATCTCGGCTTCTTGCAACTTATCTGACGAAACTAAACCTTTATACCTACTCTGGCCTTTTTTTATATGATTTTTCCGAATCTGTAACAGATCTTCATATAATTCTATTAAATCGTCAGTCATAATATAAGAAAGAAAACATTATAAATAATTTGAAATCACAGCACCGAACCTATCATAATACATTTAGAACAATCTTGTTTATTGTAACTCGAGGCGTTCCCACACTGAGCGAGTACCGATAACAAAATGCTGAGCTGAGATTCTGTGAACTGTGGCTGTGGTGCTGCGATATACAATCTATTCTTAGAACTTAAATAACTTAACTACATACCTTTAAAATTAATTGACAATTTTACTTTTACGATAGAAGCACTTTTGCACAAAGGTACCATTTTCTTTTATAACTCACTTTTTATGCACTCACAAATCTTCTCTGGGACTTCACTTACTGCACTTAAACTTTTTCACTATGAGTTTGCCGCTGCCGCTGCCGTTGCCACATCCTGCTGCTGGTTTATCCATTTCTTGAGGCTTTTTAATATTCCTGTAAGTATCACCATATCATCAGCACCGGAACGCAGTAATGATTGTGTTAGGCCGAGACTCCATTATTGCCTTCCGAAGAGTTTTGGGCGATGAAAATTTCTTTCTTCAGTTTAACAGAGTAACTTTTCCCCATATTTCAGTATTTTGGGCCTTACACAACACAGCTGCAGCAAATCACTCACGTGACTCTAATATTTAGCCCTTAAACATTATAACTTTGTTCACCGAGGCACACGGGAATCCGCTTCGCTTGCACTTTGCGCCGGCTATCGTATAGCCCGCAAGCCGTGTTCCCGGAAGCGTATTTCCAAAGCCTATACTATTTCAGTCACGAGTCGGACTCTAATCGATGAGCTTTTGTTTGTGCATATTTATCAACAATACCTAATCTATCTCAGTAAAAAACTTGACTCAAATAGATTAGCTTTTGTTTAGATATTTTCAAAGAAAATGCACGGACAAAATCTAGTACCATTTCAGTCACGCACGAGTCAAACTCTAACCCCCTTATTAATAAACGTGGACTAAAGTTACAACCAGGATAATCCTCGGATTAACCATACATTTTTTAAAGATAAACCTTGTCGTAACTTTAGTCCACGTTTATTAATAAGGGGGTAAAAGACGAGGTTTTGTGCATGTCGCAGTGAAATGAGGAAATCAGGGATTTCACGAAATCCAATTATCAAGAAAAGTATCTAGTGATAATTATGACAAAAATACTAATATAAAGTCAGAGATCATGTCATTTCACTAAACTAAGTAAAATGTCAGAAAACGTCGACGGAGCACCGCTTCGCGGTGCTCCTACTTCTGAGTGGTTTAAAAAAAAAAACCACGAAGGGGATGGCGGGGTCTGAAAGACCCCGCCATCCCCTTCTAACCTAACCTGTCCGAGTCGGGGTGCCCACAGTCGTATTTACGATATTCAAGTACTATAAAATTTAAGAAAAGTTAAATTCCGAGGTGTGAGCCTCTACTCGACAAGGTTTTGTTCGTACGTAATGTTTAAAAATAACTCGCGAAAAGTTTAGCTATTCGAGTGATATAAATTATATAGAACTAGATTTTGTCCGTGCATTTTCTTTGAAAACATCAAAACAAAAGCTAATCTATTTGAGTCAAGTTTTTTACTGAGATTGATTAGGTATTGTTGAGAAATATGCACAAACAAAAGCTCATCGATTATAGTCTGACTCGTGACTGAAATAGTATAGGCTTTGGAAATAGGCTTCCCGGAACGCGTATGGCAATGCCATGAGGTGTGGAGGTGTAATCAAACACGTGTAGTCGGGACAAGCGTTTAATGCTAATATAACTATGGTTGCTTACTACTAAATACATTGCTTACTGCTAAGTACAATATCTACTTCATTCATTCATTGCTATCATATCCATCTTTATTTGCTCTTGGTTTTTGTGGCACCATTTTAGCCAAGCTTTAAAGATGTTACGGGCCACTCGCATTTGCTCAAAAATAACCCCAGAGGTTGGCCGATTCTGTAAAACCCATATTTCGAATTTAAGCCTGGCCTCCCGTGTGTCATGGGAAAGGATTTTAATACTAATTAAGTTATTTTGAATCTTATTTCAATGAGTTCAGAATTTATGTTAAGGTCACCCGGGGCTATTGTAGCTAAGGGGCAAATGTAGCTAATTGAAATAACTAGTTTCCGTTTCGTTATTAAAATAAGTGACATCTGTGGCTGTAAAGAGAAACTTCAGTTGAGTTAGGTAGCAACAGATGGCGCAACTAACACTTAGACTGTTTTATCTACGCAGCATCTTTTTAATCTGTCATTTTAAAGTAATGTTGTAACGATTAAAAACTTATAGCATAGAAACACGTGAGTAGCGCCCTCTTTTAACCCACTAAGTAATTTATTTTGACAAGCTTCGCCATAGTTCATTTATTTCATACAAAAATAAAATAGATGGCGCTGATGAGGAATCGATATATCAATAAACTTTTAATATTATAATTAGTTTGACAGCTTATCTATGAAAAATATGTCATACCGTTATTTTTATTCCTCAGGTAACGGTTAACTGACTATTGAAAAACCAGCCCTAAGGATAATTATGTGGCCGAACTTAACTACACGTCGACGTATCGAGACGTTGTGTTTAATTTAAAAAATAACACAACAGTTTGCGGAACGTCACCATACGTCGACGTATAATGCCGTTCTAATCATTGTTAATTACTCAAATAAATAGAGGTACCAATAAACGTTTATAAACATCTTTTAAAGGACATGATGTCCACATTATAAATATATAAGAAAAAGCGGTCTACCATTATTATGTAATGCAACTCCTAACTCAGTCAACCCAGCGACACCAGAAGCCAGTTTATAACACAAGCCTGCCACGCATCATGTCATTCATTCCATCTTCTGGACCACTGGACAACGATGCTGATTTAGACAGCGTGTCTTATGTGAGGTTCTTTGACGTCAGTTTATTACGTTATATGCTTAAAATTAGAAATTGTAGTAACCACAGAACCATCACACAATATAAATGTAACGAGTATTGTCAGTTGTATTTTAGACTGAATGTTTAAACCTGTCTTATGTATTACATTTATATTGTATAACTATCGTATTGATAGTGAAATCATATGAAGATATTACGTTCAAACAAGTGTAGACGGTGTGACGTATACTAATAAACTAGGTCGTGGCGCACGGTCATTCGTTACTCAGCCGTCGGCCTAGACGGACGTGCGTGCGGCACGACCACTTGGAAATCCAGTGTTTGTTTTACTTACCCCTGTGACGCCGTACTGGGACGTCACAAGTGGCGACGAGTCTACGGGTAAGCACCTGATCTATCATAATAATTATTATGGGAAGGAAAGGATAAGAAATGTGCGTAAACTCGAAGGTACATTGCAAAAAAAAAAAAAAAAAGACGTACATAAACAAATAATTTAAATGAACTTTTGCATAGGTATCTAATTAGTTACCTATTTTAGATTAAGATATACTACATTTTGTTTTGTTTGTCTGTTAGACCGTACGACGATTATGACATACAAATTGTAATGTACCCGGGGCACGAAGATGTTATCAAATCATAATATTATGATACCTACGCATTCCAAAAGAATGATTAATTCCTAATTCCTATTCCATAATAATTCCAGTAGTAGGTTGATCGATAACCGGTACTAAAGAGTTTGTTACTTTTAAGCACTAAAAGTAATAGTTAAACCGTAATTTTGTTAAAATGTCATTGACAATAAAAAAAAAAAAAAAAAACAAGATAGGTACCTACGGGTATTAGTGTTGGGAATAGGTGTGGGACTGCCTACATTGTTATATCACAATCTAAAAATGAACATAATTTGTTCGCAAGTAAACAAAGTTTATACAGACGTTAAGTCCTACTTATAGTATAATAAATAGAATACCCCCCCAAAAAAAAAAAAAAAAAAATATGTTGGTTCAACTAACATTTCTAAGATGGAAAAAGGTACCCACCCTAATCATAATATTAGATTTGACTGCCTCGGTTTAGCAGTTGCAAGCGTAACTGTTAAGTTTGGGGTCCCGGGTTCAATTCTCGGGTCGAGCAGTGTTGTTGACTATTCCATTAGGAATTCTCAGTAGCATGGAGTCTGGATTTAAACTGGGTGACGTATATGTTACAGTTGTGACGTATATGTACTTACTTAGTAGTGTCTGCGGGGTGGTATTCTCGAAACTAAAGTATTTATCTTGGGTAGTATCAACCAATTTTGTCGGTGGATACTATCATGATTTTGATTCCAAATTCTTTGGAAATTATATATGAAGCAGTAAACAGATTTGGGTGGTACCTACTTAAGTGAATCAAAGAAATCAAAAGTAACAATGGGGTCTGAAAGTAGTAAACATGATAATGTCAGTTGGTGCTAACGAAATGTGAATCAAAGAATCACAAAAGTAGCAGTGTAGGTAGTGTTACATTTAAATACCTAAGTAGTAAACTGACATAATTTGTCAGTTGGTACTAACAATAAAAAAATGTGAATCAATGGAATCACAAAAGTAACAATGTAGTGTTACATTTAAGTACCCAAGTAGTAAACTGACATAGTGTTCAGTTGGTACTAACAATAAAATTTAATGTGAATCAATGGAATCACAAAAGTAACAATATAGTGTTACATTTAAATACCTAAGTAGTAAACTGACATAATTTGTCAGTTGGTACTAACAATAAAATTTAATGTGAATCAATGGAATCACAAAAAGTAACAACATAATGTTACATTTGGGTACTTTAAGTAGAAAACTGACATGATTTGTCAGTTGGTACTAACAATAAAAAAATGTGAATCAATGGAATCACAAAAGTAACAATGTAGTGTTACATTTAAATACCTAAGTAGTAAACTGACATAATTTGTCAGTTCGTACTAACAATAAAATTTAATGTGAATCAATGGAATCACAAAAGTAACAATGTAATGTTACATTTAGGTACATTAAGTAGTAAACTGACATAATTTGTCAGTTGGTACTAGCAAGCAAAAAAAAAAAAAAAAAAAAAAAAGTAGTAAACTGATGTGGATCTGTCACCCAAAATGTCACATATTTCACCTTTGAAGGGTTTAAAAGAAAAAAAAAAAGAGAAAAAAGAGGAACGAAGCAAGAGCAAAAAAAAAAAAAAAAAAAAAAAAACAGTAAAAGTACAGTCTGATACAGGTATTGAATCAGTCACCTAAATCTATAACCAATAAATATAAAAGCTCTAAAAAATCAAATCAAAGAGCATAATTATTCTTAATGAGTTGGTGAACAAAGTGGACTTGCTGACTCTCAACAACACTCGGTGTTGCTGACTCTCGGCAACACTCGATGTTCGGTTCCTATCAGAGGGAACCTAGTGCAGTTTCCTTCAGCTTCAGGCAACGGAGGACCCGTTCCAAGCTGTTAGTGCTCAGGACTGTATCACCAATACCTGACGTTATACGAAAGAATAACATGCGGTAGCAATAGTTTTATTTCTTATAATCACGATGAGTGTTCGTCAGTTATGTTTTCTAACAGTAAACATAGGTAGAGGGCTTGGTGGTTTAATAGGTAATCAAATGAGTTATTGTAAATACTCAAAATTATTGTATGCCCGGTTCAAATTACAAAAAGATAACCCAACTAGCAAAACAGTCTCAGAACTCGCACTTTCTAAGAGTAGTACCTAGACTTAATGCGCTCTTATATTTGTTTTGATCATACCATCGATCCTGTGTCACTTTTGGACAGGCCGGTATGGGTTCAGGAATGCTCAGTCTCATAACCAAGTCTCATATATGTATATAGGAGCATTTACTAAGACTAGTTGCACTTGAAAAAAAAAACTTGCTCTTGTATCGGTATTTTTCTGAGCTCGTTTGATTATATTAGACTTGCTAAATGCTATTGTAAGATGTCAGACTAATATCAGCATAGCATAAGAGTACTGTGAGTACGTGCATTTCTGATCTTGTCTGGAACTAATATGAGATCAATGCCGCTGGATGAGTGTGATATTGGAGTGATTTTAGTTCAACATATTTTATATTTGCAATACAAAAGGCAAGACCCATATAGGAGCGTTTGATCTTTGATCGATTTTGGGAATAATTAATTTTAATGGTTTTAAGAGAAATTTTGCGGGCCATATTTTATTTTAGTTTTAAAAATAGTAATAATGGGTTACAAAAACTGGAAAAGATTTATGAAAACTTTAAAGAAACTAAAACTACAGGAGGAAAATTGTAAAGAAGTACAATGAAACCCTAATTTATTCCAATATGGAGTTATCTTTAGTATAAGTACCGAATGCTAAAATTAGAGTAAACAATCTTACATTGGTTTTATAGTGCGCTTGTAAAATGCAGCTATACTAATGGCGCCACTATCAATATAAATTGACAAATAAAATAATTAAACGAAAACAGAAAATACCTTATTTAACAAGGCGCATGAATTTTGAAGTATAAATCGAAGTCTAATTAACAGTAAATAATAAATTCCAATACGATTATTTACCTTATAACTACTTTTACTCTTATACTAAAGTTACGGCACTTTTCAAGTTACGGCACTGCCCAAATCCAGGCTTATATCATTATATGGGAGTGATGTAAGAGCAACAAAACAGTAGTCTTGAGATAGTTGTAAGCCTAGTTTTTGCTGGTTGGGAATGACATCACTCACTAAAAATGTGTGTTGTTCAAATACTACCATTACTGTATTTATTGGAAATAGTTCCAAGATTAGTAAACAAGACATAACTCACTGTACATAGTGTACTTAAATACCAAAGTTGTTGAAATTAGAATATAATAAAATTATTTTGTGTGTTTTTCAATATTTTGAAAAATGTCTGATAGAAAAACAGTTAGACATGCTGAATAAGCATGTACATTTTTTGGCAAGTCATATAGCGACAAACTAAAGTCTGACAACCAGGGGTATCGTATTACCCAGTAACTGGGTTGTGGAGGTCCGATAAGCAGTCGTTTCAGCGTCTGGTTGACTGGAAGCCGACCCCAGTATAGTTGGGAAAAGGCTAGACTGGTGAAGATTTACTCGGACATAAGTAATATGTTTTCATCGTGTTCACATATTTATAGTAGGAGTAATGGTAGTACCTATTAGCTGTAGTATCAGTAGTGCAAAGAAGGATCCATGTGTCGCCATGGAGGATTCTCAATCACAAGGTGAGACTACTGGTAGTAGGTTATTTTGCCTGGTGATGGCATCTATTCTGGCTCACTCCGGATAATAGTCCTTTAAACTAGTCAGTAGGACAACAGAAGATACCAGTCGAAATTTAACATCCACAAGTAACAGTGTATCCTCTAGCAAAAACCTAATTCGTTAAAAAAAAAGAGCTAGATAAGCATGTGTGTGCTTATAGACCCCCTAACTAGCAAACTTTTTCCTAATTTAAATCAATAATGGAAGATGTTCTGGCTAAGGTTTCAGTAAGCAATAAAACAGCAATTAATTGTGGTGATTTAAATGTCAATATTTTGGAAAAAAAAACTGTAATAGTAGTAGGTTATTAAATCTTTTTAAATAACAAATTTCTTTGCAGAACCTACTAGAGTTACTCAAACATGTGCTACTTGTATTGTTAATGTTTTCTGAAATTGTGATTATTTTGATAAAACCATAGTAAGTTGTTTGCCGTCGGATCACAGTGGACAGACGGTAACTTCTAAGTGTAGCAAAATTGAGCAACAAGATCAGATTAAATTTAGACCAATAACGACAAATACTTAAATTAAATAGATTTAATAGTTCCTTAGACAACAAGTTAAGTGTAATAAGTCCTAATATAGACGAAATGAATGACAATCAATAAGAATATTTATTTTCAATAGTTCAGTGAATTAAAAATGAAAAGAAAACAAAGAATAGTTGCCCGAAATTTATATTTAGTGACTGGACAACTAGAGGTACTAGGAAAAGTAGGGAAAGCCTTTTTTCAACCTTATGGCCTTAAGCCTTACATTAATACTGAAACTTTTAGCAAGCATGTCGCTACCTATTCCAAAATTTAAGATATTACTTTAGAATATTCCAGACAGAACTCCAGACAGGACCCACGGTGACTTTTGTTGAGAGGATGTTGGAGTTGGCGATGAAAGCGTGTCTACGTGCCAAAGTATGGTGGGCTAAAATTGATGCGACGCCGAAAAATTTGTTAAATGTTGCAAGGGTTGTATTTTGGTAAGCGTCGTAAGTATGTCCTCACAGGCTTGGGTAGATATAGAAATAGATTTTTCGCCTCACACGCTCGGAGGGATTCTGTCTCTCATTCGGAATCTGGGCGCGGGGCGCCACTTTGCGCGCTGGGGCGCAAATTGTCTTTTAGTGTTCGAACACGCCTTGTGCTAAATTGTTTTCTGCACTGACAGGTGAGCCGCACTGCATTTCCTCGCTTACTGAGGTGGGGATTTGTGTGCTGCGCTCGGCGGCAAGATTTGGTACACCAGTTAGTATCTCAGAGATATAATACCATCCCAGACAAAGATGCTAATCCTTTTATTTCAGAATTTAGGTACAAAGATAAAATAACGAATGAAAAGGGGAAAGAGTATGAGGACAGAAATAGGAAAGCCGCAAATATGAATATAGGAATTGGTGAAAAAGTATTTGGAAAGAATATGGTGAAGGAATATAATCCACCTCAAATGGGTGGAGGGACAATGGAAAGTGTGCGAAGATACTAAAATTCTGAGTCCGAAAAAACAAGCGAGTTAGGTCAGATAGTGATTAGATTTTAATTTCTATTTAAGGCCTAGATTTGTAATTAAGAAAATTGTAACTTAAATTCAAAATGCTCATATTTGTATAAAATCTGAATTTTGGACATGTTCGTCATTTAATGTCTTCCTGTCATACGTAATATGTTCTATCACGATAATTTACCTACTTGTACTCTGTAAAAATATGATTTTGTAAACAACTAATACCCATTTCAAAAGAGTAACCATGGAGTTTCTTGCCGGTTCTTCTCCATGGAATCTACTAACGCGAACCGTGCACGACAATACAATAATTGTGATTTTGTTAAGAAAGGAGAGGTGTGACGTATACTAATAAACTAGGTCGTGGCGCACGGTCATTCGTTACTCAGCCGTCGGCCTAGACGGACGTGCGTGCGGCACGACCACTTGGAAATCCAGTGTTTGTTTTACTTACCCCTGTGACGCCGTAGTGGGACGTCACAGACGGTCTAATAAGTTATTAAGTTCAAAAAGTAGATTATATCAGACGTATAATGTTTAAATAACATCCAGATATAATGCAACATAGGTACATATTACGTTCAAAAAGTTATTATTTTAACATCTTGATACATTCGAACACATACGCTAGCTTAGAATTGTGAATGTCACGTGATTAACTTTCACGGTTATTATCTCGGAAACCGGACACTTTACGCGGGTTGTTGTCATAATATTTTTTGTTGGCATTAATGTCAGCTAACGATTTATAAAGGTTTCATAGCTGGCCGCGATTTTGAAAAAAAAAACAAAATGGCGGCGGTAGGTATGCCACATAATGTATAAATTCAAAGTGCTGTGTAATTGATTACATATTTAACAGTTTTATAACTATTTTCCAGGCTGGATTGTTACACTTGAGCACAACTATTCCAAAGAGCAAGATGAGGAGGGTGCAGATCCATCTACATTGATCACATAATAACTGGTATGTATATATTTTGTATTACATAATAGATTATATTTTATTTGAAAATTACATAAGCTGGTCAGACCAACAAGCAAGGTCACATAATATTAGCTCTGTGCCAAAATAATTGAAACTTATGTGTAGGTCTTTTCCCGGCCAATTGACACTGTTACAGTAGCATTTTTATTATGATTTGTTGTTTTTTTTTTTCAGGAAGGAGCAACACAGTTGAACATGATTATTGCAAAGAGCAAGGTGAGAACAATGTCACAAAATCAACAGTAGTGACTGGAAGTGCAGCAGGTGTGTATATTTTAATTAAAATTATAACAAGTTGTCTGTCATTTGAGTCTCAAACGCTCTTCACCATTATTACATATCATTTTGCATAGTGGAATTTTCACAAAATTAAATATATTATTTTGACATACAGATAAAGTCTTTGATTTAAGCAGCTTTAGACTTACTAATAACTATACTAATCACATTCAGCTAATAGATTAATGGTGAAGATCTAGTAAAAGTTTTTAAGTGAAGTAAGACCAGAATACAATTTGGTACTGATATAACTGGTTTAGACAAATCTTAGCAAACTGGGAAATTCAGAAAAAAAAAAACAAAAAAAAACATTTTATTTACAGATATTGGAAAATTTCCTGAACATCCTTCATGTTCTAGCTTTCCAACTGATACATCAAACATAGATCTCAAAGGTGAGTGGTCTACAAAAACTAAAAAATAAAAATAGTTTAATAAATGACTTCATTCAATTTTGTTTTTTTAATTTTAGTTCTGATGTTAGAACAGCCATTGTGTTCTGGCATGAGTCATGCTGTCAATGCTGAAGTAATACTTCACAAAACTCAAACACCAAAGCTAACAAGTGAGTACAATCATTAAAAATAAAAAACAAAGTCTTGTTTTCTTTGCATACTTATAATGTGTTTTTAATATTCGTAAATATGACAAGAAGAACAATATCTTTTATTTTACTTGCAGGGTCTGCAGGTCGTAAGTTACAGTGTAACAGGAAATTTATGAAAAATGTTACTCACATTGCAACAGAAAATTCAAGCCAGTCAGCAGCAAAGAGACTTTCAAAAGCTCTTTATATTGACAAAGAACAACTGTTCCTTAAATTTAATTTATTAAATAGACAAGCTCGAATATTTCTGCTTATGCAGCTTAAACTCGTCGGTGTGGTGTCCGGACATAAAGAATAGCACCACCCCATATCTTCCAATGGGTGTCGTAAAAGGCGACTAATGGACCTTAAGACCCAGTGCATAGTATCAAGCACCTTGGGTCACCTGAATGGTGGCGGGTAAACCACAAACAAAAGCATTCCCAAAGAGGGTTAGTGTCAGGCAGGCGGCCGGCTATAAAATCAAAGCCAAAACCTTTTTGCAACATGGTAGGTGATAATGATTGTGCGATAGGGCTAGGGCGTACCCTGCAGGCGACGCGCAGGAGCAGCACCCGGCCCCTGCGGGAAATGGACAAGGGTTGTCGCACCAACCCGGGCGGGTGCGACGTAAGAAGCGAGCTCGGGAAGAAAGATTGAGATATGCGAGTTGGAATGTTGGGACAATGACTGGAAGAGCCAGAGAGTTAGCAGATGTATTGAAAAGAAGAAGAATAAATGTGGCGTGCTTGCAAGAAACTAAATGGAAGGGTACGAAGGCGAGGGAAATTGGGGAGGGATACAAGTTCTACTGTGGAAGTGATGGAAAAAGGAACGGCGTGGGAATAGTGTTAGATAGTAATTTGAAAGAAAGTGTGATGGATGTTAAAAGAATAAATGATAGATTGATAGTTGTTAAAGTCATGTTAGGGAATGTTGTACTGAACGTTATTAGTGTGTTTGCTCCACAAGTAGGATGTGAGGAAAGAATGAAACAGAAGTTTTGGGAGGATTTTGATACAGTTTTAATGACCATCCCGGTGCATGAGGAATTAATAATTGGAGGTGATTTTAATGGACATGTGAGAAGAATGAAAGGAAGTTATGAAAGAGTACACGGGGGATGGGGTTTTGGGAACTTAAACAATGAGGGGGAAACTATTGCAATCAGCTACTGCATTTGATCTAGCAGTAGCTAACACCTAGTAACATATAAGAGTGGAGCTCATAGTACACAAATAGATTACTTCCTCGTTAGACGCAACAACATAAAGCACGTCAAGGACTGCAAAGTGCTACACGGAGAAGATTTGGTCTCACAACATCGACTCCTGGTTATGGACGTAGTCTTACAAATAAGGCTTCTAAAACATAAAGAGCGTAACCTCCTAAAATAAAATGGCATATGCTAGAGAAGAATGATTGTGCTGGAGAATTAAGAGAGCGAGTGGTAAATAAAATGATTGAGATGGGTGATATGAACGACAAGGGCGTAAATGAATGTTGGAATGAGATGGCCCAGTGTATTAGGAGCGCAGCAAAAGATATTTTGGGAGAGACGAAAGGAAGGGGTACGATAGATAGGGATACATTAAGGTGGTCGACAGAGGTACAGAATGTTTTGAAGGAAAGAAGAAATTTAAGGAATGGCAGAGCATTGGAAATGAGCATGTTAGTTTGAAAGCTGAAAGAAAGAGTGAGTATAAACCCAGAGTTCGTAACCTTATTCGGTAAGTCATCATCATCATCAGCCTATAATGTTCCCACTGCTGGGACACAGGCCTCCTCTCTGTGAGAGGGAGTGGGCCATAATCCACCATGCGGGCCCAGTGCGGGTTGGTAGATGTCACATGTCTTCGAATTTTTGGTTCTAGGACATGCCGGTTTCCTCACGATGTTTTCCTTCACCGTTTTTGAGAGCAGTGGTGATGAAATAAATTACACAAAGTAATGCGCCTGGCGGGGTTCGAACCCACGACCTACAACTAGTAAGTCGGGACCGATACCACTGAGCCACCACTGCTCTCAATTCGGTAAGTAATAACTTGGTAATAACATGTAAATGCAACATAAAGTTGTTCAGCAGTTCGGAGCGAATAGTATCTCGTAGTCATACTTCTAGGGACATTTTGAGACAAAATAATGTTCTAGTAAACTAATTGACATAACAGCAGTGCAGAAGCATTCTAAAAAATCATGTTTTCCTACCCCTAAATGTTATCCTATCTCAATGATTTTTTAGAATGCTTGTGACACAGTAAAAAACTAGGTTTATAGGTTTTCTTGTTTTCAAAAGTAACTCTTAGGCGCCTGTAACTTTCAAACTATTACAAATTTTGAAAAAAAGAAATCTATGAACCTAGTTTTTGTGTAGGAAGCATTCTAAAAAATCATTGAGATAGGATAACATTTAGGGGTAGGAAAACGTTTTCTCTTTTAGTATGGACGAGCGCTCGGTAGACGATCCTCTTAATGATTAGTGTTATTGTTTTTTACTTTCAGTTGTCTGCTGTGGGCAAAGTATATTTTTTCAGAAGGGCAGTATAGCTCTTTGGAAAAAAAAAAAAAAATGATCATAGAATGCTCTGTGAAAGGCATTTTAAAGATGCAGACTTCAAAGACATCACAAAGGGGCAGTTACTTCGAACTGCTGTTCCATGTGAAGTAAGTGAATATTTTTATAACTCATTAGATACAATGACAATAACTGTCAATAAAACTGAAAAATAAATAATCATTACCAAAACAATTATATTTATATTATAATAATAAATGTTTGCAATAACTTTTCAAAATGCTGGTAACAGCTGATTCTTTTCGGAGATTTCAGTTAGATCCTATAGTAAAAGTCACAATAATTATAAGTACTGCTTAAAAAAATGGTTATAAACAAAAATTTAATTAATGGTATAAAAACTTCATTTCAGATTGATAATGAACTTATCGATCCGGCCAACTGCAACCTAGTTCATCTCAAAGATAAACTTTAAGGGATGTGACAAATCTCCAGTATCTCAATATGCTTGAAACATCCACAACAAATCAAACACTAACCACCAACACTAATGTAAAGCCGGGTTTTCACAGTAAGAGTTGGCTCGGACCGAGTGCACTCGGATGTCTACTCGGATGCTACTCGTATCATGTAAACACGTAATCTGAGCGCACTCGGACGCCAACGTCTAATCCGAGTAGACTCGGACTCTGCTCTATTTTTCGAGCTCACTCGGATCATTTGAATGTACTCTGTGGATCATTTTTATGTAAACAATATGGCGACATAACCACTATCCGTGTACACTCGTACGAAGCTGACTCGTACGAGTGCACTCGATCCGAGCCAACTCTTACTGTGAAAACCCGGCTTAAGTAAATTTTGATTAACTGTAGGTCAGTTAGCCATTAACATGAAAACTGCTGTTTTTCACTGAATTAAAAAAAGTTGGTTGTATGTATGTTTGTCCACGATTATCTCATGTTTGGCTGAATCATTTTTTTTTTTTGCAACCTTTTTTATAACGTCAAAGACGCCGATTATACGAAGATATGCGTATTCGTCATAGTACTTTAGAGCTATCATTCTCGAGATACTTAGAGGTATGCAGCCATGGCTATGTATAATTATTGATTTTGGTGCTCTCTAAATATACATATACCTGGTCATTATTCACAAAAAATACTATTTGCCGTGCTTTCCACATCCAGCTTGATTACTTTAAGTAAAGAAGAACATGCTTATTAATGAAAATATATGGGCAAAAGCAGTGAGAGAGGCAAATAGACATAACTTTTTGACAATAAACAACTACATCCTGTCTGTACGTAGCAATCCTACTTCCTACTAATATAAGAAATGGGAAAGTTTGTTTGGATGGATGGGTGTTTGTTACTCTTTCATACAAAATCTACTCAACGGATTTGGATGAAATTTGTTACTCATATAGTTTATAACCTGGTTTAGCACATAGGATAGATTTTATCCCTTTTTATATCATTTCAGATGGAACATCAACACCGCTTTTTTTTTTTTCTCTCTTTTTTGCTCCTCCTTTGTCAATTGCATTTCTTTGTGTAAACATACTATGCATTCGTATAACTACAAAATTGAGAACATAGATGTATTATTTTAATCTAACCACTAACAAATTTAAGAAATGTATACCTCATTTTTCCATGAACCTTAAATCTGTATTGTACCTGCGTCTCATTTATAATTAGAAAATATTACATGAAGTAGTATTTTCTATTTTGTATTTTCTATTTATAAACGAGACATTAATACATTAATATTTTAAAGGTTGAAAATACACTTTTACTTTTTCTTTTCTTTTTTGTATAGACTCACGTAGCATGAATTTATTTACTACTACTCAGTAATCTGTGGATAATGGTGTTGGTTGTACAACAAGTGTATTTTGATTTAAACTCAAACTAATGTATTTATCGTTGTACTTCTGTTTGTTATCCCAAATAAAATAAAATAAAAATAAAATAAAAACATGTCAATGTGGAGGAACCACAAACTGGGCCATCAAATAGATTGTTGGCCAATAAACCAAAATCGTCTGATAGACACAAACCACACAAAAAGCAATGAGTGAAAGGGAGAAGAAAATATTTGCAGAATGTAGGAAATACATGAAGCATACTAAACCAGATAAAATTATAAACTTAATTAGTGATGATATTGCTGTAAAAAAATTATCAAAAAAGATTACCCCAACATTTGCTCAAATACTACAAGGCCAATTAAGTAATTTCAAGAAAAAGTATACTGGTCGAAGGTGGTCAAAGGAATTAAAAATAACAGCTTTGCGTTTGTTTAAGAGGTCACCTACTTGCTACAGATTACTTCGAAGATTTTTTCACTTACCATCTCCAAGCACATTAAAAAATTTGTTAAATAAAGTACCTTTTGGTATTGCAGTTAGCAAATCAGTGCTTAACGTTATTAAGAAGTTCATAAAAACCGAGAAGCCTTCAGACAACCAATATAGGTTAATGTTTGACGAAATGTCTCTTCTCTAAGAAAACATTTGAATTATAACCCAAAAGAAGACATCATAGAAGGTTATCAAGACCACGGATCCCAAGGGAGGTCACCACTGATTGCTGCATATGCCTTGGTATTCATGATATCAGGCATTAGGAAGAGGGTGAATCAACCCATCGCCTATTATTTTCCTAGTGGCTTTTCTACTGCTGACAGGCTTGCTGTTCTCATTAAAGAGGTAAGTATTTTTTTTGTTTAGTTGTCTGTATAAACTTCTCTTAATTCTTCTCTTAATAGTATGTATAAATATGTCTTTTTCAATATTATAAAAATCATGTATAATTTACATTAGGTTAAGTTAATTGGTATTGTCTTCACTAACAGCTAGCTATTTTGTAAAATAATTTGTGGATATCGTCGTTAGTAGTGTATATGCTACTCCTGTTTACAAAATATTGTGATTTAATTATTATACGCTACTGTTTGTTATCCCTAATGAAATAAAATAAAATAAAAATAAACTTATTCATTAAATACTATCATTTTAACTTCAGGTGTTAAACCAGTGCCTCATTTCTCATATAAATATAGCTGCCATTGGCTGCGATATGGATGGAGTGAACTGTAGTTTTATCAAATTTAGGAGCTAGTAGTCAGCACCCCTACATTTCACTTAATAATAATGAGGTCATAACAATCTTTGATGCACCTCATTTATTAAAATGAATGCATACTGCCTGCATTTACGAAACATCATATTCAGGCTTTCGCAGAAGTGTACAAAAAGAAAACAAGCAAAGCTTGGCAAATGTATGAGAACCGACATTTACTTACAGCTCGTGCAGTCAGAGCTGGTGATTTTACATACATCAAATGTCAGTGCTTGGCATCAATGAAGAAGATTTTTTATGTGGTTGATATAAAACTAAGGCATGCTTGTGGTTCCATAGAAGAAACACATTGCGAATGTGCAGTTGGAAGTGGAAATGAAGCGCATTGTAAACATGTACTAGTGGCATTATATGGCATTGCACATATGGTCCAAGACAAATGTATTATACTGCACCAGGTCTGTACCCAGAACCTAATGACTTTTAAAAGGCCTAAACCATTCCATTCCTCTCCTATAAAATGTGATGATTTGCCAAGAAAGCAGAAAAAATACTCTCTAAACTATGAGCCAATAAATGTTGCTGTGATACCTAAATCATATGCTGACTATGTCAGGAATTTAATAATTAACTATGGCCACACATCGGCACCTTTAAAACAAACATTTTATCCTGCTAATATGTATGCAGTAGAGTGGGATCACTCATATTATGAGGAAAAAACAGGCTCACAATCGAGAGATTGCATTTAGATAATGTTACTCAACAACAATTAATAATAATTGAAGAAGATACTAGAGAGCAAAATAACTGTAAGTTTTGGAAAGAGTTACATGAAACTCATTTAACCGCGAGTAAATTTCATACAATTTGTCATTGTTTAGAATCACATAAAGCAAACTTGGCAAATAAAATAATAGATCCAAAAGAGTTTATATCCAAAGCTACAATGCATGGCCGAATCAATGAATCAATTGCCATAGCTAAAATTGAATGTATGTACAGTGTACAAGTGAGAAAATGTGGAATCTTTTTGTCACAAAGCCACCCTTTTTTGGGAGCTCCACCCGATGGTTTATTTCGGGATAAAACAATTGTAGAAGTCAAATGCCCATACACTGCCAGATACTGTGATATCAACCCCATCACTGTGCCCTATTTAAGCTTAGTAAATGGTGAATAAGTCCTTAAGAAAAAACACCCCTATTTTTATCAAATCCAAGGTGAACTTTTTTTTGTTCAGGGAAAGAGAATTGTATTCTTATAATATTTACATTTCAACATCTCCAAACCGTTCACATAGAGAGAGCTGAAGAGTTTATCAAAGATATGGTGGATAAATTAAGTGGTTTTTAGATATTTCGAAAAATAATGCTATATTAGAAAAACATTTGTACAAAAAATATAGTCTGATAAAAAAAGTGTAATAGAGCTTAATATCTGAAACTTTTATCTCTATGTGAATGGTTTCCTATGCAAATCTTCATCCTGTCAGTCTTTAGTGCATAAATTATACTGAACCAACTTTGTTTAAATTTGGCAAAAGCTCTGTCTGGACTGCGAGATGGAACATGAAATACTTTAAATCTTTATATAAAGTAAATAAAAATACATTTTGATATTTCACTTCTTTTATTTCATAATACCTTCTCTGAAGTTACAACACATTAAATATTTTTGCATACAAACATAGCTGTGGTCTAGTTCAGTTTTTAGTATTTTATATGTTTTGGTAAGACCTATTAATCTTTCTATGTGAACACGTTTGCTAGAAAGTTGTCTGTCATGTAACACTGTTAATCTAGGCAGTTGATCTTTTCCTTTTAAAAATGCTGGAGTTTTCACCATAATGTTTTTAGATATAAACATGTCTTGCACATTAAATCCTCTATCAGCCAAGATAGTATCACCTGGTTCACACTTATCAAATAATGAGCTGCGTTCTGTCTGTCTATGTCTATGGATGTCTGTCTATCAGTTATGGACCCCTAAAAGGCGGCCGCTCCCGTTACGAACACTAAACATGTATAATCACAGAATATATAATAGTACTACGCCTAAGTAAATCTTTCGTAGTCGGATTGTATACAAGGTGCCAACTTTAAGTAAAAAATGAACGATGCACTCGGTGAGGAAACGCTTAGCGAGTGGTTAATACCGGGTACTAATTAAAGAAGTTTTATTACTTCAGTACAAAATATACATTCCTTTCACAGCTCGAATTTGTGAATATCATTTGTACAGCAATCATTGGAATGAACTAGAGACCCCATATTCAGATTTTACGGGATTTCAAGTTGATGACATATTTTCTAAACTAGAAAAAGCTGCTAAATGACAAAGATTTTAGTGATACAAACTCAATGGATCCACATTTATGCCATTATTGGTTGGGACTTAATGCAGAGCAATTTAACGAGCTTTTAATTTGTATTCCAATGTGATATGACTATTTTGCTAACCCTTGTGTTGCTCTCAGTATATTTTTGGTCAAACTCAGAACAGGTGACAGCAATCAAAGACTGTCAACCTTGTTTAAAATACCAAGATCCACTTTGGAAAGAAAAATGAACATAGTAAGAAATTGTTTAATTGCACAGTTTGTTCCCAGACATTCAGGAAATAAATGAAAAATGCCAACATGGCTTCAGATGTTAAGCCTGCTATTGTAATATTATGTGATGGTACATATGTTTATGTCCAAAGCAGTAGTAATTATTTACATCAAAAAAGAACCTACACCTACAGTCTCCACAAATATGCAAATCTTGTGAAACCATTTTTATTTGTTTGCTGTGATGGGTAAATTTTAAAATGTTTAGGACCATATGAAGCAACACAAAATGTTTCATCTATAATGAGTGCTATGTTTAATAATGCAAATGGTCCAATGCGCTCATTTTTTAGACCCGATGATGTCTTCATTTTTGGATAGAGGATTTAGGGATGTGATTCCTGAATTACAACATTACAATTATAAGACGCATATGCCTGAATCATTATTAGAAAATGAACATCAATTAACCACTGACCAGGCTAATAGGAGCAGATGTGTAACAATTGCGGTGGGTGGTAGAGGTAGTGAATGGGAGAATTAAAAGAGACTATAAATTGTTTCGTCAGGAATATTTTAATAGAGCGTCAACTCACCTTATGGCTGACTTTAAAATTGCTTGTTCCCTTGTGAATAAATTCTATCCTACAATTGACGATAGGCCTGATGCTGTGGAGTATCTAAAATTACGCGATTATCGTTTTCAAAAGGTCCATTGATGTTATTATCTTTATTTAAGTACGAATTATCGGTATTCCAGCAAAATATTTAATATGCAAAATAAATAAGAAAAATTAAAGTATCAAAAAATCTCGACCGACTCATCGCAGTGCTCAATAAACGTCTTAGGTACTCATGTTATTAAACGTTGCCGTTCATGGCGGTCATTTACCTAATTTCGCCTATTTTCTAATGTAAGTATCGCTCGACGTTGCCAAACCTCGCATGAGCGCCAGCGCTGACATCCCTTCCAGGCGACCGGCCCGCCCCGCCCACCACCCTTCCTTCGTTCATTAGTCGTCCTAAAACGTTTGTAGGTCCTGGATGCGCGCGCATTCCGCAAATCCCACTTTACGTATTACGAATAATAATTTGTATTGTTGTCTTGTGTTTGTGCCATAACAATACCTAGGACGAGACGAAATTTTAATAGTCGTGAACCATTAACAAACGTACAGTATCTCGATATTATCGTGTGGTACAACACCGTGAGAAATCTACGTGAAACGCAGCGAAGATTTCGGCTAAAATATCCCAATGTCATTCCACCTTCATGTGGATGATTCTAAGAATCACTCAGAACATGCTGGACTTCGCATGTGTACACGTGCCGGCACACGCCCGGGGTGGTGGTACACCCAAGGCGCATGTACCGCATGGTACAGCGATTTTTTCAGGAAAATCCTCAGGCCAGCACCCGACAGGCAGCCAGGCGGTTCAATGTAAGCCAGTACTTCATATGGAAGTTAGTAAACACGTCTGGAATGCATCCCTATCATTTTCAGCCCGTGCAAGATATCGTGCTCGCCGATTATCGTCCGCGGAGACAATTTTGTGAATGGTTGTTACAAAATCTCCATCACAACTTTTTATGGAGTGATGAAGCCACCTTTACAAGAATTGGACTGTTTAACGTTCATAATGAACATTGGTGGAGTGCCCGCGGTCGCAACCCACACGTAACACGGAGAGACGCTTACCAAGTGCGATTTAGTGCGAATGTATGGGCTGGAATAATTAATGATAAAGTTATTGGGCCGATCTTCATTAATGACAGGTTGACCGGTCCACGTTATTTAGAACTTCTAACAAATGCAGTGCCTGAACTATTACAAGATGTGCCCTTGTCTTATCTTGCCGGTATGTACTTTCAACAGGACGGAGCTCCGGCTCATTATTTCAGTGAAATGCGGGCTTATCTCCAAAGTGAACACGGTGATAGGTCGCGGCGGCCCCGTAGCATGGCCAGCACGGTCTCCCGACCTTACACCGTTGGACTTTATTAGTGGGGAGAAATAAAAAGACTCGTTTACGAACGCGAATCCGAAACTTTAGGCGTCTTTTAAAAAACAAAATCATTAGTGCATTCGAAACTGTAAAATCACAAACTTTAGTATTATTTAAGCTTAAGGACAATCTGTGGCGCCGTGCTCAATTGTGTTTACAAAACGGAGGTGGACATTTTGAACAATTATTATTAAAATGCACGTAAATGTAACGATTTGATTTAATGTAAATACTTAATAATTATTGTAAATACTGTGATTCCAACTTTTTAAATACGCCAAAAATACAATAATTGATTTGTTGTTGTAACAAACATTATTCGGGCTCGTACCTCATACTAAAACATTGTTTTACTATTTACTTTTATTGTATTTTTGATCGTCCTAAGCCGACAAAAGTATGAAGGGAAAGGAGATGTTTTTTTTTCCTTACAATAATGGCCTAACCGTGTACCTCAAGGACAAAAGTATGAAATTATACGAAAAAAATCGTAGATTTTAAATTAAAATATGTTGAATTTATTCGCGCATTTGTACCACCAGAAATTGTCGATCAAAGATGTTAAAACTTGCAACCCAAGAATTGATTTTCAATCAGGCAATGTCATACGTCTCCGACATGGTTTCCGATGATGCGTTTCGTTACTTCATTTATAAACGTGTGAAAACTTTGGTATTGTTCGTCGTGTCTTTGGTATTGTTCGTCTTGTCGTTGAGCTCCTTGTGTTCTGAGTCGAGCTACACGATAACCGACAAATGCTTGCACTGACTGGACAGGTCCACTCAGATCTGTGTGGCTCTTTCCTCAAAAGACCATCTCAGACACCCGCATGTTCCTCGTATGACCTGAACAAAACAATGTCTGGACTTTAAAAGAGACTGTGACCTCTGAGTTTGTTTCGGCTGTTTCTTCTCAGAGTAGTCAGGTACAAGACACCGGCCCATCTAGCTTTAAAGATATTGGTTGTGACGTGTAAAAGTGTTTTTTATAACCAACTTACAAAACAAATATCAATTATCATTTATCATCAAAATTTCTGTAAAGATGTATTTAGGGAGCCCCCCATTAACATTAACCACAATATCAATTCAAATAGTAAACTAATATCTATTTAGAAGTAAATAAATCTTGAAGAATGTAACTTATAACCTCAAATTCAGCAACCTAAAAAAAGATTTCTCTTGAACCAGGGTGAATAAATGGAAATCGTTTGCATAATATGAAACGAAATTTATTTATCTACAAAATAAAATGAAAATCACCGTGACACGACAATCTTTTATAGGGGCCTAAACCTCCTAATAAAATGGGCAATTTCCCTTAAATTGTAACAGACTGAGTCTTAGTACTTAATAACGGTTAATTTATTTTCTTATAAAATTTTTTTTTTGGCACTTCTTTGTGTCGTTGGCACGACGGTAATTATATTTTAATAGCCCAAAACTCCGCCAACTCCACCGCGTCGTCGGTAGCAGCAAAGAGGTCTGGCACTTACCCTACACTTAAATATATTTTTCTTTTGAATTTTTTTTAAATCCTGGCTTATGCAGTTAAGTTTATGTCGCTTCAAAAGTCTGAACTCGAGTACGAAGAGGCCATTAGACGCGAATCACCTGCTGCCACGGTACAAGACTTACGTAAACAGATAGCTAAATATGGACCATTATTTCCATCGGAAGACATTCTAGTTAGTCCCTTCGACCCAGCGGAGGACTTATTGGGGTTGACGTTTTGGAAAGGGTTAACACTATTCTGGAATCTTCGGCTTTTGACAAAAATTCTTTACTCCTGTCTCAGAATTCACTCAATCATTTACATCACCGGATTAATCGCATTAATCCGGTGATGTAAATGATTTTACCCCACGCTATCGAAATATTTACTGGCGATGCCTTACATTGGGACAGAAGCATAAGAGAATCGGTTTCGGGTTGGGACGATCTTGCGATATCAGTAAAACGTGATTTTGATCAATCTGATTATGATTACAGACTTCTTTCAGAAATTAGGTCTCGCACGCAAGGGGAAACTGAAAATATCATAATTTATCTATCCATTATGGCTGTGGTAGGCGCCCGCGGCGTCGGACGTCAGCAGACGATCTCCGGCCACCGTAGGCGCGGGCATGCGGGCAACTCGCTGCCCGACCATGGACCAGGCCCGGGTCGACGGCGCGTTGTGTTCCACGCGCGCCTCAAAGAGCGTCAGCATACTGACGGGGCCCCCCTCTCGGAGGGCCAAAGCCTGCCGGGGTCGCGGGATTATTTCCTTACCGTGACCCCGGAACATAAAGGGCTATTGAAGGACACCGTGGATTTTAGTCAGTAAAAGTCTGACAGTCCCTCCCGCCCTACCCGGGGAGGGAGGACTCATTTGATGATTTTACCACGTTAAAAAAAAAAAACCATTATGCCTGGACTTTTTTCACGCCTAACTAAGAAGCTTTCAGAGGAAGATAAATTAGAAATTTTGCTACAAAATAGTCGTCCGATTTACGCTCATACACTTTCTTCCGTATCAGACATTAAATCTATCGATAATTTACGGACTCTGTCGAAATTATGAGGCTATACAAGCACGTTTTTCTCAGTTTAAGGAACCACCTAAGCCGTGTTCAAATACATTAGCGCCTGAGTTTGCTTATTCAGGACAGTCAACTGGTAGATCGAATTTTAAACATAACGACAATAACTCGTATAATAAAGACTATTTCAAACATAACAAATATGATAATAAACTAAATTCTTGTAATAATTCAGTACCTAATTATGTACACACTGTTGATAAGTCTAAATCTAATAAAAAACAACCTTACTGCCCTCGTTGTCGAAACAATACACATATGCTAAGGCAGTGTACTGCTAATAGAGATGAGTTAATATGTTTTTCTTGTGGCCTGAAGGGTGTTAAGAAGCCTGATTGCCCAAAGTGTACGAGTAGAAGTGGTGCAAATTCCCGGATACGAAGATTTTTTAATGGCAGATTATTACAACGATAATAAACGAATTGTAAAGGAATAATACAGCGATTTGCCGTGGGGCGCCGGCTTAGAATTGCGCTTCCCCAAATCCTCCCGTGGGTGTCGTAAGAGGCGACTAAGGGACAAACCGGAGGTCGGGCAGCAGCGTCCTCCGTGTACTGCACATCCTCACTGCGATCGCCAACCCGCCTGCCAAGCGTGGCGATTAAGGCAAATAACCCCCTACAATGAAAACCACAGAAACCAGGCCCCCAGTCCCCGGCAGCTCCGCTATCCCTGGCGCGGGTAGCGGTCAAGGTAACGGCGGAGCAGGGGGTGCTAAGAATCTCCGGAAGAGATCCGGCTACCCACCCCCACGACGACTGGCCCTGGTAACACACAACATACGCACATTGAGGACTGACGAAAAGATCTGCGAGCTGGAAGAGGAGCTGAGCAAGTTACACTGGGACATTATGGGGTTATGCGAAGTCCGTAGAGAGGGGGAGGACACCGTAACCCTGAAGTCTGGTAACTTGCTCTACTACCGGGAGGGCGACCAACAGTCCCAAGGTGGTGTCGGGTTTCTCGTTCACAAGTCCCTCGTAAACAACATAATAACCATCGACAGTGTGTCGAGCAGGGTGGTATACCTAATACTCAGAATATCCAAAAGATATTCGCTGAAGGTCATTCAGGTATACGCACCGACCTCGTCACACTCCGATGATGAAGTGGAGACTATGTATGAGGACGTAAGTAGGGCCATACATAGCTCCAAAACCCACTTCACTGTTGTTATGGGGGACTTTAACGCAAAGTTGGGTAAGAAAAGCGGTGATGAGTTGAGAGTGGGGCAATTTGGGTATGGGCAACGGAACCCTAGGGGACAGAGGCTGGCCGACTTTCTGGAGAAAGAGGAACTCTTTATGATGAACTCTTTCTTCCAGAAGCCGCCTCACAGGAAATGGACCTGGCTGAGTCCCGATGGTTTCACGAGAAACGAGATAGACTTCTTCATGACCGACAAGAAACGGATATTCAGCGATGTCTCTGTGATCAACAGGGTAAAAACCGGTAGCGATCACCGAATCGTAAGAGGCTCGCTGAATATCAATGTTAAACTTGAAAGGTCCAGCCTGATGAAGTCTACGCTCCGACCTACTCGGCCCCATATTCAAAACCCCGAAAGCTTTCAACTCGAGCTCTCTAATCGCTTTGCTTGCCTTGAGAACTTAGTGTCAGTGGACGAGATCAACGACGGGCTAGTGGAAACTGTCCGCACGGTAGGGTCTAAGTTTTTTAGACCCTGTCGTAAAGATAGACCTCAGAAATTGACCGAGCAAACCTTAAACCTCATGGCTGAACGACGTTTGCTACAGTTGCAGTCTTCCGATGACGCGAAGTCATATAGGCAGCTCAATAGACGTATATCTAAGTCCTTGCGACACGATCTGCGTCTCTTTAATACGAATCGTGTTAAAGAGACCATACAGCGAAACCAAGGCTCTAAAGTGTTCGCAAAGGACAAGTCTATTGGGCAAAGCCAGATGACAAAGCTGAAACGGGAGGATGGCAGCATAGCGTCGACCAAAGCAGAGGTTTTAGGCGAGATCGAGAGGTTCTATGGACAGTTATACACTTCGGTCGCAAAGCCCGTTGACCGCTTGGTAGGAGATCCCAGAGCCAAGCTGTCCCGACATTATACCGAAGATATCCCGGACATCAGTCTGTACGAGATTAGGATGGCCCTGAAGCAGCTTAAGAACAACAAGGCGCCGGGCGAGGACGGAATCACTTCAGAGCTTCTGAGAGCGGGTGGAACACCGGTACTTAAGGTCCTCCAGAAACTCTTTAATTCCGTCCTCTTCGAGGGCAAAACGCCTGAAACATGGAGTAGAGGTGAGGTGGTGCTGTTCTTCAAAAAAGGTGATAACAGCCTATTGAAGAACTACAGACCCATCACGCTTCTAAGTCATGTTTATAAGCTGTTTTCAAGGGTTATCACGAACCGTCTCGAGCACAGACTTGATGACTTCCAGCCTCCCGAACAAGCCGGTTTCCGAAGAGGCTATAGTACCATAGACCACATCCATACGCTGCGGCAAGTTATACAGAAGACCGAAGAGTATAACTTGCCATTGTGCTTAGCGTTTGTGGACTATGAGAAAGCCTTCGATTCGGTGGAAACATGGGCGGTACTTGAGTCACTCCAGCGATGCCGTATTGACTATCGGTACATCGAGGTGTTGAAGTGCTTGTATAATAACGCCACCATGTCGGTCCGAGTACAGGAGCAGAGCACGAAGGCGATTCCATTGAGAAGAGGCGTAAGACAGGGGGACGTTATCTCCCCGAAACTGTTTACTGCCGCAATGGAAGACGCCTTCAAGCTCCTGGAATGGCAAGGCCTTGGCATCAACATCAACGGCGAATACATCACTCACCTTCGGTTTGCCGACGACATCGTAGTCATGGCAAAGTCGATGGAGGAACTCAGCATGATGCTCGATGGCCTCGACCGAGTTTCACAACGGGTGGGCTTGAAAATGAACATGGACAAGACGAAAATTATGTCAAATGCCAATGTTGTGCCCACCCCAGTCTCTGTTGGAAACTCGGTACTCGAAGTTGTTGACTCATATATCTACTTAGGACAAGTAGTCCAGTTAGGTAGGTCCAACTTCGAGAAAGAGGTCAACCGCCGAATCCAACTCGGTTGGGCAGCGTTCGGGAAACTACGCAATGTCTTTTCGTCCGACATACCTCAGTGCCTCAAGACGAAAGTCTTCAACCAATGTGTGTTACCAGTGATGAGTTACGGCACCGAAACGTGGTCTTTCACTATCGGCCTCATCTCAAAGCTCAAAGTCGCTCAACGAGCTATGGAGAGGGCTATGCTCGGTGTTTCTCTACGTGATCGAATCCGAAATGAGGAGATCCGTAGACGAACTAAAGTCACCGATATAGCCCACCGGATTAGCAAGCTGAAGTGGCAATGGGCAGGCCATATTGCTCGCAGAGCAGATGGCCGATGGGGTCGAAAAGTACTAGAGTGGAGACCACGGACTAGCAAGCGCAGCGTAGGACGTCCACCAGCAAGGTGAACAGACGATCTTATAAAGGTCGCCGGAAGACGCTGGATGCAGGTCGCTTCCAACCGGTATCTGTGGAGATCAAAAGGGGAGGCCTATGTTCAGCAGTGGACGTCCTATGGCTGAGATGATGATGATGATGAATACAGCGATGGAACCTTTATAATTTGTCCAAGACCGTTTGATCAACTATCCACCATACATGGTGATATTGGAAGTACTGTGAACAGTACAAACATCGTGCCACTTGTGTACGCTCTAATGAGTGATAGACAACAATCGTCCTATGTGGGTTTATTTTCTTTAATTGAATCCCAAGTACCTGGATGGAATTCCACCAAATACAAAACTGATTATGAAAAACTAGCTATGAGTGCCAAAGCTAAAATTTTTCCATCTGTAATAGTGAGCGGATGTTACTACCAGTATAACAAAGCTATTTGGCGTAAAGGGCGCGAGCTCATAATAACGAAATCGTGCAATCCGGCAAAAATCCGAGAAGTGGCATTGAGCACTGTACTTAGTACAACCATCAGATTCTTCACTAGTACGGAGGTCAGTGTGAACCTGAATCAAACGACCATTCGTACCCAGGTTCGTAAACTATAAAATAAATATTTCATTATTGTGTACGTCCATAATTATCAACATTGTAGAATCGATAAATGTAAGGTTTGTCTTTTTATGTTACCAATAAAGTTTATTATAATTATAATCAGAAGTTATGAACGGTTGGTATCACACGGAAGCAAACAGAAGACGAAAACATGATAAGTTTCGAGCCTATGTGACAAAGCAATGGTTAAAAGAAGATTTTATACAAAGGAGAATATTCAGGCTTCATAGAAAAAAAAAAACCAGGCTCCAGCAGAAACGAGTTGTATCTCAAATGAACAATAGTGTAGTGTAATAAAATAATAACCGGGTATGATCGTGATCCTTACAGGCAAACATATAAAAATTGACAGTTTTGTTATTCAGTCGTCCATAGAAAAGGTACTTCATTGTAGTAGCAAGACGCCTTTACTGATTTTGAAAATTCTTTTTTGGTCCGAAACGATTTATTTTTCGATTAATGAACAGATCAGAAAAAATGGGAGAACAAAGACTAAAAAAAAAAAACAAAAAATTGTCTGACCTTTTCATTATAAGACCACCAGCAAAGAATAACCTTTCAAACAAAAATAGAATTTTCCAAATCGGTCCAGGCGTCTTTGAGAAATGGGGGAAGATTACTACTATTTCGAACTACTTTTATATGGACTAGGGATGAGCGTTGAATCAACGAACTAGTTGAATCAACCGTAGATCTCCTGTCAACGTATTAACGTTAACTGTATGTGAATCAACTAGTTGAATTCGTCAACGACGTTTATGAACGAGTGACGTCACGGATGTCAAATCTGCCATAAGCTCTTTGTGTTGCTCTTATAAATAAAAATAAAAAACCAGTATAATACGTACAAGTTTATTAAAAAATACATCTGTTAGTACAACTTACAAGTGAGGATATTGTGCAGTGTTTATATGTTGTGCAAATACACAAAAACTATAAAATAGTAATTCTAGTGATCTCCTAAAAGCACACAGCTACCCGAAACTCAAAAATAAAACAAAGTATTTTACTAAACTAAGGAAAATAAACTGTGATTTGACAACGGTGTGTGCGCTTGTGTAACTCAAAACTGTGCTCTGTTTATGGTGTCTAACTGTGCCCTAAGCACCGTAAATTAACCTTAAACACGTTCTGTAAATAGCGCCATCTGTTGCTTAACGAGTGTACTGCGTGGTCTAATCGATCGAGTTTGCTTGTAACATAAACAACACCAGTTTCTTTCATCAAACCATGGCCAAGTGCAGTGCCTGTGGCAAGTTTCTGTCATCAGCTGAGGCAGTAAACTGCAACAAATGTAGGCACTGGTATCATCGTGTTTGCGTAGGCATCTCGACTGGAGTTCCTGTAGCGAACCCCTGGCACTGCAAGGGGTGTGAAACGCACCAGATTAGGGACAACCGGGATGAAACGCCAGTAAGGTCGCCGGCACCTACACCATCACACGAGGACAGCCTGGTCAATCTCATGGAAACCAGCCCCATTAATAGTACAGCTTTAGATGCCACACAGGAGCTCAATCTTGATATTTTCAGGGCAGAATTGAGCACTTTCAAAGAGGATTTTTTAAAGATGGTCCGGAACGAATTTCAGCTTCTGCGTGATGACTTATCGCAGCTGAGGTCCTCTCTTAATTCTACCAACGATAGAATGAGCAACCTAGAGGAAAGAGTGACTGTCATCGAGACCAAACTGGCTCAGCCCCAAGTGTCGCGGCCGCTGGAAGTAGATGACCTTGTTACACAGCTGAGAAACGACATAAATGACCGGGACCAGGAGCTACTCGCCAATGATCTCCAGATCTCAAATATACCGGAGATCAGTGGAGAAAATGCTGCCCACACGGCCATGCTGGTGGCGGCTAAGATTGGCGTGAAATTAAAGTCTCGCGACATAGTGAGCGCCGAGCGAGTTGGAGGAAGGCGCATAAACGCCACGCAGGCGACGGCGCCGGTGGAGACACGCCCGCGCTTCCTCGTCATTCGCCTGGCGCGGCGAGACCTTCGCGACGAGCTGCTGGAGGGTGCACGCGTGCGGCGTGGGATCACGACTGCTGACCTCGACATGCCAGGCCCTGCAACGCGCTTTTATGTTAACGAGCGGCTCACGAAAATTAATCGTGAGTTATTTCGGAAGGCGCGCGAGGCAGGCAGCCGCCTTGGTTGGCAGTTCGTATGGTCAAAGCGCGGCCGCATACTTGCCCGATACAAGCCAGGCGACGCCGCTTGTCTTATCCGCTCTGACGCTGACTTACAGCGCATTTTTGGTCCGGCACCGGCGGCGGGTAACATTGATATTAGCTCAAATTAGATTCCGGTTATTTCTTCTCTCATATTTTGTATCCCGATTTATATCTATAATTTTAGTCATCATACATTTTAAATTCAGTCTTAAAATATATAACTTTGCTATTAAAATCTTACAAGTAATTTTAGTTATTAAGTATGTTACAGTTAATCTAATAATCCTTTTAAGTATAATCCGTATTATTTCAAAGAAAATGTCATATTTGTCTATCTGCCACTTTGTTATTCCTATATTAAGTACGTGTCTCACGGCGCACCTCAGTAAATTATTGTACACTGTAAACCAGTTTGTCATCAACAATATACTTGTAAATATCTATCTTTACATATCGATCACAAATACACCACTACGTCTGTTCTTAAACTTATTGTTCATACTATTAAATACACTATATCCAACACTATTTTACACATACCGCAGTTTACTTCGTTTGTACATTGTATTGATGTTCTTTAATAATACTCGTAACTATTCTGTATTACATAAACACACTTTTCCCATACTTTTAATTGCAATATTTCTAACAATACATGACATTATTTTAATTATTGAAGATGCAATATCGCTAATTATACTGATTCGTTGTTTCGCTATTTTATTCAATAATGATGACTAAAGGAGATAAGTTTCTCAAAGTTGGATTTCTAAATGCGGGCTCGTTGGGCACAGGGCATGATGACCTGATCGGTGTGATCGATAGGCATGGTTTTGACATTATGGCCATCAATGAAACCTGGCTCCGACCGGGCGAGGAGGGGCGCGCTCCGGTTGTGCCGGGCTACCGTCTACGTCACACGCCGCGGCCTGCGAGTGTTCGCGCGGGGCGTGGTGGGGGCGTCGGATTTTACCTGCGTAGTGGACTGAGCGCGCGTACTTGGACCCGCTCGGTCGATCCCAGGTTCGAATCAGTCGAACAAATGTGGCTAATACTCACAATAAATAGTAAAAAAATTGCTATAGGTACCGCGTACCGGCCACCATGGTTAGACCTTGTAATTTTCCTTGATGCCATAACCGATTCCCTTAGCTCACTCGGACACTGTGACCATCACATATTATTGGGTGATTTTAATGTAAACATGTTGGATATTAGCGGAACTAAAACAAAGAAAATTAACGAGTTCCTGGACAGTCTCAGTCTTACTCAAATGGTCACAACTCCTACACACTTTACAGCTTCCAGCGAAACACTGATTGACATCATGTGCACCGACTTAAGACCAAGATACACGACTGTGGAATGTTATAGTTCATTAAATGGTCATTCTGTTATAATTGCGGAATTTCACTTAAAACGTGATAATTTTAAACCATACATAGTAAAATATCGGCCTCTTAAAAATGTATGCATCGATAGTTTCATTATGGACTTGTCGATATTTTTAAGTCGTTGTAATATTTCTTCATTAGAAAACGTAAATGATATGGTGCACGTTTTTAACTCTCATGTCATTTCTCTATTCGATGTTCATGCACCAATTAAAGTTAACACTATTAAGGAGAAGTCTTATCCGTGGATAACCGATACGATTAAACTCATGATGCGCTTACGCGATAAGGCTTTAACCTGCTACAAGAAAACTAAGTCAAATTCCAAACAGGTATACTACAAGGAGTTGAAGTCCCTTGTTTTAAGTTCTTTATACAATGAAAAAGTTGCGTGGTTTAAACATAACATAAATAATAACATAAAAAATCCTAAATCATTATGGAAAAATCTTAAAGCTACTATATCACCTTTTAAACCCAGACTAGACATTCCGCCGCATTTTAATGACCCTGATCTTATTAATAACACTTTTATGTTGGTTCCCGGTAATCCTTTAGCAAGTATGTCACTTAAAACCTTTTTTGAAGACCATAGATACGGCGAAGCCATTTTCAAGCTCGATCCAGTGGAACAGAAGGACATTGCTCGTATTATTTCTAAACTAAAAAGCAACGCCGAAGGTTATGATCACATAACCCTTGACATGCTTAATATGATTTTACCGTACGCTCTAAATACCGTTACAGACATTATAAACCGTTCTATAATAACTTCAACGTTCCCCGACATATGGAAAATAGCGTCTGTCAGGCCCTTACCGAAACACGCCAATCCTACTGAAGTAAAAGACCTACGTCCTATTAGTATATTACCATGCCTGTCGAAAGTACTGGAGAAGGCTGTCAGTCTGCAGTTAACGCATTTCCTGGAACACAATAACATATTGCCCGACTTACAGTCTGGTTTCAGGAAACAGCGTAGTACTGCCACTGCCTTACTGGATGTAACCGACAATCTTCTGTCAGCCCAAGATAAAGGAATGTGTTCAGTGTTGGTCCTGCTAGATTTTTCTCGAGCTTTTGACGCAATTAATATTCCGCTATTATTGTCTAAACTTATCTTTTATGGATTTGACCCCAGCACCGTACAATGGTTCCGTAGCTACCTCACAAACAGACAACAGCGTGTAGATCTACAATTGGGTGACGGAACTACTCTAAAGTCAAAGTGTACTCCGATTATAAGAGGTGTTCCACAAGGGTCCATATTGGGTCCAATCCTTTTCATTTTATATTGTGCGGATATTACCAACTGTCTAAAAAAATGTAAATTCCATATTTATGCTGATGACGTACAACTGTATTTGTCTTTTAAGCCCGATGAATATGATCGTGCCATTAGAGACCTAAATGAAGACCTTCATAGAATTGCCGCCTGGTCTGAAGAAAATTGTTTGTCGCTAAATCCAACCAAGACTAAGTACATGGTGTTTGGCACGAGACAGCAATTATCTAAATTACCCGCAAAATTTAACCTGGAACTGATGGGTGATCCGATTGACAGAGTCTTTGAGGCGCGGAATCTTGGTCTCATTATGGACATGGACCTTCGGTTTGAGAAACATATAGCTGATTCGGTGCGAAACTGTTTTTACCGCCTGAAGGTTCTGTACAAGATGAGGCCTTATTTGTCTGTAACACTACGGGAACAGCTTGTTGAGACTCTGGTGTTGTCTAGGCTAAACTATGCGGATACAGTTTACGGCCCCCGCCTGCTGGCCCGCACAGACCGGCTCATCCAAAGGGTACAGAACGCCTGCGCCCGATTCTGTTACAAGATTCCTGCCAGGAGTCATGTGACCCCAGTCTTAAACAAGCACTACACACTTAAAATGAAATCGAGACGCAAGTTGCACTTTGCTTGCCTTCTGTTCGGGATCATAAAATATCAAAAACCGGACTATCTGTACAATAAGCTGAGTTGGATAGGTAGTACACGTGAATGCGACAGAAGACAATGCTCGCAGCAGCTTGCGTCTCGGTCTCATCGTACGGCGGCTTTCAGAGGCAGTTTTCGTTATGCGGCATCTAAGATATGGAATAATCTGCCACCTCCCATTCGCTCATCCAACTCGATTAATATTTTCAAAAAACGCTTGCGGGAATACTTGATTGACGCACAACGAAAACTGGATATGGTCAACATGAATCTATCGCTAATATAATTTAATTTATCAAGTTGAGTAGAATGTGGTGTATGGTTTGTGTAGTATGTACAATTATGTAAAAACATTTAACAACAATATAAGATATACATAGCTTTAACATAAGGGTTGCACTCTCTTTCAGCCATTACCCGTGCCAGCAGTTTTCCTACCTCCTCCCGTGTTTCATGTCCTGGGGATTGAGTTGTGGCTGTTACGTCTTCCGTATCACGCTCCGTGATGCTGGTGGACTGTGGGAAACCAGGAAGGAACCATTACTTTATGTTCTGACCACTATTTTGTACATCACAACAAGTCGCTGCATAACATGTAGCTTAAACTCACCCAATGTTGCTGTCCAACAGGCGTCGGAATGCGCCGTTCAACCCGTCTTAAATCCGGAATAAGTTTATGCGAATTTTAGGAATCACTCCCACGTACAACTAAAAAAAAAAACATTATTTTTAAACTTAGTCAGTCTGACCAAACATACAATTTAACTAGAATAAATGGTTTTTGGCCACTTACCCTCTTCCACGCTTTCTTTCGCTTATTCTTTTCATTATAAATTTCTTCACATCCGCCGTTTTAAAAGTAAACTATTTGGAGAATCGTTTTATCTATCATCGATACCCTTCATTATAATCAATTATTGTATTTAATTTATTTTAACTATTAGAATACCCGCAGCTACAAGCAATCTTCTATTTTTAAATATATTAGGCCGTCGCCGCGCGCCGGTGACTCGTGCGTCACACCCGGCTGCGAGCGATGCAGTGTCAGTGAGATGCCACGGACAAAGATATTGTTGCTAATGGGTATTTAAACACCGTTGTCAAGATAACGGTATTTCGGATGCCTAGTTTTAGTTTTATGATTGTATCTGTTTTATATTTATTTTCATTATACATACTCCATTATAAACATCGTACACAATATTTATGTATGTAGATATATTATAATTATATTTATTTCATTATTCAAGCTGATTTACATCCGTACACTCACCACGTAGGCTCAGTTGAAAATCAGCGTCGGGCACCCGTTGTTGTCCGGCATTTGCTGAACTGGGTCTATTTGGCGCAGCCGTGAGTCACACAATATTTAAGGTTTAGTTGTAAGTTTCTTGTATATATTTGGTTTTTTTTTTATGTTGTGTGTACTTATGGTATGTGTCAATAAACGTTTTTCTTTCTTTTCTTTCTTTCTTTCTTTGTTTATGAGTTTAACTCTTTCGTCTCGTTGAATTAACGAGAATGCAAACGCAACGAGCTGAGTAATTTACAAAACTTACGTTATTTTCAACGTTGAGTTTTTTGGTTCGTTATTTTTAACGTCATAGATTGCGAGCGGTTGAAAGAGTTGATTTTCGAAATATTAATTTTTAACCGACTTCAAAAAAAGGAGGAGGTTCTCAATTCGTCGGAATCTTTTTTTTTTTTTTATGTATGTTCCCCGATTTCTCGAAGACGCCTGGACCGATTTGGAATTTTTTTCTTTTGTTTGAAAGGGTTTACTTTCCAATTGGTCCCATGATCACCAGGTCAGGATCTGATGATGGGATCCTAGGGAAATCGAGGGCAACCTTCAAATTTTATAGGCACATAGTACCATTTTCATATATTTTCTAAAGCTGTTCGGTATTTGCATCTGATAATCATCATCTCAGGTGGATGACCTGATGATGGAAGGTACAACTCCTTAACAGTAAGGAGTAGGCATCGATTGATTTACTTTGTGTTCGCATATCTCCAGAACTACAACCCCGATTTAAGTAATTCTTTTTTTGTTGTACTAGGTATCATTTAACTTAGAGAATACTGCTTAAGTTTCAACAAAATCGGTTCAGTAATTTTTGAGATATGGAATTTTATTAGCTTAATGTGTACATGAGTGATGTAAGTACTGGTGCGAAGGATTACAAAATTCTAGTGCACATGTAAGAGAATAATGTGTGACAAGAATTCGGGTTGAATATTTAAACTAAAAAGAGTAAAATAAAAACTTTTTCAAAAAAAATTTAACCGCCTTCAAAAACAACCACAAAAAGTGTAAAATAATCTACAAAATAACTTTTCTTTCGGAAGTCGGTGGCTAAAAAGACAATGAAAAGAAAAAAAACAAAGGCACCGACTTCCGAAAGAAAAGTTATTTTGTAGATTATTTTACACTTTTTGTGGTTGTTTTTGAAGGCGGTTACATTTTTTTTGAAAAAGTTTTTAAGAATAGTACATTATTGGTGAAGTTTGTTTACTTAGAGCCGAAACTGCGTTAAGCGGATGCCCGCGCGGTTCTATACAAAAGTGCTCCGTCGCGGGGACCCGCGCGGGCGTCTGTCGCGGGAAGTCGCGCCCCGCACCCACGCAACGGGGCCCACATCCGTGCGACGGAAACCGTCGCGGGGGCACGCGCGGGGGCACGCACGGGGCCACGCGCTGGGCCTGCCAGCGGTAACACGCACGGGCTTGTTCAGTCAATAAGGGTGCTTATACACGGTGCATGTAACTGGAGCAAACAGAGAGCAAATTTTTTTGTATGAAGACTTTCGGAAAATTCCTCCGGTGCTGAAATTTGGAATATGGTGAGAGTAGGTGATACAGATTATAGATGCAAAATAATCCAAAAATTTTTTAGCCGAGAAGTTCTGTTTTTTTTACCAAAACATGAGAATTGCTTATTTATTTAACTCTCTGCGAAAAATTCCTGTCTCAAATTTTTTTGTAGGTATGTGTTTAAATGAAATAATAGGAAAAATAAAAAAAAAGAATAAGTTAGAATATGACAAAGGACTATGCAAAAAATCGTCCCATATCATCAACAGATGCCAAACATATCTCATTAAATACATCTCGACATTATGATTATTTTTTACTATGGCGACATCACTGTAGGATATGGGGTTATCGTGAAATAAAAAAAAATATGTTATACTTATACAGTTTTATTAAGTATTAAGAATCGAATTAAAAATGTACTATTTAACTAAAAAAAAACTCGAGAGAGAACAGCCGTAAGACGTACTTTACCCTCCCTCCTTGCTCCGTTACCCCGACCGCACCCTTTCGACGCCTGCGCCCGCGCACCTCCCTCAGTCGTGGCTAGTACGTTCTGCTGTGTTCGCGTTGTTTATTTGTGCGTTATCGGCTTGTTTGCGACTATTACTAACCTCTGCTTGTTTATTGGACCTTTTGATTGCTACTCGATGATCCCGGCACGTTTAATGGACTGTGATTTATAAATATGGAGACTGGACGCCAATGTGTAATGTGTCCTAGATCTGTTTTAAGACAGAGACGACATATATTACAAGAAACATTGCTTCATAGTAGTCCTGAGTTAGCGGCCTACATTTTGCAAAATGGATTGACACAAGTAAGTCACAGTCATTGTATTTATTTACTGATTTATTATACATATATCGATAACTTTTAGATATTATGTAGAATACGTATAATGAATAAGAATAAGTGTCATGTAGTTAGAATATATAAGCAGATAGAACATTGCTACGATACTATATGATACATTTTAGAATTGCTTGAATAGAAATATAGCACTTAATAGTAGATTAGTAGCCAAGGGCTGTAAGGTATCAATTGCAGCCCGAGATATTTAGGCCCACGAGCGCAGCGAGGGCGCCTATAGTTCGAGGGTGCAATTGATGCTTACACCCGAGCTAACTACTCTGCTTTACATCTCGATTGTGAGGTAAGTAGAAAAAACCGGCATTGCAAGAATAAAACATTTTATTAGTCAATTGCTGCTTCAGCTTCCATTTTCATTGATTCGGGAGTGCAGCTTAATTAAATCTTCATCACTTGCAGTACTCATGTTTTTTTCCTAAGTATCACGTAATTATAAAAAAGTCCCAAAAACAAACAATATAATATATATTAATTAGTTAAAGTAAAAGTTTTCTATTCCCGCCTTTTTTCATCTTTTTTTTTTAAGGACGGGATTTGAGCTTCGCCGTTCGATATTTAAAATTGATGACTATTAAACTCGAAGACAAGGCTGAATAGCGAAGCGACCTTTTTTGTCATTAGGCTGAATGCATGATGTCTATTGCCAATATGATGGTTAGATGTCTGCAAACTTTTTTTTTAATTACTTACCGCCCTAGGGCCTTTTCTAGCTACATTAATACCCTAGAGCGCTAATTGGTTACTTACAAGCCCCATTTGGGGGTAATAAGGACCTACTTACCGAACATGAGAGATGTAAAGTATAGCTTACGTTAGGAACGACTCAATCGTCCGGCCATAATTCCTATGAGGAATGAGATATTTTTACCTGCATAATTATTTAATCTCACCTTAATACACACATCAAAAGTGTCTAGGGATCAAGCATTTTTATGCGGATTTCTTGAGATTGAGATGTGGCTTTGTAATAAATTTATGATTTTATACATTTATATGGATCCTTTTTGGTGCATTTCATAATTTGAATCAGGAACTGTAAATCAAATTCGAGTAAAAGATGAAAATCAGCTGTCAATATTTTCCCTATAAAAACATACAACGCATTGAAGACATTATTAGTGCTACTGTTTCCCTACTACTGATTAAAACCAACGTTATTATAGAGCGGCGACGTCATTTAAGCAGGGAAGAAATGCTCAGAGCCGTGGGAATGATAGAAGCTGGTTCCCGGCAACGTACTGTGGCTTTAGCTCTGAATACAAGTCAGAGTGTTATCAGTCGACTTTGGACACGTTACCGAAGCACTGGTACCGTGGCTGAGCGCCATGGAGGACGGTATCGCTGCACCACACGGAGACAAGACCGATACATTCAAATCTTAACTCGAAGAGCTCCAACAATAACCGCCATGATGTTAGCCGTGAGGCTTCATCACTCTTCAGGGAACTTAATTAGCGACCAAACAGTCAGAAACCGCTTGCATGAAGTGAACCTTCATTCCCGAAGACCGCTACGGGTACCACCTATAGCAATGCACAATCGTAGGATTCGATATCAATGGGCTCTTGAACACAGAAATTGGGCAGAAGAACAATGGCGTTTCGTGTGCTTTTCTGATGAGTCTCGTTTTGGTATGAGACCGGATACAAGACGTATACGACACTGGAGAACCCCTGGACGCCAACAGCGATTAAAATCCTGCCAGGAAGTCCATCCTTATAGTGGTGGAACCATCATGGTATGGGCGGGTATTTGGATCGGCGGAAGAACTGAGTTGATTTGGATCAGAGGCAACCTCAACGCTCAAATTTATGCTGAGACGATTGTATCAGACGTCATCGTTCCTCTACAAGTGCAAATCGGTCCCTTATTTCAGTTAATGCATGATAATGCACGACCGCACACCGCAAGAGTTGTAAGACAGACTCTCGCCGCAGCTAACATCAATGTCCTGCCCTGGCCTGCTCAGTCGCCAGACTTGAACCCGATTGAGCATGCATGGGATATGCTACAGAGAAGAGCCCTGCCGAATATGGAGGGTATCCAGTCGCAAGAAGACCTTTTTTTGTTGTTGCAACGAACATGGGCGGCCATTCCACAGCGTGATTTGGATGAACTCATTTTGAGTATGCCAAACCGATGTTCTTGTGTTGTTAGTGTTCGCGGTAGAAACACGGATTATTAATTGTTTAAGTTACCCAATAAAATTTTAAAGAAAACTGTTATTTCAGTCTTTTTTTCGAACTTTAATGTTAGTGGTTCAAATGTCAAAAATCCCTTTATTAGGAAAATGGCAAATTTCTTTATGAATGCAAAGGTGACTTGGTTTATCGTTACTGTGACAAACGATAACACTTTATTTGATGAATCCTTAAAGAACATTTTAATTAATATCAATCAGGAGAAAAGTTATTGCAAAAATATATGTTGATCCCTAGACACTTTTGATGTGTGTATTTTTATAGTCTAGTCCAAAAGTGAGTGTAGATTGTGTTCCGAGTTCTAGACAACTGACAAGCACACATATAACACCGATATAATCAATATAACACAGAAAAAATACTTCTGCTTATTACAAAAACACACATATGCTGATATCTTCATTTTTTTCCCTTTTCAGGTAGTATTCAATAACGTAATGGCAGTCTGCCATAGATGCTGGCAGAGAGCCAATAATAATGACGGTGGACAACTACGTCTTGAGAACGCTCCCATTGTAGAAGGTAATTACATCTGTGCTATTAATCCTTATCAAAATAAATTATTTCATCACTAAGTACAGTCTAGCTTCGCCGGGACAGCTAGTAATAAATAAATAAATAATTTTAGATGCTGACAATCAAGAACCCCCCAATGTTGCTGAAGCCCCCAATGTTGCTGAAGCCCCCAATGATCCTCAGGACAATCCAGAGGATGATGCTCGTTTCTATGTTCGCGATTACGTACGTGCACCGAACACTTCACGGCTCTGTATGTATAGGCAATGTAGACATGAAAATCTACGACGAGTTCCTGTGTCTATCAAGCTACATTTGGTATGTCATTATCGATTATATATTCCACCGAGTTCGCGAATATGTGAAGAACATTTAAATAACTATGATTTTGAAGAGTTACTGGATAATGTAAATGTTACACATTATTTTAATGCTTCATTTTTTAGTAACATGACAAACATGTTAATTGAAGCAATCAACAATAGGACAAGATTCGATTTTGAAACATTATCTTCACTGAATAATAGTGAACTTATGTTTTGGACTGGATTCACTTTAGAGCAGTTCAACGTCATTTTGGAAGAAACGCCATCGCTCGCAGAAAAATGCAGACATCCCCGATCAGTTCTCGGAGCTTATTTAACGAAAATACGAACTGGAGAACCTAACGAGCGACTAGCTACGCTTTTCGGCGTAACACGTCAAGTGTTTGAATATCGCCTAAAAATAGCGCGACAATGCTTGACAGGTCAATATGTACCAAGACATCTTGGTATAGGTCATATTTCTAGAGATGAGCTTCTAGAGAGAAATCTATTTTTGCCCAAACATATTTTTGGAAATGAAAACAACACCAAGTTAATTATTATCGCAGATGGCACATATGTATATATTGAAAAAAGCACTAATTATTTATTTCAAAGAAAAACTTATAGCCTCCACAAGTTTCGCAATTTATTGAAACCATTTATTTTAGTAAGCAGCGATGGATATATCATAGATGTCATAGGCCCTTTTCCTGCAACAACATCAGATGCAACTATTATGCAGAACATAATGAATGACGAGGAGCACTTACTACATTGGTTACTACACAGAGAGGACGTCTTTATTTTGGACAGGGGCTTCAGGGACAGTATTAATGATATTGAGTCCCTTGGCTATGAACCTCACATGCCACCTACCAAGGACAGGAACGCGACCCAGCTATCAACAGAAAAGGCAAATGATTCTCGGTTGGTGACTGTGTGTAGATGGATTGTGGAGGCGGTTAACGGCAAATTCAAAAACCGTTTTAAGTTATTAAAACAAACTTATTTTAACCGAGCTTTGCCAAACATGTTTGTCGATTTCCGCATAGCAGCATCATTAATAAATGCTAATTACCGTGTTGCTACAGACCACAGGCTTGCGCCAGAATTCTTTGAAATAATTCAAACTAAGGTTCATCAACCTAACCTTTTGAAAAATTATGTCGAAGGCAAAAATCTTAACAGACAAAGAGTTAACTTTGTGACGATGGAGGCCACCATGCCACATCTTGAGGACTTTCCAGAACTGACTGATGATGATATCATTTTATTCGCCTTGGGGACCTACCATATAAAACTTGCAAAATCCTACTGTGCGGAACATATTCGGAATGGAATTTATTATATTGAATTATTTCGAGAAAACCAGCTAACTGATTTGCCAAGGTATAATATTCGAGAAGATAATGTCTGGTTAATTAGAGGACGAATACAATCTCGACACGTTAGATCGCGCGTTTATTATTGTTACATATTAATAAACCGAAGTGAAACTGGCAGACGTGCTATTGAACAGTGGTATTGCACATGCCTAACAGGGGCGCGTACGGTTGGAAGTTGTGCCCATATAATATCAATTATATGGTATATGGGCAAAGGTCGACATATCGACTTTAATCTACCAGCGGCAATGTTATCGACTATTATAATAGATGAATAATATAACGTTATTTTTGTCTGGATAATAGTTCTGTTGTTATTAAGTGTCTACTTGCACAATTGTTTTTGTGTTATTAATACTTAAAATGTCTAGTTGAACAATTGCTTTTTGTAATTATCGTCTAAAATGTAATTTTTTATTTTAAAATAAAAATACTTTATTTTTGTCAAGTCTTTTTAAAAAAAAAACCCCGTCGAATTCCGAACTAAAAATTGGTACTGACTTTTCATGGGACGTAATAATGATATTGAAACTTGTCCCATGTCTGTTGATGGTATGGGACACTGCCCATACATTTTTTTGCATGGTCCTTTTCGATTTCAGTGTCACTCCAAATCAACTTTTTACATATCGCGCTCTAACTTCTAGTGAAAAATTGCTCTGCCGATTTTTATTTTTTTTATGTGATTTCTTATCCTTAAATACATAGGTTTGTTACGTAATCAAAAACTTTTTCCTTTTTATACAACATTATTTGATGTCAAATCAGTCAAATAATGACGTTTCAAAATGAAAAAGGTAATAAAAAAGGTAATCAAATAGTGCGTTGCATGTGTTACAGAGATAACGAGATAATGACGCGCGGTGTTGTCAGTTCGAACGATGCTAGAGGATGTTGGGGTCGTCGCCATGTTTTTATTTCTTTACAATGAGTATGACGCCGCTATTGGTAAAACCTCATTGGTTACAAAAAAAAAACGTATTTTTGTAATCCCGAAAAAAAAAAGTTGAATTATTGTGCATCTGTAATCTATATCACCTTCTTTCATCATTTGCCAAATTTCAGTGCCGGAGGAATTTTTCAGACTTTACCTCGTTGACTGGACTACTAGGTAATAAAACAGGAGAAAATCAATGTCTTTCGATACAGAGAGAGTAATTGTAGAAGTGCAGTGTCACCCTGCCATATGGGACCAATCGAGTAAACTTTATAAAGACCGAGACGCCCGAACAGCGGCATTGATAGAAATTTGCAAACAATTGATTGCAAATTTTGAAAATTTCAGCGAGGTGGAAAAAAATACAACCGGTAAACATTTTTACTTATATATTTTAGACAAGTAAGTACTTACATACTACACACATCAAAAGTGTCTAGGGATCAAGCATTTTTATGCGGATTTCTTGAGATTGAGATGTGGCTTTGTAATAAATTTATGATTTTATAAATTTATATGGATCCTTTTTGGTGCATTTCATAATTTGAATCAGGAACTGTAAATCAAATTCGAGTAAAAGATGAAAATCAGCTGTCAATATTTTCCCTATAAAAACATACAACGCATTGAAGACATTATTAGTGCTACTGTTTCCCTACTACTGATTAAAACCAACGTTATTATGGAGCGGCGACGTCATTTAAGCAGGGAAGAAATGCTCAGAGCCGTGGGAATGATAGAAGCTGGTTCCCGGCAACGTACTGTGGCTTTAGCTCTGAATACAAGTCAGAGTGTTATCAGTCGACTTTGGACACGTTACCGAAGCACTGGTACCGTGGCTGAGCGCCATGGAGGACGGTATCGCTGCACCACACGGAGACAAGACCGATACATTCAAATCTTAACTCGAAGAGCTCCAACAATAACCGCCATGATGTTAGCCGTGAGGCTTCATCACTCTTAATTAGCGACCAAACAGTCAGAAACCGCTTGCATGAAGTGAACCTTCATTCCCGAAGACCGCTACGGGTACCACCTATAGCAATGCACAATCGTAGGATTCGATATCAATGGGCTCTTGAACACAGAAATTGGGCAGGAGAACAATGGCGTTTCGTGTGCTTTTCTGATGAGTCTCGTTTTGGTATGAGACCGGATACAAGACGTATACGACACTGGAGAACCCCTGGACGCCAACAGCGATTAAAATCCTGCCAGGAAGTCCATCCTTATAGTGGTGGAACCATCATGGTATGGGCGGGTATTTGGATCGGCGGAAGAACTGAGTTGATTTGGATCAGAGGCAACCTCAACGCTCAAATTTGTGCTGAGACGATTGTATCAGACGTCATCGTTCCTCTACAAGTGCAAATCGGTCCCTTATTTCAGTTAATGCATGATAATGCACGACCGCACACCGCAAGAGTTGTAAGACAGACTCTCGCCGCAGCTAACATCAATGTCCTGCCCTGGCCTGCTCAGTCGCCAGACTTGAACCCGATTGAGCATGCATGGGATATGCTACAGAGAAGAGCTCTGCCGAATATGGAGGGTATCCAGTCGCAAGAAGACCTTTTTTTGTTGTTGCAACGAACATGGGCGGCCATTCCACAGCGTGATTTGGATGAACTCATTTTGAGTATGCCAAACCGATGTTCTTGTGTTGTTAGTGTTCGCGGTAGAAACACGGATTATTAATTGTTTAAGTTACCCAATAAAATTTTAAAGAAAACTGTTATATCAGTCTTTTTTTTGAACTTTAATGTTAGTGGTTCAAATGTCAAAAATCCCTTTATTAGGAAAATGGCAAATTTCTTTATGAATGCAAAGGTGACTTGGTTTATCGTTACTGTGACAAACGATAACACTTTATTTGATGAATCCTTAAAGAACATTTTAATTAATATCAATCAGGAGAAAAGTTATTGCAAAAATATATGTTGATCCCTAGACACTTTTGATGTGTGTATTTGTGTTTTCAATGTTTAATAATTATAATAAGTCTACGGGTAGGTATTAGTACTTATTAAACAAGGTTACTTAAGACTAAGCTAGAATTATATTAATTACTAGCTTCTGCCCGCGACTTCCTACGCGGATCCTGTTGCTTATGCCAGCAACAATGGGGTCGTCAAAATCGAAGATCGTCTGATGTCGAATTCTAGGAGCCTGGGGACGGGAAAACAACGGGACGCGCGTGACGATTCCAGACGTTCCAGATCTTTCATTTTTGTAAGACAACAGGAAATGCCCATCAGACTAAACAACTCTTGCTAAGACGTCATTCTTGTACTTTTAGTATATTATATTGTAGCTGGGCTTTCGGAGTTGCCTATCAGGTGTTCCAGATCTTCAATTTTTATACGTCAACAGAGAGTGATCATCAGGCTGAACAACTCTTGCTAAGACGTCATTCCTATATTATGTTATAGTGTAGCTGGGCTCTTGAAGTTCCACATCAGGTGTTACAGATCTTCAATTTTTATACGTTGATAGAAAGTACTCATCAGGCTGAATAACTCTTGCTAAGACGTCTTTCCCTTATATGTTATAGTGTAGCTGGGCTCTTGGAGTTCCACATCAGGTGTTTCAGATCTTCAATTTTTATATATCAACAGAGAGTGCTGATCAAGTTGAACAACTCTTGCCAAGACGTCATTCCTGTATATGTTTAAATATGTTATAGTGTAGCTGGGCTCTTCAAGTTCCACATCAGGTGTTCAAGATCCACAAAAAGGGAATAATAAAAAATTAGGAAAGGAATCGCAGCAAATGTCACCCCGGGTGACAACTGAGAAACAGACTTCCCGTTTGTCCCCTCTAGTCAGTTTTCAAAGGGAACAGTCGGCACAAATTGTCACCCCGGAGCTGAGGACAGGGCTAGAGGGGACTATTGGGAATAATTCATTTTTCCGGGGGCCACCTCAAATCCTTAGGTTATTGCTAGAGAATTATGTACTGAGAATTCCAAAAGGTAATTTTGGTTAATTTTTCGAAATATTACTGAAACGTTTAGGACATACCTAGCGTGTTCAAGGCATAGTAAAAGAAATTCGCAAGAACACGCTAGGCGCGTCGCCGGCACTGAACGTGTAAAGGGACGATTCAAGAGAGATTCTATATTCGACATTTTTGAAATCAACATTGTGTTTAATTGGCTGTTGTCCAAATCACGGACGATAATGTCTAGGTAATACTTAAATTACATTCCACCGGACCCACACATGCCTGCCGAAATGCTTTACCTGCAAGCTGGTCTGGCTTCACCATCGGACCATCAACTTATGATCGGCAAATTATGGAGTACATTGCCTCGGAGACAAATAGATATGCTCAATTGTTCAGCAGGTGGCAGCCCAAACGGTCGCCAAACCCTAAGTGCATCCTAATATTGAACTTCAATATCATGATAACCTCGCCAGTTATCCGATCGAGTGGAAACGAACAAGGGTCTGGTATAAAAAACTGTTCAGAAGACTTAAAAATCTCCATATTAAATTCATAATTCACCCATCATCATTCTTATTCTCTTGCTCATCATAACTTCCTAAATGGACTTGTGACTTGACTTTTACGCATTCACCTAGTGACGACGACGCATCAACGTTACCCACCGCTAAGCTATGTTCCCGAACATAATTAATTTATCCTTCGGTAAATAATATTTATCCTATACCCAGCTCTTAACATTATTAATAAAACTGAAAGGTCATGTACCGATGAATATTTAAATGTCTTTCGTAAGACTAATTAACAAAACAATGCTCAAAACATATCACACGTAAAGTTTTTCACCCGTCTTTACGAACATGTTTTTTTTAATCTCCCACATCACTAAAAGTGCTCTGACATAGTAACATTTGTAAGGTTTTTCACCAGTGTGTAATCGAATATGTTTTGTTGAAACACCCTTTTGCCAAAAACTAAATTGACATTAAGCATTTTCACAAGTGTGTATAAGAATATGATTCTTTAAATGTCCCTTATGAAAGAAAGAAATAGTTGTAAATCTATTCTGATATGTCACATTTGAAAGGTTTTTCACCAGTGTGTAATCGAATACGACTTCTTAAATAATTATTTTAGTGCTAAAACCACGTTAACAAACTTTTTTGAACGGAGATTGAAATCAGCATATGAGGGCAGCCCAAACGGTCGTCAAACACTAAGCTAATAATAATAATAATAATAATATTCCACAACTATCACACAACGCCATCTAGTCCCAAGCTAAGCAGAGCTTGTGTTATGGGTACTAGACAACTGATAAACATACTTATATATTTATAAATACATACATATTATAGATAAATTACACCCAGACACAGAACAAATGATCGTGCTCATCACACAACCATTTGTCCTGGGTGGGAATCGAACCCACGACCTCCGGCATAGCAGTCAGGGTCACTAACCACTAGACCAACAGGCCAGTCAACAGCTAATCCTGATATTGAACTTTAATATCATGATAAAAGACCTCGCCAGTTATTCGATCAAGTGGAAACGAACAAGGGTCTGGTATAAAAATCTGTTCAGAAGACTTAAAAATCTCCATATTAAATTCCTTATTCACCCATCATCATTCTTATTCTCTTGCTCATCATAACTTCCTTATTGGACTTGTGACTTGACTTTTACGCATTCGCCTAGTGACGACGACGCATCAACGTTACCCACCGCTAAGCTATGTTCCCGAACATAATTAATTTATCCTTCGGTAAATAATATTTATCCTATATTCAGCTCTTAACATTATTAATAAAACTGAAAGGTCATGTACCAACGAATATATGTCTTTCTTAAGACTGATTAACAAAACAATGTTCAAACATATCACACGTAAAGTTTTTCACCCGTCTTTATTCATACATATTTTTTTTTTAATCTAATCTCATCACTCAAACTACTCTGACATGTAACAAACTGGTCTGGTACAAAAACCTGTTCAGAAGACTTAGCCCAAACGGTCGTCAAACACTAAGCTAATCCTGATATTGAACTTTAATATATTAAATTCCCAATTCACCCATCATCATTCTTATTCTCTTGCTCATCATAACTTCCTTGAATTGACTTTTACGCATTCGCCTAGTGACGACGACGCATCAACGTTACCCACCGCTATGTTCCCGAACATAATTAATTTATCCTTCGGTAAATAATATTTATCCTATATTCAGCTCTTAACATTATTAATAAAACTGAAAGGTCATGTACCAACGAATATATGTCTTTCTTAAGACTGATTAACAAAACAATGTTCAAACATATCACACGTAAAGTTTTTCACCCGTCTTTATTCGTACATATTTTTTTTTAATCTAATCTCATCACTAAAACTACTCTGACATGTAACAAACTGGTCTGGTACAAAAACCTGTTCAGAAGACTTAAAAATCACCATTTTAAATTCCTAATTCACCCATCATCATTCTTATTTTCTTGCTCATCATAACTTCCTTGTTCTGTCTGTCTGTATTCGAATGTTTTTTTTAATCTAATCTCATCACTAAAACTGCTCTGACATAGTAACATTTGTAAGGTTTTTCACCAGTGTGTAATCGAATATGTTTTGTTGAAACACCCTTTTGTCGAAAACTAAATTGACATTAAGGATTTTCACCAGTGTGTATTCGAATATGATTCTTTAAATCTCCCTTATGAAATAAATAAATAGTTGTAAATCTATTCTGATATGTCACATTTGAAAGGTTTTTCACCAGTGTGTAATCGAATATGACTTCTTAAATAATTATTTTAGTGCTAAAACCACGTTAACAAACTTTTTTGAACGGAGATTGAAATCAGCATACGAGGGCAGCCCAAACGGTCGCCAAACATTAAGCTCATCCTGATATTGAACTTGAAAATCATGATAAAAAGACCTCGCCAGTTATCCGATCGAGTGTAAACGAACAAGGGTCTGGTATAAAAAACTGTTCGGAAGACTTGAAAATCTCCATATTAAATTCCTAATTCATCCATTATCATTATTATTCTCTTGTTCATCATAACTTCCTTATTGGACTTGTGACTTGACTTCTACGCATTCGCCTAGTGACGACGACGCATCAATGTTACTCACCGATAAGCTAAGTTCCCGAAAATAATTATTTATCCTTCGGTAATTAATTTATCCTATACCCAGCTCTTAACATTATTAATAACACTGAAAGGTCATGTACCAACGAATATATGTCTTTCTTAAGACTGATTAACAAAACAATGTTCAAACATATCACACGTAAAGTTTTTCACCCGTCTTTATTCGTACATATTTTTTTTATCTAATCTCATCACTAAAACTACTCTGACATGTAACAAACTGGTCTGGTACAAAAACCTGTTCAGAAGACTTAAAAATCACCATATTAAATTCCTAATTCACCCATCATCATTCTTATTTTCTTGCTCATCATAACTTCCTTGTTCTGTCTGTCTGTATTCGAATGTTTTTTTTAATCTAATCTCATCACTAAAACTGCTCTGACATGTAACATTTGTAAGGTTTTTCACCAGTGTGTAATTGAATATGTTTTATTGAAACACCCTTTTGTCGAAAACTAAATTGACATTAAGGATTTTCACCAGTGTGTATTCGAATATGATTCTTTAAATCTCCCTTCCTACTAATATTATAAAGGCGAAAGTTTGTATGTATGGATGTATGGATGTATGGATGTTTGTTACTCTTTCACGCAAAAACCACTGAACGGATTTGGCTAAAATTTGGTATACAGATAGTTTATAACCTGGATTAACACATAGGATAGTTTTTATCCCGATTTTATGTTCCCGTGGGATAATTTTCGAGTTGCAGCGGGTGAAACCGCTGGCAACAGCTAGTATGAAATAAATAAATAGTTGTAAATCTATTCTGATATGTCACATTTGAAAGGTTTTTCACCAGTGTGTAATCGAATATGACTTCTTAAATAATTATTTTAGTGCTAAAACCACGTTAACAAACTTTTTTGAACGGAGATTGAAATCAGCATACGAGGGCAGCCCAAACGGTCGTCAAACACTAAGCTAATCCTGATATTGAACTTTAATATCATGATAAAAGACCTCGCCAGTTATTCGATCGAGTGGAAACGAACAAGGGTCTGGTATAAAAAACTGTTCAGAAGACTTAAAAATCTCCATATTAAATTCCTAATTCACCCATCATCATTCTTATTCTCTTGCTCATCATAACTTCCTTAATGGACTTCCTTAACTAACAATCCGACAGGCGCTCACGGGCGTAAGCGGGGCGCGGGGGGTAGGGGGCAGCGTAGTACATGGGCGAATAGAATATTACGTCATTTTACTGCGTTTAGAAATCAAATCCGTCAGTATTCCTAGTCAGTATCTGAGTTATTTTAAATAATATTTAAAAAAAAAGAGCTATTGGCTAATAAAGCACGGCATATAAGCTCATTTTACGTAAAAAAGCAAAAATTGAAAATAATCAAAACCGTCGTTGTTCTACGACTACGACGATACATTAGTGTTTATTGGATAACGAATGATCAAATAAGACCTAAAGCACATGAGGAATCTATAACGCCGGTCATGTGTAGTCAAATTGGAAGAAGAGAACGTGAAAATAATCTATTAACGAGATGTGAACGAGATAAAGAGATCAGAGACGAATGTTGACAGCCTCGACTTATCAGCGAACACTGGCCCAATCGAAATGAAATGATATGATGTTTGTTTACTCAAGTAAGTTATTTCGGTATACTCCCAACGGCCACCACTAAAACAGGCACCAGTGGTGGCCGTTAGATCAAAGCATTAATTTTTGTCCCAACGGCCATCAGTGGCGGACGTTGGAACTTTCCAAATAATATTTATTTTCAGTGTTTTGTCAATGTAATCTAACTATAGCAAATGTACCTATTATTTTACTTGCAGATTACTAACAGAAATACATACATAATTATATCTGGTGAATTTCTAGATAATGTTAATTCAACAATTTTATTTATTGTGAATGGTCATTTTATTCGCTTTACTACTATAACTTAGGGCGGGATTTTGACACAATGAGACACTACAGTCACTGGGTAAAAGGCGTATAATAACGTTCACACAAAACTCAGAAAGTTACAAAGGTTACTTATTACTTAAACACAGAAAAATTACAAAATTGGCGGGAACGAAGGAGCATTTTAGTACGCGCCCGCGCGCGACTCGTATGTAGCGGCGACTGACGACCGAGCGGCGCGGGCGGGGTAGCGTCGGCTCAACGGTCGGCGCGCGAACATAAAAATGCGACGTTGCCGTTGCGCGTCCGCGCCGCAACGTTGCGTGCTCGCATCGCGCGAAAATAAAACAAAGTATAATAATATTAAAAGAGTTGCCTACATTCCACCCCCTTGTTCCTGAACAAACTCGTCAGTAGGCAACACAATGACCTTAACAACCGGTCTCTTCATAAAACCCTTACAAGTTCTTACAGTCACTACTCTAATGTGACCGTCACGGCCTGGGTGGACTGCGCTAATCACGCCCTTAGGCCATGCTTTACGAGGCTGGTTCTCTTCCAGAATCAACACCATGTCTCCCACTTTTACGGGTGGCACTTCACGTTGCCACTTTTGACGTTTTTGAAGAGTAGGAACATATTCTTTTAGCCACCGTCGCCAAAACATGTCTGCCAGAGCTTGAGCTTTTACCCAAGCTTTCCTACTCGATAAATCGGACGCTTCAAAGAAACCTAACGTAGATGCACCGGTAGCTGTGCCTATCAATAAATGATTTGGCGTCAACGCGATGGGCCCATCGGGGTCTGTACCTACGAAGGTTATTGGCCTACTGTTGAGAGTCATCTCTACCTCAGCCATCAAAGTATTTAACAGTTCTTCTCTAGGCGCTCGTGCCGACAAAGTAACTTTAAGTGCGGTTTTTATTGAACGAGACGTTCCCAACATCCACCCATGTGCGGCGCTGCAGGAGGGTTAAACTGCCAAGAAATGCCCTTGGTAGCGACGAAATCGTGAATTTTGTTTTCCATTGCTTGAACAGCGGCTTTCATCTCTTTGTCAGCACCTACAAAGTTAGTGCCTCTATCACTGAACATAATAGTCGGCTGCCCACGGCGAGCTATCAAACGCCGGATTGCCATTATGGCAGAGTCAGCTGAGAGTGAAGATGCGAGCTCAATATGGACACCACGAGTGACTAAGCAAGTAAAAATAACGCCCCATCTTTTCTCATGACGCCTCCCAATCGAAACTTCTACCGGACCAAAATAATCTACCCCACAATGTACAAAAACTCTCCGTGTATTTACAAGTCTAGCGGCAGGTAGATCTCCCATTTTGGGCATTGAAGGGCGAGCATGACGCACCAAACACGACTGACATTTGGATACGGCTGTTTTGACTGTACGGCGCAATCGAGTAATCCAATATTTTTCCCTTATACTGTTTATGACAGTTTCAGTATTAGCATGGTGAGCGCGCTTGTGATATTCGAGGGCAATGAGCCGCGCGGTGTAACTCTGACCATCTAAAATAATTGGATACTTTTCATCAAACATTAATTCCGGTGCAGCACTCAGACGACCTCTGACACGAAGTAATCCATCACCTTCATATAAAAATGGATCTAAATCTCGAATTTTACTATCAGCAGGTAATGCACTTTTAGTTTTTAATAGTTCCAATTCCTTGGAGAAAGTCTCAAGCTGTGATTGCTTCAATAAAATATTCTCAGCTTCACGAATATTACTAGCTGTTAGTTTCTCAACCTGGTTCTTGCGACACAAACTTACAAAGGCAAGAACTCGACCCGCAGATCTAACAGCCCGTGTCCAACTAGAGAACCTATCGACATTAAATAGTGGTACATACTGTTTAACAAGATGAACCTTCTCAAGACGCTCCAAATCATTTTCATTTACGTCCTCAAACTCGTTAACTGGCCACTGGTCTTTGTCCTGATACAAAAAAGATGGACCTGTAAACCACAACTTACAGTTCGTAGGCCAGTGCAACTTGGTGGCTTCATCAGCGGGGTTTTCTGCAGATGGCACCCAACGCCACTCACTTGGGCTGGACTTCCGGTCGATTTCTGCCAACCGATGTGAGACAAACTTCTGGTAATCACGAGGATCCGAATGAACCCATTTCAAGACAGTTTTCGAATCAGACCACAAGTACTTTCGTGTTATTGTCAAGCCTTGCTCTTTAACAACGGTGCAAGCTAACCTGCACGCCAGCACAGCTGCCTGCAGTTCAAGGCGCGGCACGGATATAACCTTCAACGGGGCGACGCGAGCTTTACCAATAACAAGTGAGACGGTAGGTACGCCAAACTCATCCTTACCAACTAGGTAAGCGACTGCAGCATAAGCCGATTCGCCTGCATCGTCAAAAACATGTAATTCAACAGTTGAAGGGTCAAGCCTGTACCAACGAGGCACACGCATGCTACTTAGTTGTTTTATGTCTAACAACCACTTTTCCCATTCAATGAACTCGGCCTCCATCAGCTGATCGTCCCAACCTATACCAGACTTCCAAATTATCATGCGCAAAAACATGTCAGCTATGTCCGCTGAATAAGCTATTCGCCCAGATCGGAACTTAAACAAAACGCCCAATAATGAATTTAACAAGTCCGGCCCTGTAAGCAAATAATCATTTAAACATACACCCTTATATTTAGCGGCGGCATCGTAAACTAATCGCAGTTTATTTGGTTTATTGGGGTTGATGACCCCAAAATGCGGTAGGTGCCACACCGGGTTAACGCACAACGGAGTATCCAATAGCCTAGCATATTTTTCTGAAATTAACCGTTCAATTTGACGCGAATACGCTTCAGCATAATCGGAGTTCTTATCCATCTTACTCTCTATGCCGCGTAACCGTTTCATAGCGCAGTCGTAATTATCAGGTAAGTGAACCGCGTCACGTGACCAAAGCAATCCTACCTCCCAGCCTCCGTCGATACGGCTACTAGTGCTATCTAGGATTTTACAAGCGCGTTCCGTCTCAACATTTTTGCGTGACACTTCTGTGATACCGATAGACTCGAGCAAAAATTGCTGTTTCACAAGGTCATTTAAATCATCCAAATCGTCGAAGGCTAAATAATTTACTGACTCACTATCAGACACGTTACCTAAAGTTACAGGCCCATGAATAACCCACCCTAGTTTTGTGAGAGATGCTACGGGTTGTCCGGATTTGCCCTGTCGTATTTCCTCATTTACGATCAATTTCCAGTTATCCTGACCGATTAAAATCATCGGTTTCGCGCACGACATCTCACACAAATTCAAATCTCGCAGATGTTTATTATTATTCAAAACTCTGGCAGGCACGGATTGGGTAGGCAAGTCTAAATTCTCTATCGTCCGTAACACGATATCATGTGATACGCCGTTAGGACCGCGTATTAGCGCAGTCACCTTACAGGAATTGTTATCAGTCATAACCAGACCGCGAGCACTAACAATTTTTAACGGACATGATGGTCCCCTGAAATTACATATACTAGAATCTACTAAGGACACAGTGGCTCCATCATCTAACAAAGCATATAAACTATGTTCAATATTGTTAACAATAATTGTGACAGGCATAATTTTTAATAATGTTTTAGTGGTTCGACACCGCTCACCCATACTCGTCACCGACTCGGCGACCGACTGCGACGGCGCCGGCGGCTGTACATAGGCCGCCTGTGCCGCGGCAGCCGGCGCGTGCGGGGCACCGGCAACGTCACCGGCGGCGCCCGGGGTTCTCGGTTTCTCGTAGTGTAGAAGCGTGTGATGCGGAGCACGACACTTTTCACATCGTTTTGCGCGGCAACGGTAACGAGAATGGTTTTGCACTAAACATTTGAAACAAAGTTTGTTGACCTTTACAAAGTTCCACTTTTCAAGCTCACTTTTTGTAACGAATTTATCGCACTCGGGTAATCTGTGAACCGCACTACGACACAACGCGCACTCACTTGATGACGACGACGTACTCGGCGACGCTGACGTAGCTTCCTCGCTAGTGAGGTGTACTCGGTCGGCAGGTTCCCGGTGTTGACGCGTGGCCTCAGCGTGCCTAGCGCGCGACGTTGCGGCGACAGCGGGGTTGGCAGCAGCGGTGGTCCGGTTACGATTATTATTATGCTCGGTGTTCATGCTCAACGGTAGGTAAAAAGATGATGCCCGTGTCAGGTGACTGAGAAACTCGAGGACTATGTGTATATTCGGCGATAATCGAAGATCTTCCTTGCTGTCGGTATTCCTTTTCATAACAAACTCGCCGTACTGCGATCGTTGTACGTAGGTTAATTTGCTAAGAATTTCGTGTGTCAATTGGGGGTTGTTTATGTAGCCCTCCGCTCTTATGTTCTTCAAAATGTACACACAATTTCGAACGACGCAAGTCATATTTCGTAATTCGACGCCACTTTCAGACACACGGGGCAAACATCTTATCTTATTCAGTGCCGTTTGTAAAAGTAAATTGGGGTGACCGAACTCCTCTTCTAATGCATTTATGACATCTGTTGGGTCGGACCCGGTACGCAGCAGATCTTCAACGGCACACTTTGCCGCGCCACGCAGTGATGCTTGCAGTCGTAAGGTATTTTCCAACATACTGTACGTGGCCGCGGTACCTTCATACGCACGTCGATATGCCAGCCAGTCTGCCGGGCTGCCATCAAACATGGGGAGGTCATAATTCTGTCGTGGTCGCTTCGACATGTTTGTAATAATGACGTCGGCGAGGTGCATGATGTCAGAGGCCGCGACGGCGCCGGCGGCCGGGAGCAGAGCGCCCGGTGCATACTTCGCGGCGGTCGGGGAGGACGCCGCCGCAGGCGCGAACGGTTCGCGAACGGTGTTGTGCGCATGCGCGACGCCGCGCGCGCACTCTCGTTCGTGAGGTAAGGCTTCGGGAACGTTCGAACACGCGCCGGCCGGCGCGTAGGGCGCTGGCGGCTTTTCCGCGTGTTCGCACGGGGCTTGATTTGAGCTTAACCACTCCTCCACGTTATTAGGACTACTGTAAATACTCGCCGCGCGCTTTTCTGCTTCTTCTTCCTCAATCTCCGCGATTTCTAATGCAAGTTTTTTCTTTATGAGCTGTTCTTTAACCTTGGCGAGTTCTTCTTCGGCCTTGTACTCGGCACGGAGGCGAAGCGCTTCGCGGCTCAGGCGGCTTGACCGCGACCCGGTCGACGTGGCAACAACTTCACTACGCGGGGCCGTAGTGACACACGTGGTATCCGCACCGGGTCTTTGTTCAGCTCCAGCATGAGCTCTGCTCCGTGTCACGACGCCAGTTACCTTGTCATTCATTGTGATCCGGCGTTAGAAGGACCACTATAACTTAGGGCGGGATTTTGACACAATGAGACACTACAGTCACTGGGTAAAAGGCGTATAATAACGTTCACACAAAACTCAGAAAGTTACAAAGGTTACTTATTACTTAAACACAGAAAAATTACAAAATTGGCGGGAACGAAGGAGCATTTTAGTACGCGCCCGCGCGCGACTCGTATGTAGCGGCGACTGACGACCGAGCGGCGCGGGCGGGGTAGCGTCGGCTCAACGGTCGGCGCGCGAACATAAAAATGCGACGTTGCCGTTGCGCGTCCGCGCCGCAACGTTGTGTGCTCGCATCGCGCGAAAATAAAACAAAGTATAATAATATTAAAAGAGTTGCCTACAACTACTTAATATGATTTCATTCATTTTACTATTTATTTGCATAGAAAACAGTAATCACACAATCGGAATTCAAGGGAAATAAGTAACAACGAACGAAAATAAACGGTGACGAGTCGGAAGGGTGTCATAAACTTTTTTAATCCTACCTATTAATGCGGTCTACTTTGATTTAATTTACCGAGGTAAAGAGAGACAAAGAATAATAAATGAAGCCAATATTGGGAGGGGGCGGGGCTCGGTGGTATTGTTATTGCAGTTTGTTATTTAATTAAAGCTGTGATAATGTTACGGGAAATTTGATAAGTCCGGGCACTATTAATAATGACCGGTCTGTGTTCATAATGCCCGGCTCAATTGAGCAATGTGAGTAAAACAGCATGATGAATCACTTCACCCAGCCGTTACGAATAATGCCGACCCTATCTTGGGCAAAGTAATAAAACAGTGTAGTATAGTAGTTCTCCTTCTGGGTGGTTTAAAAAAATATCCTCGAAGGAGGTGGCGGGGTTCCCTCTCTTCGCTCGCTCACTACGACCCCGCCACCTTCTAACCTAACCTATCCGAGTCGGGGTGCCCTAAAATTCCGATAAGTAAGTTAGTAGCTTCTTTAGTACATTTATTAGTTCGCTGACATGATTATGTTACGTTTCAATTTATCACATTCCCCGGCTACAAGTAGGGAATTATTGGACTTTTATTATCTTTTGTTATCTTCTACTTTTATTATCTTTTTCTTTATTATTTATCACTTGGACCGGGTGGTCCAAGTGATAAATTCAAGCTATCTCAATCACTGACTTAATACATGGACCACGGGCCGTTGGGCATTATTAGTAAAGGCCGGTCCTTATTAATAATGCCCAGTTAATCACGTTTCCTGTAATAATAAAGGAGATTTCAAAATATTTATTTTGTCATTTTGATTTGTAACACGGTCCACCTACAAATTCAAGTTCGATCGGTCTGACTGTAACTGCCACCAATGGTAGGGGCAGTTGGCACAATAAATAATATTAATCCTAACGACCCCCTACAGACCCCCTTCTGACGACCCAGTGGTGACAATTTAGTGGTGGCCGTTGAAACAAATATTATTTGGAAAGTTCCAACGTCCGCCACTGATGGGCGTTGGGACAAAAAATAATGCACTGATCTAACGGCCACCACTGGTGCCTGTTTTAGTGGTGGCCGTTGGGAGTATACCGGTTATTTCGGTACGATTTTTGCAGTCATTCATACTTCTGATGAAATATTTTCTAAAAAACAAAGTGACACTGTAGATGTCAATGAAATTGATTTTCAAGATATCATGTTAGATGGTCACATCATTGATTATAATGAAAAGCAAAACAATCCCGCTTTGAAGGCTCAACTAGAGTATGTAACTGTTAAGAATAAGCAGAAAAAATCATTCAAAAATTATGAGAAAACATTATTTCAAAAAAATTACAAGAAAACATGTATGTAAGTTGTCGAGAATGTATAAAAAATATTGTGTGCGAATATGGTTTTTTTTTCATGTTTACAGGATGTGATACATAACATTTAAAAAAATAAAAGTCATATTGTAAACACAAACAATTACATTAAAACTTTGTTACATGTAATAGCAGACACTAAGGGCCTGTCCGCACAGCGATATTTCACCGCGCGGTTTTTTTTTCGTCATTCTGTAACACATTAAATCATATGGAAGTATCCGCACAGGCGATAAAAAAATCGCGCGATAAAAAAATCTGTGATTTCATGCAGAATTGACGCGATGCGGTGCGGAAATAAATCCGCGCGAATGTTTTGTGCAGTATAAAGTAGCTATGGCTATGTCCGCACTGCGAAATAAAATTCGCGCGTTTTGCTCAGTCGTGCAACGGTGGCGTTAAGGAAAGGATGTCGCGCGCCTCTTCTCCCGCCCGATCGGTGGTCGCGCAGGCCTTACCGGAAAATAACGATATTGATGTGGAACAATTAATCTCACTGATGCACATGAGACCTCCTCTGTGGGACAAATTTGATCAAAAATACCACGATAGAACATTGAAGGCGAGGTTGTGGGAGGAAATTTATCAAAACTTATATTTTACTTGGGAACAGTGGAGTGATGCTGAAAGAAAACAAAAAGGTAAGAAAAGTGAATACTTTATTTTACTATTTCAATGAAGCTTTTAATACGCGGCTCGTAAGTAGAATCCAAATGGCAGTATTTCTTTGTATGGTACGGAGTCACACATATTGTATACCCTATCGGTTTAGGTAATTAACTAAATGTAAACAATCTTGGTATGTATTTTATACGAAAAATGTGAAATTGGTTTTATTACGTAAAATTTTTACATAAAAAGACATACCACGAATGTTTACCTTTAGTTTATTACCTAAACCGATAGGGTATAGGTACCGCCATTTTGTTGCAACTCATGCGCTGCGTATTATAAAAATGTATAATAAATTACAGGTAATACTTTTTTATCTGTGTACAGATGTAGGATAGATTTATATTCTTTCATATTGCCATGAAATTGACCCTTTCGATTAATCAAAATATTCTGCAAAATATTGTCTGTTTTCAATGCTGGATATTCTAGATCTCACAGGAGTAGGGCACAAACTTTGAAGCTCGCTCCCATACAGTCTCTCTCTAAACCTAATTCCATCATGTTTGCGAACGTAATTATGTAAAATGCAACACGCTTTAATTATTTGATCACAAGTTGATAGTTTTACATCTAAAGCTCGATGTAAAATTCTCCATTTATTAGTAAGTATGCCAAACGTGCATTCTACAAATCTTCTTGCTAGTGTGAGTCGGTAATTAAAAACTCTTTGAGTTACAGATAGGTTTCTTTTAGGGTATGGTCTCATTATGTGTTCTGAGAGCGCAAACGCTTCGTCTCCAACAAAAATATAAGGCATTTTTTGTCCATCTTCATCGTTTGGCAGGCATTTTGGTGATGGAAGTATGAACTGGTCACCTTCAAGTTTCTTCCCAAATATAGAATTTCTAAAAATCGTAGAGTCGCTGCTGCTGCCGTAAGCACCTATGTCAACACTGATAAAATAATAATTTGCATCAGCAACCGCCATCAAAACTAAGGAGTGATATTGTTTATAATTATAAAATTCAGAACCTGCGCAATTAGGTTTTTCGCATCTTATATGCTTTCCATCCACCGCTCCCAAGCAGTGTGGAAAATGGGTCTTTTCATAAAAAACTTCAGCAATATTAGACCAAGTTCTTTCATCTGGTTCTGGCATGTATGAAGGTTGTAAACATGACCATAATTTTTCACACGTGTCTTCTATAATTTCGCCAATTGTAGAGATACCAATTACATATTCGTAATATAGCGAATAGTAACTATTTCCTGAAGCCAAATACCTGAAAAAAATAAAAAAAATGTTATACAAAGAATATAAAATACAAACAGATAATTCAATACTCTAGATAAAATAATACTAAATAAAATCGTTTGTTTTCTTTCACAGGAGCTGATGTTCAAAAAAAAAAAGGAAAAATCTTAAAGACACATATTTCAAAGAGGTGGCAACGGATAAAAAGGTAGTTTCTGGTCAAGCCACAAAGAAAAAAAAGAGACCGTACATACACATGAGAGCACTTTCATTTTTAGCCACTCAAAAAACATTCAGAGACACTACAAATAATATTAGAGATTCAGGAAGCACCAACAGCAATGCCGGAGACTTTAGTAACTTAACCGACGAAGATACTGATACAGAAGCTACACAAAACAGAAGACTGAAAGCGAGCATGCGCAAAAAGAATAGAAATCAAAATAATAGCGATGATGAAATATTGAAATTATTGCAGGAAAAAAAATACGATGAAGACGTTTCATTTTGTGAAATGATCATACCAATGTTAAAAAATCTTTCAATAGAGCAAAAACATTACGCAAAAATTGAAATTCTCAATGCACTTAACAGAGCAACTAAATATTCACCAGAAAATTTTATACCACCTACAGCCAGTTCCACTTTATCTCAGTATAGATCATTACCTTCATCACATTCTTCTTACAACCCAAATACGCCATCACCCTGTCCAAATACCATCCGTCAATCTCCTTCTCCCCAAATTTCATCTTATAATCCAACTATCATTTCTCAGTCTACGCCTAATCCGTCTCCTCAAACCCATTACACGCCATCTCGTAACCCTGCTGTAATTTCTCAATCTCAGCCTGATGTATCTCCTCAAACCCGATACAAGCCATCTCGTAATCCAACTGTCATTTCTCAATCTCCGCCTGATCCATCTTCAACCCAATATGCGCTCTCTCTCAATTCAAATTTTCCAAATACTTCATTTACCCATTCTTCATATGTAGTAGAGGGGAGTGGTTTTGACATGAAAGATTACGTTTTATTTAAATAGAAGTTAATTTCCGTTAAATAAATGGCAATGTATAATTAACCGTTGTTTTTATTTACTTCTGTCAGTTATTATTGTTCACTGAAATGTTACGGAGTGGTTTTGACATGAAAGATTACGTTTTATTTAAATAGAAGTTAATTTCCGTTAAATAAATGGCAATGTATAATTAACCGTTGTTTTTATTTACTTCTGTCAGTTATTATTGTTCACTGAAATGTTACAATTATCACTGCACCTCGATCATTTTGCTCCTAATGACTGTAAAAAGTAGGTATGGAAAATCTTACCTTAGAGTTATCGAGAGTCTCTCTTCAGCTGAAATTGCTTTTCTTAAATTCGTATCTTGATAGGTAATCGCGGGACCAACGAGTTGTAGTAAATTATCGAAAGATTTTTTTGTCATTCTGTAATATCCGAAAAATTTTTCACCATATTTTCGCAGCTCTTGATATTTTATGTAAAAAAAACCTTTCATGGGTCTCAATGCCGTAAATGGGTGAATCCAATGTTCATGACATCTTTTGATACGTCTGTTACGCCGCCGCCACAGAAGATATATTAAAATTTTTGTTCGATTGTCCATTCTAGACGTGCATCTCAGCCGGGAACAGCAATAAACTGACAAAAATCGCACGAATTTTTATTTGCAGTGCGTACTAGTGTAATTCCGATCGCGGAATATAATACGCAAGAATAAAAACCGCGCGGTGAAATATCGCTGTGCGGACAGGCCCTAAATGTATTAGTTGTCCAAATCATTAAAGAGATTTGAGAGTTCTTTTTTGATTTTACGTGCAGATTTCTTTCGTTCAGTTGGTTTAAGGCCACAAATAAATTATTAAGCGGTATCAGCAAACAATTTGATTCTGAAGACTCCATTCAAGTAGAAGCATTTAATTATTACAATAAAAGAAGAGGAAATAAATGATATTTATCTCATTTGAGTGTTTTAATTAGATTGAACCCTAGAAATTGAATAAAACTGGTAGCAAAGCCCGGAGGGAACGCTCTAGGTAATGAGTTGCAGCTGGTATATTATCAAAAATTGCATCAGGTAAAATCAGGTTAGTACTATTTTATTATTTAATGTCTATGGCTGTTGATGAAATTCGATTGAATGATTATTAATTTCATTTTCGCCCATAAGTACTCTTAAAACTCGAGGATTTTTTAATAGACTTGTTATTAACTATTTTCAGGCGATCTTCCGACGGAGGCTCATGTAACGGCAAGTTTAAAAAAAAAAATATTATCTCTTCGATGCCATCAATGCTAACACCAAGGATCTACGAAGAGGAAAAAAGTATTCAAAATCATTTTTTTTATTTCACATAGGCCCATGAGGGCACTTATAAAACGTCGACAACAGGTGTTCGGTTCGGGTTGGTCGATTCCATGGAGAAGAACCGGCAAGAAACTCCATGGTTACTCTTAAAATATGGTTTGGTTTTACAAACTGATTGTATATGTTGTATAATTATATTCCACGAACATGACGGCAAATAGTCCTTACATAGAACTTTTTAATACTATGCGAAGATTCATAGCTTCTATGAAATATATCGGAGCCAGGGGTAAACCTCCTTCACAGGATGGATGGGTCCACACTCTCAATGGAATTGAGAGATTGTGGAAAAATTTGCAAAATAAAAACATTAAAGCAATTTCCACGCGGCGACTAAACCAGGATGCTTTAGAAAATTTTTTCGGCTGCATCAGATACAGTTGTGGGTCGCATGCGAATCCCACAATTCAACAGTTTGTTGCGGGAATTAAAACCGCCATTATTACGAACTTAAGGTACTCAGGCCAAAAAAAATTGTAAAGAAGACCACTCAATTTTAAATAATAATTCAAAAGCATTTTTATTCAATAATTTTGAAGAATAGCACCCACAACAGGCACTAGATACTTCTGTTGATGAATTGGACAAATTGTTATCTGATGCAGCTGACACTGTAGAGGAAGCGACGCCCAAGAGTCAAGCTTGTGCACACGTGAGTGGCTTCATATTCAAAAAGCTTAGACACAATGAATACCAAGATTGCCGAAAGGCATTTTTAATTGACGGTCAAGAAGCTATTCACATATTCACGAGCTTGAGAGAGTACAACGATAATAATGGATTACAATACGTTTGTAAAAATGTAGTGAGATCAGTCTAGCAGTGTGCTGATATAATAAATAAATTATTTGAATAATCATGGGTGGGAAAAGAAATTAAAAAATAATACAATGATAGTATTAAATAGTGTTGATTTTAATTTTTTAAACAAATGTGAAACTCATGTAACAAAAAATATTGAACATATGGTACCTGCGGTAAATAAGGGCCAGCGGCTATAAAGGACCATCAGAGAAACAGCACACATTCAATAGTTTTATAGGTTGGATCTCTCGCGCATATAAAAAGGACCAATAGTATTGCTACCTCACGCGCGCGCATTGCCATCGCCGCCATTTTGTCAGTAGCCCCGAGTAACTCACTGAGGACGGTCGACGTCACAGTTTTATAGAAAACGCCGATGCAAGAACATTTATTACAAAGAAAAATAGTGTATTTTACAATAAGTGAACACCTGATTAATGCAAAGTGGACATTAGAGCTGTCGTTTCAAGGTAAGCTCTTTTATTTTTTTGATATTTGCCAACTTTCAATTCAAGTTTTGTAAAAAGTGACGCCACCTGGAAGGAAGTGAATAAGGGCCGGCCCTTATTGGCCTGTCTAAACATTTTATTTTTTGTTTTGTTTTCTTTCATGTAGATAAATAGCTGTATCTTTTTACTTACGTTGATGTTATTGTGAGTTATATCTATTTGAAACATTTTTACAAGCTTTTTAACTTGCCATGTGTGTGGGTTTGTATGTGTTCCCGATTTAAAACTTTGCATGCTTTCGACGAAAATACAATATAGTATCAACGAGCGGATCTGATAATGGAGATAGAAAGTAGACAATGAAATTCCTTAGCGAATAACAGTAGTTTTATGGTTTTTTGGCAAATTTTGATCAGCAAAGCACGAGGTTTATAAAAGCTTGTTTATAAAACAAATTTTTCAACAAATAATTTATTACAGACTGGAATAATGGAAGCTCCTGTTAAGAAACGTCATGGACTTTGGACAGTGAACCAATTGGCAGCTGCAATGGCAGCCGTGCAAAATGGACTACAATCAGAGCGTGCAGCAGCTATTCAGCACGGGATACCGAGAAGAACCCTGAAAAACCATTTAAATTCAGGTAAAGTCGAAAAAAAATTAGGTAGGAACACAATTTTAACAGAGGAGCAAGTAAATAATTTGGCGTCCAGAATTAAAAGGCTTGCCTCGGTAGGTGTTCCATTGACTCCAAAATCCATACGTTTGCAAGCATATGTTTTTTGTGAAAACAATAATATTAGACATTGTTTTAACGAAAGAACACATCAAGCCGGAAAAGATTGGTTGAAATTATTTTTGAAAAGGCATCCAGATATTTCCAAAAGAAAAGCTCTGATCTTGAATCCAGCAAGAGCTTAAAAACTCAAACCTTTAATCACTCAGCACTTCCAGGAAATAAAAAAAATATATGACGAACTGGATATATAACCCATCCAGAGAGACTATATAATATGGATGAGAAGGGCTATAGACTCACTATACACAAACAGCTAATGGTGTTAGCCCAAAAAGGACGCAAAAAGGGTGCATATGGTAGCACCAGAACATGCAGAGAACGTGACAGTGGCCGCATGTGTAAATGCCTTAGGAAATCCTATTCCACCAATGATTTTATTTAAAGGGAAAAAACTAAAAACCGAGTTTACTGACAACTTACCTGCGGAATCGCTAGTAAAAATGGCTCCAAAAGGTAGCATGACAACTTCTTTGTTTATAGATTTTATACACCATTTAGGAAAGTATAAAACTTCCGATAAATGTCTGCTTGTTTTTGATGGTGCTTCGTGTCATTTAGACTATCAGATAATTGAAGCAGCAGACAAGGAAAATATTGTGTTGTACTGCTTGCCTTCGAATACAACATACGAACTACAACCTCTAGAAAAAAACCTTTTTTAAAAAAAGGGAACCGACTTCAAAACCAAACAAAAAACTGTAAAATAACTTTTCTTTCGGAAGTCGGTGGCTTTGTTTTTTATTTCATTTACTATTGCCACCGACTTCCGAGGTTTTTTTTTTCCCTTTTTAGTTCAGATGTTTAAGAAAAATCTTCATATAATCGGCGTCTTTGAAAATCTACAATCCTAGTAGCAACAAAAACTGATCTATGCGGGCAACTTCACGAGGTATCCATTATTGTTATATACTAAAACCTTCTCCAGAATGTAACGAACACTTTTCTGAAAACCGCATCAAAATCGGTTCAGCCAAACGCGAGATAATTGCAGACAAACATACAATCGTCTGAAAATCTACAATCCAAGTAAGCAAAAACGGATCCACGTGGGCAACGTCACGGGATATCTATTAGTGTTATATACTAAAACCTTGTCCAGAATGTAATGAACACTTTTCTGAAAACCGCATCAAAATCGGTTCAGCCAAACGCGAGATAATTGCAGACAAACATGCAATCGTCTGAAAATCTACAATCCAAGTAAGCATAAACGGATCCACGTGGGCAACGTCACGGGATATCTATTAGTGTTATATTGTTATATACTAAAACCTTCTCCAGAATGTAATGAACACTTTCCTGAAAACCGCATCAAAATCCGTTCAGCCAAACGCGAGATAATCGTGGACAAACAAACATACATACATACATACCTACATACATACATACAGGTCGAACTGAGAACCTGCTTTTTTTTTGAAGTCGGTTAAGAAAAGTGTGAACAAATCCTTCGAACTTCACTGGGATCAAGAAACGCTATTATTTTATACCAAAATCCCGATAAGAAACTTACTAAAGCACGATTCAACACATTTTTTAATAGAGTATGGTCAAAGTGCATGACTCATGACAACATTGTCAGGTTTAAGCAACAGGGCTTTATCCATATAACCCAGATGCCATACCAGAGGAAGCCTACGCGCCATCTGTATTGACCGACATATCAGAAATTTCGTATCGGGCACAATCTTGTACTTTGGATAATAATCTAGCTCAGGAAACATCTCCTATTCCCGGTCCATCTGGCATGAATTCACGACTGCCTTTAAGATTTTTTTCTGAAAATAGCTCCGATTCTGACAGAACAAACGTTGAAGATTTGATTATTTCATGTCCCACTTTACCATCTTTATTGAACCGAACAAATGTAGAAGATTCTATTCCTTCATATCCAGCGGATTAGGCGCACAATGCCACATTCGCAAAATGACATATTGACGCAAAACGACACATTCGCAAAATGTCATTTCTCAATATGCCACATTAGCAAAATGCCACATTAGCAAAATGACACATTCGCAAAATGTCATTTCTCAAAATGACACATTCTCAAAATGACACATATTTAAAAGTTAGGCCGATGATTTATGAATAAAAATAAAACTAATTTAATTACGTATTTAATCTCATTATTTATTCATTTTCATTTATTTTAACATAAATTAAAAATGTAAACTGAAATACTATTTAGGTATGTCGATAATAGGATACCAAATAGTCTTATTGTCATTACACTAATTTTATTTTCCTTCGCTCATTCTTAATTTTTCTTTAACATTTTAAACATTAATAATGATCAGATGCAACTGTAATACAATGATATATCATACATACAGGGTGGTCCAGGTCAAATGGATATAAATTTTTTGAAGGTAGTCTCTTTAGGGACATATTTAATTTTGTACCCCGCCAGGAAAACTAAAAAAAAGTGTTATTTTTAAAAGTTTTTTTTTTATTTTAGTTGGAGTTTACGAAAAATCTGTCGATTTCAAGGAAAGTAATTATTCTTGCATTGATATGAAATTAAATGCACTTCAAATTTGCAGATCAGTCTGATTTTTTTTCTTTCTGAGAGAGCGCAATGTCTAAGCACCTAAAATAAAAATACTATATGATTTTTCACTTAAAAAGTAAATAAAAATCATGAAAACATTAAGTGTTGAGAATTCTAATATTACAAAAAAATCATATATTGTGGGTGACAAGTGACTTTTTTCCAGGCGGGGTACAAACAGGTCCCTAGGCCGACTATACATATAAAAAAAAATATCCATCTGGCCTGGATCAGCCTGTATAATTAATGTCAGAAGAACAATTAGAATCATGACTCAATCAAAGTATTTTTCCGCATGCACCATGGTACCTTTGGGGTAAATTAATTTGCAACATTGATTATAGGATTTGCTTAATCAAGTCTAAAATCTAAGATCAAACAAATCTCGGAGTGGAATATCTAAATGTCTAATTTTTGATTATTTGACATTGTGCGAAAATGGTATTTTGCGTGGCATTTTGCGAATATGACATTTTGCGAAAATGGCATTTTGCTAATGTGACGTTTTGCGATGTGGCGTTTTCGGAATATGACAATTTGAGAATGTGGCATTTTGCGAAATTTGAAAATGTCATTTTGCGAATGTGGCATTGTGCGCCTAATCCTATCCAGCATCACCATCTTTATTGACAGAAGTAGACCATTCATTGCCGGTTTTATACAACTCTAATACAACGACGAATCATCGTTTAGTCGATTACGGCTCATCAGATTCAGGCAGTAATAAACAAGAGCCACCTATTCAATCACAAGAAACGAATACCATTACAAGACGACCAATTATTTACAGTTCAGATACCGATAGGTACTTCTGTTGAAGACTTTATGTCTCTTTTAGCGAATTATCACAATATGCAAGATAGCAAAAACTTATACAGCTCCACTCCATCAGAAGACCGAAATGCAGTTCTTCCATTGATGCAAGACAATACGCCAGAAAAAGGAATCAGCCACGGCAGTTACATAGATAATGTGGCAAGGCAACGATCTGATAGTTCGTCATCAGAGGACACAGAGGATAATATACCATTCATCATCATCAGCCGGAAGACGTCCACTGCTGAACATAGGCCTCCCCCTTAGACCGCCACGCCGAACGACAATTGGCCACTTGCATCCATCCGTTGCCCGCGACCCTCACGATGTCGTCGGTCCACCTAGTGGGAGGCCTGCCTACGCTGCGCCTTCCGGTCCACCATAATATACCATTACAGAATCTTAAAGAGCAGAATAAAAGTTTGAAATCTTCTTTCCAACAGCTAATATCAACTCCGAATTATGCGGTGGTGAAGCAAAATAAACCAAGACGGAAAGCAATTAACTACAAAGGCCAGCGGGTTACTAGAGACTTATTTACGGAAAGGGAGAACAAAAAGAAAAGACTAAAGAGACAGCAAACTCCTAAAGGAGGCAAAAAGAACTAAGAAAATAAAAAAAAACTAAGGGAACCCTGAAGATACGTGGTACTGCTTCGCATGTCATACGGAAAGGATCCAAGATAATGCGAAAATGTCAAGTGTGTCAGAAATGGTACCACGAACAATGTGTTGGCCTAACGAAAGACGATATCAATTTTGTTTGCCCCGAATGCAATTAAATAGAAAACAGAGGTTAAAATTAAGGATCTTATTTGATTATAGTTAATTACCGATGTTAATAATTAATAATGATAATACTGCGAATCCACCGACCATTAATATATTATGTTGATCTCATTTTTCTATTTAGATTTTTCGTACTTGTTACTATTTTATTATTTTACTAAGGGCCAGGGCATTTGCCGGTCAAAAATTAATCATTATTTTTTTTATTTTTGTTAAACCTACAGTTTTAGTTAAGAGGTTTTTATTTAAAAATAGTTTTGTTGATTTTACTTAAACAACTTATTCTTTTTGTTACAAATATATTATTTCTTGAGTTTTATAAGAACCGATTTATGTTTTTTTTTGAACGATTGATGGTAAACTGCTAAACATTTGGTTTGAAAATATTAATTATGTTGAGTTATAGAGGAAAACAATTTATTTTATGTTTTATCAGCTTAGTTTCTTTTAATATTACCTCTGACCTTAATAGACTACCTGAGTTTATTAGTAAAGGATTTTTTAAAGTTTATTTTTGTTGCCCTCGATTTCTCCAAGATCCAATCATCAGATCCTGAAATGGTAACAATGAGACCACACGGGAAGCACCAGCTTTCAAATAAAAAGTTTTGAAAATCGGTTCGCAGTCGCAAGTTATGAGGTAACAAACATAAAAAAAAAATACAGTCGAATTGATAACCTCCTCCTTTTTTTGAAGTCGGTTAAAAATGAGAAACCTTTATGTTTTTGCACGGTTTCACCTTCACTCAAGCATGGTCCCGAAGCTATATGGGGCCATTTAAAACCAGTCCTAGACTTAAGAAAAACTTCCCACGGTTCGCCGCATCCACTTTTGTTCTGATGGACCCACGACGCATATCGTCAAAAATACAACTTTTTTCTATTTTGTGAAGTAATGCTGAATGAAGGATTGCATCATGCGACCTGGTCCTTCTTCGAGGCGTCTCATGGTAAAGGTGCAGCCGATGGTGTTGGTGGAGTGTGTATGTTTACGCGAATATGGACCTCCCACCCAGGACAAATGTTTGTGTGATGAGCACGATCATTTGTTCTGTGTCTGGGTGTAATTTATCTATAATAAGTATGTATTTAGAAATATATATGTATGTTTATCAGTTGTCTAGTACCCATAACACAAGCTCTGCTTAGCTTGGGACTAGATGGCGTTGTGTGATAGTTGTGGAATAATAAAAAAATAAAAAAAAATAAAAAAAAAAATAATTCAATTATGTCGATTGTACATGTGCTAAGCAATGTCACATGTTAGTCTCGGTAGAAAAGAGGCAAGAAGAATTTCAAAGATATTTAACACTTGGAAGTTACGAAGCCCACCTTTTATACATCACAAAAAGTGTATCGGATACATATACAGACAAATTTCAATACCGAAAATATTAAAGTCGAACAAGAAACAGAATCAGAGCCTAGCAATCACAGCACTCAAGTCAGTCAAGACCTATTGACCAATGAAGATCTAGGATTTCCTGTCAGTACTTTAGATACTCCAATGCCTAATTATCTCAACGACCCATTTCAAAATGAGAGTGAATCACAAGCTTCTGAACAGCAACTTACTGAACAACTTCAGAACGGGATGCCTCGACATAACAATGCTGATAGAACAAGTTCTCGGGCAAAAAAACGAAAGGCGTCGAAAATGACAGATTTTCAAACGCAAATGCTACAGTTAGAACAAAACAAATTAGCAGTACTCACTGCAAACGAAAAAAATGAGGATGATGATTCCGATGACGATTTGCATTTTGTAAAATCACTAGTTCCTTTCTTAAAAATGCTTAACCCTAACCCAAAAAGTTGTTAGTCAGGAGCGAAATGCAAAGTCTGATCCATCGGGAGTTATTAGCAACGATAACAACGCAGGAAATAATGCAGGAGCGTCCTCAAATTCCAATAATATGTCACTCAACTATAATTTAGGAGTAGTTTTTTTTTTCTTACCTCAAAGTAACAATCAGCCTTTCTTCTACAGAAATGTTTTTTTTTTAATTTGTAATCTGGTGTGTACATTTTACTCTTATTGCTTCAAGAACACAATCAAACGTATTGTCTTCATTCTAGTGTACTGGTAATAGTAGATTACGCACCAAGGGAATAAAGCAGTGCCTTACGTCACGGGCGTATTGAATCCCGAAGCGACACTAAGGATTCTGGGGGTGAACCTCCGGATAGCGATGGGTAGCTAACTAGCCAAATGCCGGCTATGAGCAAAATAGCCACGGCTATGATATCCGTCAACACAATAGCTAGCTATTGGTTAGCTACTGGTTGGCTAGGTAACTGTCAGGTTATGACATAGCCGGTAGCCGCGTAGCCACGTAACCGCCACAGAGTATAGCATATTCGGTAGCCGGGTAGCGAGAGTAACCAGAATAGCCGATAGCTGTGTGCGCGCTCACTGCGCTACCGCTACGCGAGTGCGATCTTCATCTCTTTCTCACAATATTCACAAAATAGATAAGACAAAGAGGGAAGCATTATACTTAGTAATTTCGTTCGTTTAATAAACGAACTTATGAAATGCGATGATTAGAAAGGTAATTAGTTTCCGTCAGGTTTAAAATAAACATATTGATAGTTAGTATTTTGGTTACTGTGTCTGTGACCTCCGAAAGGAAATATTTTTTTGTTGTAATTATAAAGAAATGAAATTATTAAACGAAATCTATCACCAGCTAAACGAGTTGGCGAGGCGAGGATCGAATTCGGATCGGGCAACTGATGTTGCCTTGTTTAAGTCGTACCTACCTAGCTAAAGCGGGGCGCGTCGCGTCGCCGCGCCGCTAGTGTCACTAACCGCTATTGTTCAATAGCCAAGTAGCCGAATAGCTGGCTAGCTAGCTGGCTATTACACCACAAATAGCCGGTTAGCTAGGTTATTGAAATTTCGGCTAGTTACCCATCTCTACCTCCGGAGCGCAGCGAGGAGGTTCAAGTTAAGAATCCTTAGTGTAGCGAGGGATTTAAGTTAGCCCAAGACAAAGGCAGCTTTATTCCTGAGGTGAGTACTCTGCTTTTCACACCACTTTCGAGGAAATAAATTCGAATTTTGAAATTTGATGTGGTACGACAACCTTCGAACGTGAGCATGCTGTGGTGCCCACCTCAGCAAGCGATCAGCTGTTGCAGTGGGGACTGCCGGGGGGCAGCCGCCGCTGCTTCAATTCCTTCGTTCAAAGTTTTCATACTATGTTTTGTTTGAGGTTCCAAATTCAAATCACATTATTTCCACGGGAATAATGAAATTCAGTACATATATTATTGCCCGGCTCGAGCGGGGGGGAACAATGCCTTGCTTTACGGCCGGTTAGCAGACATATAATTTGACATTTACGAGCAGGTGGTGTGAAAAATAAATTATTGTTTTCTCGTAGTTGACAGTACAGATGGTGAAATTCGCCAAACATCCTATCTTTATATATCTGTAGTACTCTTTCACGTTTGTATTTTTTCACACCACCTGCTCGTAAATGTCAAATTATATGTCTGCTAACCGGCCGTAAAGCAAGGCATTGTTCCTCCTCGCTCGAGCCGGGAATAATATACGTACTGAATTTCATTATTCCCGTGGGAATAATGTGATTTGAATTTGGAACCTCAAACAAAACATAGTATGAAAACTTTGAACGAAAGAGTTGAAGCAGCGGCGGCGGCGGCTGCCCCCCGGCAGTCCCCACTGCAACAGCTGATCGCTTGCTGAGGTGGGCACCACAGCATGCTCACGTTCGAAGGTTGTCGTACAACATCAAATTTCAAAATTCGAATTTATTTCCTCGCAGGTGGTGTGAAAAGCAGAGTACTCACCTCAGGAATAAAGCTGCCTTTGTCTTGGGCTAACTTAAATCCCTCGCTACACTAAGGATTCTTAGCTTAATTCCCTCGTTTCACTCGGGAATTAACACTTGAACCTCCTCGCTGCGCTCCGGAGGTTCACCCCCAGAATCCTTAGTGTCGCTTCGGGATTCAATACGCCCGTGACGTAAGGCACTGCTTTATTCCCTTGGTGCGTAATCTACTATTGTTTCTTCGTTGTTAAATATTTTAAATAACAGTTTTCACATAATATGTAAAGCACAGTGGCCTTTGACAACGCCATCTTGACGACTGACGTGACGACGACAGTTCAGTTTGGACACACATTGTCGTACGACCAACTAATTAGTTTTGTTGTCGGCCGTGCGAGCGACCGATTTTATCGTCGAACGACTTAACCAATTAGGACGTAGCCTAAGACTGTTGCCAGTGAGCACCCTGCTCCGCACCACAAGGCGACTTTGCCGTTGTCGCATAGAGTACACGAGCCAATTAGGTCGCGGACCTTCGTGAGTAATGGTCTGAGCGCTAAGGAGCACCCTCACGCCCTGACACCAGCGAGCTTGCTCATTCACGAAGCGGGAAAAGTGGTGGGGGATGCAGGTGCTACGCGTGGCGAGCGCTGCCGGTGTTCCGTGCCGGACGACTTCGACGACTCAGCCGAACAGTCTGAGACAGAAATGCAAGTCGTTGAACCGGAGTAGGTCGTCGGGAGTGACGCGGCGCCTGCGGTCATCGATGATGCAACGTTGCAGGAGCTTGTGACGGGCTTTGTGCGTTTGCATTTGGCACGTCAAGCCGGTGTCGTGTCGTTTCCGGACTTGTTGAGCGCCGCGCGCTCGGCTTTGAACTCCCTGAAGCTGCAAGACGGACGCCTCAAACGCTGTATACGCGAGTCACCGCACGTTGCAGTGACCCAGGATCCTGTCGTGGGCGAGACCGTGACGTTGTTGCTTACGGGTACATAGCGCAAACGGAGGTATTTGGTGTGCGGCGGCGTCTGGAGGAAGACGTTGTAGCCACCGCGTTTTTGCGCGGCCTACCAGCGCTGACGCATCGTGTGAAGGACTACTATGTCGCGTGAAACACAAGACACTTTGTTGGTGAATGCATGGCCACGAACTTCCTGAGAAGCGTGGTGGACCCGGACAAGGCCCATCAATACTTTCAATACTATAAATATATAATGCAAATAAAAAAAAAACTTACGATCCTGTTTGGACTTTCTGTAAAAAAGAGCATAATTTTTTTTGTCGATCCTTTTTATAACCACAACATTGTAGCGAACACAGTTCGACGTTTCATCATCATCATCAGCCTATAATGTTCCCACTGCTGGGACACAGGCCTCCTCTCTTGTGAGAGGGAGTGGGCCATAATCCACCACGCGGGCCCAGTGCGGGTTGGCAGATGTCACATGTCTTCGAATTTTTTGGTTCTAGGACATGCCGGTTTCCTCACGATGTTTTCCTTCACCGTTTTTGAGAGCAGTGGTGATGAAACAAATTAATGCGCCTGGCGGGGTTCGAACCCACGACCTACAACTTGTAAGTCGGGACCGATACCACTGGGCCACCACTGCTCTTCGACGTTTATTTTAGTTAAAATAAGAAATTCAGCCTACAGAAATATGTTTTTCTTTTGCAACACACTAATTTTCGAACCTCGTTTAACACTTTTTCAGACAATACCAACGACGCTGTCAGAGAACTTCATACTCAGCTAACAAGAAGATTTTTTTAGACAATGTTGAAGTTCACATCAATTTTTCCGACCCTGACCTGAACAAACAAAAGGCCCAGATAATATCATACTGACTACATATATTTTTGACAAACCCTTTTCATTACAGCAGAGGCTGAAAACCACCACTTTTTACCCACTCTTTAACATTACGAAAGACGCAGAATCAAGCTTTTAAAACACCTAGTTTTGAACACCATGGCTTGCATATTTCTTAAACAATATAAGGAAACATCTCGTCTTTTTACATCAGATTTTGTTACGATCCTGTTTTGACTTTCTGTAAAAAGAGCATCAACTTTTTTGTCGATCCTTTTTATAACCACAACATAATGATTGTAGGGAACACAGCTCGACGTTTATTTTAGTCAAAATAAGAAATTCATCCTACAGAAATATGTTTTTCTTTTGCAACACACTAATTGTCGAACCTCGTTTAACACTTTTCCAGACAATACCAACGACGCTGTCAGAGAACTTCATACTCAGCCAACAAGAAGATTTTTTAGACAATGTTGAAGTTCACATAAATTTTTCCGACCCTGACCTGAACAAATGGACCAGAAAAAAAAAACAACTTTTTTGCAACACACTAAGCGCGCCGCCGCCGAATCGCCACCGCGCCGCTTTTATGTGTACACGGCGCCGCGCCGCCGTCGCCGAAAGTATACATAGCATTGCGGCGCGGCGGCGGCGTCGTGTACATGAGCCCTCATTACATCGAGAGAATATCAATATTCGATGAATAACATTATTCCATGACCAACCTAGATTGACTTTTTTCTGACCAGACCATAGATACGTTAACGGTCTGGAAACTTGCATGAGTCGAAAAACAACAGATTTTTATGACTTTTCTTCACTTTTTTTTAAAACAAAATGGTGCAAACGAGTGACAGTTCTATTTTCGTTTGCATTTTACTTACGCTGAAAAGGCAAGCAACGAAATATACAAGCGAATCTTAAAAATGCGAAATACAAAAGCCAATCAGATAATAACTAATTTTGAAGCGAGTTTTAACTGAAATTGCACAACAACACAATTATGAAATGGAAGAAATAAAATACATTATTTTAATTTTGTTTTGGATAATGGCTCCGCCATATATTTTGAATGCACGTCTGGCAAAATTGATTTTTATTGCATATTGCTACTTAATAATGAATATAAAACAATGTCTAAGTTCTACTCTACTTATGGCCAGTTATTTTACCAATACTTAAACAAATAGTTAAAATCCCATAGAACAAGATCCCAAGGTTTAGCAAAAAGTTTAATTACTGATGCAACAACTCGCCCTTAGTAATAACATTATGACAATTTCTGGCCTTATGCCTTGATCACACGTACCAAGCAAACGGGCAAAGCAGTGCTCGGTATATGAAGTACCAAGACTCTTAAAGAGTACTGTCTCACACATTTGTTTCGTATTGTGATCAACAAATAAAGTTATTGTCTACATACAAATTACTGACTATTTTTATTATTCGCACTATCATCAATCTTGACACTTTCACTTAACGCACTTTCTTCTATTTTAGATTTTTCAATATTATTGTCTTCAACTTTGTCACTTTTAACTAACTTCTATCTTAGGTACAATATTATTTTTAGAATCTTCACTAGTGCCAGTTTTGATTTCGGTTTTATCATCATCATCATCGTCATCATCACCACCTCCCAGTTCTTTTTCTACTTCAGCTGGAACCTCTTCCGAGGGTTCGTAAGAATGTCTCTGTAGCTTCTCAAGCCACAGTTCCATACTCTTACCCTCAACTTCACCCTTGACTATCACTGGATATATATGCTTATGTATAAACTGGTGAATTTCGTCTTCTACGTCTGACCAAGTCAAACTGTCGTGGCTGTCCTTAAATTTTGCGTCGTATCTGTCGTAGTGGACCTGAAATGAGGACAGATTGTAATGTTTTGTCCAGAAATAAGAAAAACTTAAATGAGTAAACAGTCAATGTTACAATTTTACGTGCTTGCGAATACTCAACACGACGCGGACGTTCAAACTGCATTTGAAGGCGCGTGTCGTCATCGGCCGAGGTATGTTGCGAAAAAATAAAATACACCGTGACTTTTTAGTCGTCTTACAAAAGTGGTACACTTAATGTATCCGACCTGAAATACCTCTAGGCGAGTTTTTTTTTTTTTGTCGTAGGTAATAATAATTTTTATGAAAAATGAAACACCCTGTTAAAATGTTTACGTATCAAGCTGTACAGTATACCTACAGCGCAATAGTCGGACAGATCATTCCATTCCAATTTTCTATGAACCAGGGTGTTTCTAACTACGCCTTGCGTCATAATAACGAATTAAAATTTTATTATTAAATTTTTCAAATCTCTTAAATATCTATTTTTTTATTATAATCGTGTTCTAGTCATTGGATACATGAACTGGGCTGCTTTTGTAAGACGACTAAAAAGTCACGGTGTATAGAAATAAGGTACAAGGTACAAAGTGGCTCATACTCCATTTGAAAGAGAATTTATTTTCTGTCTTGGTAAAATCATCAAATGAGTCCTGGGTTGGCCCAGGGCGGGGCAGTAGGGACTGTCAGACTTGTACCGACTAAAATCCACGGTGATTCTTCAATGTCCTTTTACGTTCCAGGATCATGGTTACCTGATGAGACAGTCCCGCGACCTCAAAGAGAGATCCTACAATCAGGGTGTTGCTAATGCAAAGGTTGCTCTTCGATTCTTCTTATAGTTCTATTCTCTACAAGTTACGAATTCTTCAATGATCAAGAACATAAAGTTAAAAACATATTGAAGGCTTTTCGCTCTACAGCATAAGCGCTCATGTACACGACACCGCCGCCGTGCCTCCACCGCGCCTCTAGGCTGTGTATTACATACGGTCGCTACCGCGCCGCCACCGCGCCGTCGCCGCGCCGCCGCCACACCGCGATGCCAATTCGCTAGTGTTTGATTTATCTAAAAAATAAGGTTTCTCATTTCTGCCGTAATGTTTTTTTTTAAGTTTGTTCGCGGATAACTTCTTCGTTAATGAATCGGTTTTAATGATTATTTTGTGTTGGAAAGAAGATATTTCTTATTATTTGGCTCCACTCAATTTCTCTGGTCTTCCATCATCAAACCCTAATTTCCATATCATGGTAGGTACCACCTTTGAATATCTGCTTTTCAAAAAAATAAAATGTCAAAACCGTTTCATAAACGAAGAAGTTTTCCTCGAACAAACAAAAAATAACATAATGTACGGCCGAAATGAGAAACCTCCTTTTTTAACCGACTTCAAAAAAAGGAGTAGGTTATCAATTCGACTGTATTTTTTTTTTTTTTTTTATGTTTGTTACCTCATAACTTGCGACTGGGTGAACCGATTTTCATGATTATTTTTTTATTCGAAAGCTAGTGCTTCCCGTGTGGTCCCATTGTCACCATTTCAGGATCTGATGATTGGATCTTGGAGAAATCGAGGGCAACCCTCAAATTTTATTGGCTGACACGTAGTATTTCGCAAATCTTATGAAGTAATTCAAGTATTTGCGTATGGAAATCATCATCTCATGTACCTGAGCTGATGATGGAAGGTACAACTCCTCAAGTAAGAAAACTATGTTTGTGTTCGCATATCTCCGGAACTACAAGTCCGATTTAAGTAATTCTTTTTTTGTTGTACTAGGTATCGTTCAACTTAGGGAATACTGCAAATTTCATCAAAATCGGTTCAGTAGTTTTTGAGATAGGGAATGAATAAAGAGATGTTAACGATGTTATTACCGGTGCTACGGATTACAAAATTCTAGTGCACATGTAAGAAAATGATGTATTTGACAAGAATTTTGGTTGAATATTTAAACTAAAAAGAGTAAAATAAAAACTTTTTCTAAAAAAAATGTGACCGCTTTCAAAAACAACCACAAAAAAGGGTAAAATAACCTACAAAACTTTTCTTTCGGAAGTCGGTGGCAAAAGAGACAATGAAATTAATAAAAAAAGTCACCGACTTCCGAAAGAAAAGTTTTGTAGGTTATTTTACCCTTTTTTGTGGTTGTTTTTGAAGGCGGTCACATTTTTTTTAGAAAAAGTTTTTTTAGATAAATAAAACACTTGGGAATGGCATCCTGGTGACGGCGCGGCGTCGTGTACACGAGCGCTAAAGTCTATTACAAGCTCATCAACAAGCTCGTCGTAGCATCTTATAGAGAATTGAATAGCTGATCTTGAGAATAACCTAGACGACTCTTAGTCCAAACCCATAGATTTAGCTTAATAGCTTCTTCATGACGCGATGCGAAGCAATTCAACCAATTCCAACTACAAATGAAAATCATCCTTACCACTACAACACACCTGCCGGGGTCGCGGGATTATTTCCTTACCGTGGATTTTAGTCAGTAAAAGTCTGACAGTCCCTCCCGCCCTGCCCGGGGTTGGAGGACTCATTTGATGATTTTACCACGCTAAAAAAAAAAAAGAAAAACCACCACAACACATAAAAAGTGCAGTTGTCTATGGTTAGATGAAAAACAAATCACGCTCGCCACGACGACATCAAGTCAATCGAATTGCATCATTAAAGTGTGCGTCAGAATGGCTGGTTGCCTGTGGCGTTGGTCAATGAGAGTTGATTCGAAAATTGCTACATAATTGCTTATATTTGCTACATATAATAAATAATTGCTACATAGGATATATACTTAGATATAAAATATTTTTTTTGACCAGCCATCCTGACGTCAGGATGGCTGGTCACCTCCTAGTTTAAAGTGAAGCGTACAGAGTTTCCCGAAATGTATTGCGTCAATAATTGCTTCATATTTACTTCATTTATATCATTTATTTGTATCTTTAAAAATATGCTAAATAAAGGATGTAGCAGTAATTTAAATTATCCCAAGGAAAAGTCCCTGATAAAATAATAAAGGCAAATAGTTGCAGTGTGTCTTCACTCAACTGTATTGCTACTTTAGGCGGCAGGCGTTCTAAATAAAATTGTTAAATGGCATGTTATGTATGAGTAGGTAAGTGGACAATAAGCATATTAGAAGGATATCGTAAATAAAAAAAATACGAAGAGTAAAAAGAAGCTAATTCCACATTGTATAATATATGCGTAAAAATAATATGAAAATACTCCAAGTTGTTGACTCATATAATATCTACTTAGGACAAGTAAACTTCGAGAAAGGGGTCAACCACCAAATCCAACTCGGTTGGGCAGCGTTCGGGAAACTCCCAATGTCTTTCCGTCCGACTTACCCCAGTGCCTCAAGACGAAAGTCTTCAACCAATGTGTGTTACCAGTTATGAGTTACGGCACCGAAACGTGGTCTTTCACTATCGGTCTCATCTCAAAGCTCAAAGTCGCTCAACGAGCTATGGGTCATCACATACGAGTCACTGATATAGTCCACCGGATTAGCAAGCTGAAGTGGCAATGGGCAGCCCATATTGCTCGCAGAGCAGATGGCCGATGCGGTCGAAAAGTGCTAGAGTGTAGACCACGGACTAGCAAGCGCAGCGTAGGAAGTCCACCAACAAGGTGGCCAGTCAACCTTATAAAAGTCGCTAGATGCAGGTCGCTTCCAACCGGTATAAGGGGAGGCCTATGTTCAGCAGTGGACGTCCTATGGCTGAGATGATGATGATGATGAATATGAAAAGAAGCTAAAAAATTGTTTCGGGCGAAACTACCCATGCACATTTTAAAAAGGGGACATCTGGCCTGCGGGCCACCTTTTTTCGTGGGCGAGATGTCCCATTACCTCAGCATTAATTTACCTTATTGCCATATTATTTTTTCGCATATACACACATCAAAAGTGTCTAGGGATCAAGCATTTTTATGCGGATTTCTTGAGATTGAGATGTGGCTTTGTAATAAATTTATGATTTTATAAATTTATATGGATCCTTTTTGGTGCATTTCATAATTTGAATCAGGAACTGTAAATCAAATTCGAGTAAAAGATGAAAATCAGCTGTCAATATTTTCCCTATAAAAACATACAACGCATTGAAGACATTATTAGTGCTACTGTTTCCCTACTACTGATTAAAACCAACGTTATTATGGAGCGGCGACGTCATTTAAGCAGGGAAGAAATGCTCAGAGCCGTGGGAATGATAGAAGCTGGTTCCCGGCAACGTACTGTGGCTTTAGCTCTGAATACAAGTCAGAGTGTTATCAGTCGACTTTGGACACGTTACCGAAGCACTGGTACCGTGGCTGAGCGCCATGGAGGACGGTATCGCTGCACCACACGGAGACAAGACCGATACATTCAAATCTTAACTCGAAGAGCTCCAACAATAACCGCCGTGAGGCTTCATCACTCTTCAGGGAACTTAATTAGCGACCAAACAGTCAGAAACCGCTTGCATGAAGTGAACCTTCATTCCCGAAGACCGCTACGGGTACCACCTATAGCAATGCACATCACATAGGATTCGATATCAATGGGCTCTTGAACACAGAAATTGGGCAGAAGAACAATGGCGTTTCGTGTGCTTTTCTGATGAGTCTCGTTTTGGTATGAGACCGGATACAAGACGTATACGACACTGGAGAACCCCTGGACGCCAACAGCGATTAAAATCCTGCCAGGAATTCCATCCTTATAGTGGTGGAACCATCATGGTATGGGCGGGTATTTGGATCGGCGGAAGAACTGAGTTGATTTGGATCAGAGGCAACCTCAACGCTCAAATTTATGCTGAGACGATTGTATCAGACGTCATCGTTCCTCTACAAGTGCAAATCGGTCCCTTATTTCAGTTAATGCATGATAATGCACGACCGCACACCGCAAGAGTTGTAAGACAGACTCTCGCCGCAGCTAACATCAATGTCCTGCCCTGGCCTGCTCAGTCGCCAGACTTGAACCCGATTGAGCATGCATGGGATATGCTACAGAGAAGAGCTCTGCCGAATATGGAGGGTATCCAGTCGCAAGAAGACCTTTTTTTGTTGTTGCAACGAACATGGGCGGCCATTCCACAGCGTGATTTGGATGAACTCATTTTGAGTATGCCAAACCGATGTTCTTGTGTTGTTAGTGTTCGCGGTAGAAACACGGATTATTAATTGTTTAAGTTACCCAATAAAATTTTAAAGAAAACTGTTATTTCAGTCTTTTTTTCGAACTTTAATGTTAGTGGTTCAAATGTCAAAAATCCCTTTATTAGGAAAATGGCAAATTTCTTTATGAATGCAAAGGTGACTTGGTTTATCGTTACTGTGACAAACGATAACACTTTATTTGATGAATCCTTAAAGAACATTTTAATTAATATCAATCAGGAGAAAAGTTATTGCAAAAATATATGTTGATCCCTAGACACTTTTGATGTGTGTATTATGCAATGTGGAATTATCTTCTTTTTACTCTTCGTATATTTTTTTATTTACGATATCCTTTTAATGTGCTCATTGTCCACTTACCTACTCATAACATGCCATTTTACAATTTTATTTAGAACGCCTGCCGCCTAAAGTATCAATACCGTTGAGAGAAGACGCACTGCAACTATTTGCTTTTATTATTTTATCAGGGACTTTTCCTTGGGATAATTTAAATTACTGCTACATCCTTTATTTAACATATATTTGAAGATACAAATAAATGAGATAAATGAAGTAAATATGAAGCAATTATTGACGCAATGCATTTCGGGAAACTCTGTACGCTTCACTTTAAACTAGGAGGTGACCAGCCATCCTGACGTCAGGATGGCTGGTCAAAAAAAATATTTTATATCTAAGTATATATCCTATGTAGCAATTATTTATTATATATAGCAAATATAAGCAATTATGTAGCAATTTTCGAATCAACTCTCATTGACCAACGCCACAGGCAACCAGCCATTCTGACGCACACTCATTAAATCGTAGTAGAGAGGTCGATTTTATTTTTAGTATAAGTACAAATTGATTATAAAGGTCGCCGGAAGACGCTGGATGCAGGTCGCTTCCAACCGGTATATGTGGAGATCTAAAGGAGAGGCCTATGTTCAGCAGTGGACGTCCTATGGCTGAGATGATGATGATGATGATGACGAATTGCAAATCGTACGAATCGCGTCATGGAGAAGCTCTCTAAGGTACGATTCACACCAACGGGCCGGACCCGGCGGCATTTTACAATGCGGTAAAGTACATTGAAATCTATCAACAGTAAATACAGTTCATATTTGCTTGCAAAATTATCTCCGTCGGCATTCCGCGACACGTAGCGACGTGTCCCGTAAGTTGCATGCAAATATGAACTGTATTTATTTTACTGTTGATAGATTTCAATGTTCTTTACCGCATTGTAAAATGCCGCCGAGTCCGGCCGGTTGGTGTGAATCTTACCTAATATAACACATACATACCGTGTCAAGCACAAGTCCAAGGCCAGGTGCTGTGGGTATCATAACCTTTTCTTTGGCAAATACCCTCTCAAGTATGGAGCTATCTGTGTGACCACGCATCACTGCTATCGCCAATCCAACCATCTTACGTATCTGATGCAGCATGAAGCTTTGACCCTGGGATCAAGAAGTTAAAATTTTACCACTTGTCTAAGAATTTTAAATGGATTGCATACGATATGCAATATAATTAGTTTAACATAATACTATGACAGGTCTCTGCACTTTTTAAGGGTGGGAATTGATTAATTGTAAAATCCAATTTCGGACTCTGGACATATTGAGAGTAGAGAGATTACTCAAACCCATCCCGTACCCATACCATGAGTTGTCATTACGATACTCGATCATAGATATCGACCGCGTTTGGCGCTCTCATTGGCCCGCTCCAAGGTTTTATGAACTCTCAACCAGGGACCGAAAACCTTTATAAATTACGGTACCGGTATTGAAGAATTTTGGTTATTTTTCAGACTTAGGTAACCGCTATCTGGGTAACCAGACCGAAGAAAAATGTAACCTCTATTCAGGTTACCGTTTTAATACCGGTTAACTAACGATAACGACTCTTTGTCACACACACATGCGATGCGCGCCCTGTGACTATTGCCGACGGCACGTGTGAAGTGTGCAAGATAGGGGTAATTTTTATTTCGGTAACCGGTATTAATACTGGTTATGTATTCACTTTTAATAATAAAGGTAATCTTTAAAATTACCTGTAAAAGAAAAAAAGGTTGTTACCGAAAAAATACCCGTATTGATCATACCGGTTTCGGTCCCTGCTCTCAACCAATGAGAGCGCCAAAGGCGGTCGATATCGATGATAGAGTATCGTAATGACAACTATGGTATGGGTACTGTTCCTTATATACCTATTAGTTACTAACTGTACCCGCGACTTCGTTCACGTGGATGAACTCAACAATGTATTTTTTAGTAAAATAAAGGATTTTTTTTCTAAAATAAAAGTAGTATATGTTACTCCTAATTACATCAGCTACCTGCCAATAGAAGTCCCGTCAAAATCGGCCTAGCCATTTAAGAGATTAGCCATTACAAACAGACATACAGATGGACAGAAAGACAGACAAAAATTGTAAAAAAAAAATATTTTGGTGTATGTACCGTGTATAATATTCGTATGCATGTAGTAAAAAATGTTTATTACAATATTCCAAACAGACTAATAACTTAGTAGTACTTTCACAGTTATTACGTCTTGGGGAATGTAGACCCATAATTATTTTTGTACTCTTCTTTATTTTATGTCTTTTGACAATTCAAAAGTGCCTGTAACTGGCCTGTTTGAAATAAATTATTTGATTGTAATTTGCCTTTTCGTTTCCTAGTATGGTCTAAAGATATTCCCGCAAATATAATTACATCTCAGTTGTGAGAGTTTGCAGAGGTCAAAGTCAAGTTTTGGTGGTCAAAAAATGTTGGTATTCATACTACACTCGGCGTCACAAAAATCGCACCACTTTAAGAATTCCCTTCAAAGTCATTTTAAACCTATTAATCAATGGTAGACATATGACTATAAGGTATCATTGGAAAGGCAATTTATTTAAATTTCAGTATAAATCAATGGATTTGGTTTTTTGTTTACCAGGGAATAAAAAAAAGCAAGCTAATGCAAATGATTAAAAAGTTAAATTTTATTTTATCAGCAAAAATTACAACAAAGTCCTTAAAAACAACTTAAAACCTAGTGTTACCCCCCCTAGCCCTGATGACTGCTTCCATGCGTTCTGTCATGGACCTAATTAATGTGACAACAGTCTCTTGAGGAATGTTGTCCCATTCTGCAACGACGGCATCTTGGAGGTCTTGGAGAGTGGTAGGGGCAGGATCACGTGCCCGTACTCGCCGTTTCAGTTCATCCCAAAGGTGCTCAATAGGGTTTAGGTCTGGACTTCGCGCCGGCCAGCGCATAACAGGGATTCCAACTTCTTGCAGGTAGTCTCTTACAATTAAAGCGGTGTGACAGCGGGCGTTATCGTGCATTAACGTGAACCCACTGCCAACAAAACCCGCATAAGGGACAACCTGCTCCTCTAAGATCTCTGTTATGTACCGAGCAGCAGTCAGCGACCCTTGCCCGCGAGCACTTCCAGTCCGAGAAACACACACAAGGTTCGTTTTACCGTCGATTGACATGCCGCCCCAGAACATGCACGAGCCACCCCCGTATTCCACTGTCTCTTGAATACAGGCTTGTGCGAATCGTTCACCTTGCCTCCTATACACTCTTCGACGCCTGTCGTTGCAGAAAAGACACACCCTCGTCTCATCCGAGAAGAGCACAGCCCTCCATTGGTCTATTGTCCAATCCACATGGTCACGGGCAAATTGCAACCGGTCTCTCCTATGCTGTGCAGTCAATTTTGGCCCTGTAGCAGCCCTATGAGCTGCAATTTTCTTCTCCCGCATTCTTCTTCTAATCGTGGAGACGCTTACAGAAGTTCTGCGAGCTGATAGCAGTTGTTGTTGCAGCTCAACAGCATTGGAGAACCGATTACGTAAAGACGTCGAAACAATGAAGCGATCGTCTCTTTCCGATGTGCACCGTTGTCTTCCAGATCCACGTCTTCGGATATAGCCACCAGTCTCTTGGAAGCGTTGGAACACTCGTCGAACGGCAAAACGACTCAAGTTCAGTTGCCGAGCAACATCACATTGCCGCATCCCTGATTGCAGTAGTGCAATGACTTGAGCGGCTTCATCTGCAGTGGTATCCATCTTCTGGGGTATTTTTCTTGCTGTAGCTGTTCACGTGTGTTCACTTCAAAGGTTGAATAGCGAATGACCCACATTTAACCCGGGTCGCCCGTTTTATACCCTTGTAGGGAGGTGCAATTAGTGGCCCTTGCAATGCGTATTTTGACAACATTTTTTTAACGTTACGTGCTAATGAAACCTGTTGTGTTTAGGGATTCTAACTGTTGTTAATTTAAAGGTCGTTAAGCATAGTTTCAATTGATACCAATATTAATTGGGTTTAATGTATTCGTTACTGGCGGGACATGTTTTAAACTTATTTTCGAAGAGGTGCGATTTTTGTGACGCCGAGTGTATTTTAGATAAAAAATTAAATATTTTCAAAGAACAAAGTACATGTTTAATTTATTATTTTGCTTTACAATGTGTATAAATTTTTTTTTGGTCTTTCATTTCCCTAGAAAATAACTTTAAAAAGAATTGGATAGTTCACATACCTTTACTAACAGCACAGCAAATTCCATATCTGAGTCAACAAAAACTCTATCTAAAGTGAATCCCATCATAAATCGTAGAGATGAAGGATCTTGGAAATGTCTGAAATAAATACTCTGGTTAGATTATTATTTTTCAGGCCTGGGGGGGTATTACTACGTCTTAAAACCTGGCTTATTCCGGCGAGTGAAAGTGACAGAGCTATACAAGTCATCGAGCGCCATCTCGTTCACTCACAGGAACAAGCCTGGTTTTAATACCCCCCGGTCCTTATTGGATGGTGAGCTACACAATGCTCGCCGTCTGCGGACCTACGCTGAACATAAACCTTTACATTACTTCACAAAAAACTACTAAAATATTAAGATATTTGAACTTACTTTTTTTCAGTAAAGTTATGATAACTCTTGGTCCCCTTATAAACTTCCAAAATTTTGTTCATTTGTTCTTTTTTTTCCTCTGTGATTCTATACTGCCTTCTCTCTTCATCAGTGAGAAGACTAGGTTCTAACGCATATGTTGGAAGAGTATAACTATATGTTCGTGCATTGCACTTAGATTTTGAATTGAATTTGTTTGTTACTCTCTTTACACTGAAGACTTTGATACATTCAGGCAGTCTTTTGTTTATTTCTGCTACATCTACTTCCAGCGCTGTGAACAACATCAGAAATTATTTTAAGATTAGATTTGAAGATGATTTGTATAACTGATATACCAAAGGAACCGATTTAGAAGTCTAAGGGCTGGTTTTTCAATAGTCAGTTAACCGTTACCTGAGGAATAAAAATAACGGAATGACATATTTTCCATAGATAAGCTGTCAAACCGCCATTTTTATTCCTCAGTTAATGGGTATCTGACTATTGAAAATCCAGCCCTTAGTAATAGGGTCCCTTTGGGTATAGAACTCTAAAAACACACTTAAACCTCTATTACCTAAGATATACTACTGATAAATAGCTGATCATGATGGAACTGGCAATGGGCGTTTTTCCATTAGCCGGCACGGCACCGGCACCGGCGCCGGCGTAGTGCCGGTGCGGGGAAGCAAAAATGTATGAGCGCCGGCGCCGGTAAGTGCAAAAGCGAGCCATACGTTTTCATACATTTTTGCATCCCCGGCACCGGCACGGCGCCGTCGCCGTCGCCGATGCCGGTGCCCTGCCATTAATGGAAAAACGCCCATTGTGTGTTTCTTACAATTTGCTAATCTGTCATTTTGCATTTCTGACATTCTGTGTCCAAACCAAACTCAAATAAATGCTTATATGTTTCCTGGGAGTCAAACCCAGGACCACTAGATCAAGAACCTAAATTATGTGTCATGGTTTATTAACATGAAAATACTAACGTAGTTTAAGTGAAACAACCTGTCTGGCAGCTGAGACACCCTTGTCTGTCCGAGAACTCCTTTGAAACTGGGCATTTTGTTGATTATTGAAATCATCCTCTGATAAATATTTAGCCTCCAGTAACGCTTTTAATAAATCCTCTTCAATTGTTCTTACACCAGGGTTACTAAAAGTTAAAAAAAAAACATACTGTTGTCATACTTGTGTTCTCCAAAAGGTGGCTAGAAAAAAAAAAAAAAAATACCATAGCCAAGAAAAAACAGTGTGGCAATGGTAGTAAAGAAAAGAATGTGAGGGGTTTGGTCCTAGAACCAAAAATCATTCCTTGTGGGCTACAGGCAAAATAGGGTTAAAAATGGGATTACTTAAGAAATATAACTCACCGTTGCATGCCGTAATAATCAACCCCACAATAGCCTAACAAGAGTGCCATTTTCTTCCTCTTGATACGTTCCACAGGTCTATCACAGACTTTCTTCTGCTCCGATTCTCCGTTATTTTCATTTTCTGTTTCTTCCCACTGACGTTTCATGAAACGTTTTTTGAATCTCGTTAAATTCTTGTTTGGAACTAAATCTTGAGATTCTTTGGGATTTTCATCAGCAACCTTGATCTCTGCAGTTGCTACTTCCATCGCTGATATAGAGCGAACTGGAAATACTGCAATGAAGAAGAAACTATTTGAATATAAATTATGATTTCAGTTAACCCAGTGACCATGTAAGTTATGTCATTATTGGGACAGCGACAAAGTATAGTAATTAAATCAACGAAAACTATTTGAGATCTTTGTTAGTATTCCCGCTAGACAATGTACTTTTTACATGAATAATAAATAAGGTCTTGAGGTTACTTTTTTAGTGCCAATCTGCCAGGCGAAACTAAGTATTTATTTTCGTCAACCAAAATGCTTAATTAACATTCAAAGCTAATTAACAAAACAGCACAAACTACTAACATAAATTAAGATCATTTTTGAGAAAGACAGTTCCCATGTGTTTTTACCTGATCTAATGGGATGTCTCGGCAGATTCCGCCTCAATGTATTAACGAATAATCTGAATAACGTGACAGACATACCTACAAACGAAAACTATTGTAAATAACAATGTATCACTTGAAAAACTTTAATTTTTAATTGGTTTGGTCAACGGGCAGAAGCAGCCACTGTCAGCCATTTTGTTATTTATTTGCGGCGTAGGGATCAGTGTTGCCAACTGCTATTGTAAGAAATGCGCTTAACAAAACCTAAAATGCACTAGGTTTGTGCTAATTTTGATAAAAGAGCACCAAAAAAATAAAATCAATTATAATATTTTAAAAAATCAGTTTTTATTTAGAATATTGTTATAACAAAAATATATCGTCGTCCGAATCAGAGTTGGAATCATGGTCTGAATTCACCGTTGCTGAAGTGGCTGTTTGAGAAGTTGAGGGACCAGGAGTTGATTGTTGGAGTTTAAACTTATACGTATCTTTCGAACCGACTTTTTCAAGAACTTCCTTCGGAATATCGTAATTGTAGCAAGTTTTATTTGCTGCTCGTAGCCCAGTTATACGACCATGGAGATACGCATTTTCATAAATAACTAATAAATAGAGGTGCGTTCTGAAATTTAACTGTGTTTCAGAACGCGCCATTGATTGGTTTTGTTTTTACGAAATTGCGTGATAAATTGCAGACTTTTAAAAATGCACTAGTTAAGGCACTAGGCACTGTTGTGGAATTTTGAGCGCTAAAACATCAAGAAATGCACTAGATCTAGTGCCGAAAGCACTAAGTTGGCAACACTGGTAGGGATGTCGAATTGTCGATCTGAGATGGATTAATCGAAGAATCAATTTTTGGAGCCAAAAAGATCGATTTTTTAAATCGATATGTAGTATTGAATCGATTCAGTGAATCGATACTTTACCCCTGAAAATCGACATTCGATTTTATTTTATTTTTTGGTATAAACCAAAATAGTATTTACAGTTAATGGGGATGGCAACTCAAAGCTAATCGTAGATGGCGCTGCGATAGTTGGTCCCTAGACAGATTACTGTCTACCTTGTACAAAAAACAAACAAGATTTATTGTTATAAAAATTGAGTTTATATACAAAACAAATATGGAAAATTATTCGTCAATGCAAGTGCATATACTAAAAGAAAAATTAAGACGCCGCGGTGCATCTACAAGAGAAAAAAAGTGATTTAATTGAGTAGTAATACATTTGATTTTACCGTAATAAATCCACAATTACTTGTAGTTGAGGTTTCAATTTTTGAGTTTAGGTATGTTTTACCTGTCCTCTCCTATAACAAGAATATAATGCTGCTTCTGACTTTCTATTTTGATAAAATATCATAATGTTTTAAGTCAGCAATTTTACCCCTTTTTTCTATTTAGATTCGAGAAATATCACAATATATTTAATTTCTTTACACCACAACTATCACAAAACTCGTTCCAGGTGGTAATTCTTCCGCCAGACGAACCATTTTATGATTTATAGAGCGATGCAATACTGGTACTTAACCTCCAATAGAAAGGTAGATATTATTTTGAAAAGTGTATTCGATTGTTTAGTTATGGTCTATTCAATTCATAGAATTTCATTAATAAACTCAATTGACGGCCTGTTTCGGCTTCGCAAGGCTGGATATTTGTTTACTATATAGCTTTTCCTTAGATAAAATTCAATTTTTGTTCTCAAGGTAGTCACAGCAGCTACCCATTATTTCTTGATAGTGCGAATTGTCGGAAATTTGTATGTTCCATCATTTTTAAAGCTTATTACACAACATCTAATCATTTTACACCAATAAATCGTTTATTTTCAGAAAATTCCTTTGATTTGACAGTTCTTTTGGGACCAAACTGTCACTTTTCACTTTGACACTTGCCTTCCCCATTGAATGTACCCGTATTATAAGAGTGCTTCAAAAACATCGCAAGCGATGAGCAAATACCTCCTGTTGAATCCCTGTAGACTTGACAGACTGTTGTTTTTAAAGAGTTTAGATATGAAGCATTGGGAACTATAAGCTTTAATATCTATTTCCTTAACTTTGTAAACGAACACATTTAAAAATTAATGTCTTGTTTTATACCTTATCTGATGTTTCATTATGGTAATAATAAAAATATCTTTTATCATTGAATTACTTACCAGATTTTACTGAAAAAAGATCGTAAAATTAAAATATTTATCTTCTTTTTAATAAAATAGATTTATATTAGGTAGGTACATTATTTATAAAATAGATTTTTATGAAACAAAAACTTGAAAAAAGATAGATTTTTCAGAGATCGATCTTTTTGGCCTCGATTTTTTTGTGGATCGATTCATTAGGTCACGATTCGAATCGATTCAAAAATCGATCTTTTTCGGAAAGAATCGACATCCCTATTGCGGCGGCGGATGCAGTGTTGCCAACAACGCGTCGATGTCGCCCATTATTCACAGCTTATGTAGCCTAATATAGCCGAATTTCAGTCAGGCGCAGCGGTAGCCTAAAATATCAGTATGAATAAAACAAAAATGTAGTTTAAACCAATTTATTTGTACCTAATTTAAAAAACACAAGAAACAAAGACAGTATAATATGACTGTTTTGCATTCCAACAAAACAGGTATTATGTGTTGAATAAGACACACAGCGTCGATGAGAAGAATGCTGTTGTAAATTCGCCTTAAATTGATTATATGTGGTTAAAAACTTACCAAATTGTCCATGTTCTATACCTGTCTCTTTCTTTCACCAGCGTGCATCCTTTTCTTACCATGATTGATGCTTGACAACGAAGCTGTCAACCTCATAGAGTCTTCGAGGTACCAGCAAGAGACTTGATGCGACGCTGTGTGTCTTATTCAACACATAATACCTGTTTTGTTGGAATGCAAAACAGTCATATTATGTGCTTTCCTAAGACACACAGCGTCGATGAGAAGACCTGTTTGGTATCTGCTGGTGATAAATACAAACGCTATGATGAATTAATTATAATACTGTTTTAAAGCATAAATAGGTTTAAATATAGTTTTAAAGACCTTTCATAAAACCTTACTGTAACAAGATTTGTAATGTTCCTTTTTAATTAGTAATTTCTTCAGAAATCAAAATAATAGTTAATTGATAGAGGTACCTGGTATAAGGAGATAATTCTAAATTAAGTCACTATCCAGGAATAGGATAAAATTATGTCTTTTAAAGGTATAACCAATGAAGACAATTATTTATTTAATGAATTAAATAAAATAATAAAATAAAATGAAAATTGCATAAATCTAACTGTAATAAATAAGCATTGGAGTTGGTGACATCAATCATGTTTACTGGTTGACAGTAAAGCTTCTGATACATTTTATAACTCTATCAGCTTTCCCTGTCAAGTATTGCTTGAACAAGTATTATTCTTCAAGTAGCTTCTTGAGGCTATAATAGCCAACTTGTTACAACCGCCCAGTGGGGCACTAATATTAGCAACTTTAAAAGTAATGCTATGTTCCCAACTTGTGTAGAAGCTGGCTTTAACTTCTCTGATAGAGGAATTAATTTGTGACTGTGTTGTCTGTGCTTTTTCTATTTTCAGACAGTTCTAACATGGTCTCGATGTTTCCGCAACAACGAACCTTACTGTCTGTGTGGTTTTGATTCTGTTTTTATACCAAAATTTTGGACAAAGACTTTTTTCATATTTCATGGAAATAAGATTTTCAGGGCTATTTTCTAATGATCTTGATCTGATGTGAGATCATGAATTCTAAGACCTGAGGGTGGCAATAATATTAGAGCTATTCGCCTAGCTATCTCAAAACGAACAACCTGGATATGCAGAATTCTTTATTCAATTAAAAAAAGCTAAGTAATATTGTAATATTGCAGTTTTTGTACTGCAAGCTTTAGCAAGTGAAATAGCTTCTAAAACTTTCTGAATGAAAGATTTTCTTTAGATATCTACCTCAGAAGTTGCTCAGTAAGTTGAGATAGTTTTATGCAGGCAAATAGGTCTATAACCTAGTTTGTTCTCTTAAAACAATAATTAGCCTGACCTCTTTATCAGTTTGTACACCTACAGGTGTTTCAGAGTTAATTTGATTGGTATAACACCAGGATCACCATCTTTTAATTAGGGCTTTATATTGTTGTAAAAGTGAGGTCCGCCAGCTACTTTTTTAATAAGTCTTGTTCCGCTAGAGTTTAGGGAGAGACTTAGTCAGCCCACCCCTAATTTTCCAAGCTAGGGGGATAACTTGTCCCCATGTGCCAAGCACTTGCCTGTAGTCCAATATGTTAAGACCTTCCACAGGTTTTTTTATCGGAATTTGACCGCCTGTGCAAGGCACTAGCCTGTAGTCCGATCTAAGACCTTCCGCAGGTACTTTATCGGAATTGTGTCCGCCTGTACAGGGCACTTGCCTGTAGTCCGATCTAAGACCTTCCGCAGGTTCTTTATCGGAAATGGCTCCCGCTCTGGCTCTCGCTCTCGCTTGCAGATCGAGTAGAGAGAAGCATTTGGCGAACTCTGGCGTTAGTAGAATGTACTATCAACAAATTTGAATTATGACCCTTTTTGACAATTCGTTTGAATCTGTCAAAATAACAAAGATTAAGGTCGTTAATATGCATATTTACGTTTATGACTATGGACCTAATTGTATTTGAATGTCTGTAAGAAAATAATGCTTCTGGTGGGTCATAATTCTTTGTCGATTGTAAGATTGTGCATTGTTCAAATAAGTAGTTCATACTTCTGGTATTACGCTGGGTGAGGGAATGCCCAGCCCAGCCGATAGTCCCATTGTCGGCTGTAAACATCGCATATAACTGCGTAAGGTTTTGGAACCTAATTTTTGCGTACTTTGCAGTTTTGGTACGAAAACCGTTTCTCATAACGTGAATAAATCTACGTCTGGGACGCCCCACATCTTTAACATGGCCTCCGCGGCCTTGGGGTAAAAGATGCCACTCTGATACATTGCGGCCCCTTGAGAGGCGATCCGCAATTTTGTTTGCCTCCACGGCTTGGAGTAAAAGATGCCACTCTGGTACATTGCGGCCCCTTGAGAGGCGATCCGCAATTTTGTTTACTCTCCGGGAGTAACTGGCTGAGAGAGTTAGACGCAACTGCTTTGCAAGTTTCTTGAAGCCTGCTTGTCAGCCTTAGTATTGCAAGGGAGTATCTTCCCCCCCCCTTTGTTTCTGAGGTATGCGATAAGAGTCCTGTTGTCGGACTTAATATTTATGTGTGCAAATACGACATCTGCTTCAGAAACAAAATTTGAACGCCAGGGCATCTGGCATGGTGCTCACCTTACAGATGAGTAAGTGATGTTTAATTGGGCTCCCTACCCCTAGTTGGGTGTATCCGTGGTCAAGAAGTGAGTTGCACCTTTCTTAACTCTACGGTATTGAGTTGTACTCTATGGCTTTAACCACCCTTGTTGAACAGTTAGAGGAAACTTACTTTTCTCTAGTAACCTGTTTTGATAGAACAATTTTACAAACAGTTACCTTCTGCAACAATATAGTTCTTTTGATACTGCGTAATTATCATAATTCAGTAAAACCAATAAAGTCTGAGCTTCTTGTGGACAACTGATTAAATTGCTCTATCTTGTTAAAGATTAGTTTAATCTTTATTTATTTTATTGGAGGAACGTTATACCCAGTTTTGCTGGGTGTCCCATACTAGGCCAATATATTCTGCTTAAAGAGAGGACTCAAGCAGATTTGTGATGATTTATGTGATGCCCCCAGATTTCCAATATTCTCAGCGTTTCCGCAACCTGAGAAACAAGTACTTGTACGATCCTGATTAACCAGGAACAACAGTCCAGGCACACAATAATTATACAGAAACATTGTTCGCACAACAACATAATTGAAGCCATAGATAGGCCATAAACAAAGGCTGTTAACAGCAGCACTTCGTTGTTATAGATCACAAGTAGACTCCCGTGTGTCTCTGCAATAGCTTATTGAAAATAAGCATAGTAATTTATGAATGAATGGTTATCTTCACAAATGTTTCACTGCCATTATGAATTGAGACCTCCGCGGTCTACTATGGGAAATAACCTACTTTTATAAATTTTTCTTTTTTTTTTTTTTTACTAAATCTTTTGACATAGTAAACTCGAATTAGGTACCTATATGGCCTTTTGTAATTGGGGTTGCAAACTTTTCTAAAAACATCTTTGACTAGATACCAAGGGGAGGTTCCCTTATGGAACGGAACATGGTAAGCTGTTATTAATTTCAAAATATGATTGCTTGCTCCCTGTGGATGCCCTGAATGTGCATGGTCCTTTAGACAATCGCTCTAAATGTTCTGAATAGTCAAATATTCAAATAGTTTTTTGTCTATACTTGTTTAATTAGCTGGACCTTAAGTCCACCTAAAGAACCTTTGATAGGGTGCAAGGCCTAAAACTGAATAGATAATTATGAGTCCGACGTTGGTGGACCAAAAATAATCAAAATCTTTTCAAAGTATGTGTTAAAATGAAAATAATTAAGGTATCCGATACCCACTTAAGCAAGCCCTGTAATGTTAATCATAATAGTTCTCTCAATTTCAAAATATTGTTGGATAGTAACAACTCCGTTGAAACTTATTACTCTTTGGTCTTGATAAAATGATACAATTAATCATTAACTTTAAGACCTTTAACCGATTTACAATGACACACATCCGTGCCTAACGCCACACGCAAAAGAAGGTGATGGCTTTGAAACATGCTTCCGCAACAAATCGGTTAAAACAAGGAGTAGCGATACAAGATTGTACGGGGGTTTTGTAAAAATATATCAGACAAATCTGATTAAATTTTGGATTTGCTTGTAATCCTTCATTGAAAGTGGAATAAATTGTCTTTCATCCAGTTCCGTACTAAAACTTCGAAATACACAAATATTTTTTTCAAAATATTTGATGTCGGATAGCCTTCTCGTTGTCAGAGGAGGTAATACAAGTAGTTAAATAACTAGAAATAAAGTCCTCGTCTTGAATTTGTGTCTCTACACGAGGCGCTAGGGTCCGGACAAGTTTGAACTTGTTTGTACTTACGTGACTTTGCGTCTTCTGTTGGGTGGATGTGAAGCTATGCTCTCGTCGTTCAAGGATGAAGATGATGATGATGATGACCAGTCATCATGTCTCACCGTATTGAATGCTGATCTATCGCCTGAGCGTCAACATTCAAACCTCGTAACCTCACACCACACTTACCCACTCAATTTAGTTCGTAAATCCTTCTAAAACACTAATTCACAAAGGAAAACGTGTCACGGACTCTAAATAAACGCTGTGTGCTAATTAAATACAATTAATTATTGTATTTGAACACTTTTTTAACTTTGGAAAATTTTCCGATGTCTAACCGGCAAAATTTACAAACGCTATGAGGTTGACAGCTTCGTTGTCAAGCATCAATCATGGTAAGAAAAGGATGCACGCTGGTGAAAGAAAGAGACAGGTATAGAACATGGACAATTTGGTAAGTTTTTAACCACATATAATCAATTTAAGGCGAATTTACAACAGCATTCTTCTCATCGACGCTGTGTGTCTTAGGAAAGCACATAATATCACACAGCTTCGTCATCTGCTATCAATGCTAAGGCATCTGAAAGGCTTTCACCGTCAGCATCATCAGTGGTAGATGTTGTAGCCGCTGTGCTAGTACTGGCACAAGCTTCACTGGATGCGTACATTTTTCTGCCAGCATGTAAACTAACCATGTGATTGCTTGGTTGAAAGCTGTTGCAGCAGATATTTCTGACATTCATGTGACTTCGAAGTCTAAGAATGGCGATCAGCATGGGTAGTTGTACGAACCGAAACGTAATTGAAAAATAATAACTGGAATTTTCCCGAACTATTCACTCTGTATAATACGATTATTGCGGTAGTCGTTTACACCAAAGCGAATACTTACTTCATTGCATCCTAAATTTTGTTACATAAAGCTAAAACAAATTCAGGGTATTCCCCGAAACTAACCAACCATAATGTAAACAAATAGGGTGGCCATCCTTTCTTTCCTAATATCGCAAACCTTTTACATTTTGCGTGGGAGATGTTTTTTTTTTCTTAAGCTCATTTATGATTCAGGTAATTTAAATAGTTGTCCCTGAACTGAAGTAGCCTAAAAGGCTAGCATGGAAGAGAGGACCGATCCTTGTCTGCCTGAAATTATTGTAAAACCTTTCATGGTATGCGGCTTTCTTTCCTTGTAATGTGCCTCTAACTATTTCTCTCTCTTTTTATGAAGTACGTATTTCACATTTAGCTATGGAAAGCTCAGTCCATGCCTGTGGTCCATGCTTTGTACAGCTTGGCATAAAAATGTAGAAAACCGGAAGTCGCCACTGTCTTCGCGCTACCAGCACTTTGAATGATTTTTTTTTTCACTTATTACGTTAGTTTTATGGCACAATAATAAATCTAACAAACCTGCGGTCTTTGTTTACATCAAATATCAAAGATTTTAAAACGCTGTCAGAAATAAAAATTTTAGTTCCGTTTCAATCCGTTCTGGCCAAGCTGTAAGTTTATGCACGATAACTCCTTTTTAAAAACCGATAACATTCAACTGAAACGTGTGCTTTGGAAAATAAAACAAAAAGTAATCAGAAATAAAACTTTAATAACATCAATAGATCAAAATAAAAAGTGAAATGATCAAATGAAAATAGATTGAATAATCAGAAACGAGCATTTTAAATGAGATCAAATAAAGCGAAACGAGACATTATAATCAAAAGCTAAAAAAAGACGTCAAATTCAATGAAATCAAAATAAAACAATTAAAACTAAACATTTTTAAGACATTTTAAATGAGATCAAACAAAACAAAATTAACAATTAAAAATTTTAACAATTTACATCTTTTCTATGTGAGAGCTGATGGAGTGAATGTTTTGATCATTTTTATATTTAAAATTATACTTGTTATTGCCGCAATTCATATTTTGATAAAATAACAACATGTCACAGGCCTGCAAATTGCAAAAAACGTAAGAAAATTTGAATTTCGCGGGCTGGTTGGAGCATTCACCTTAAATGGTTTTTTTTTAGTTCCTTGAACATTATTTTCATTTTTTTTTTGTCAAACAACTTGTTTTCGTTGTAGAATTTGAGTGGACGGAGTAGACTACAGCATTTGTCAAAATGGGGAAGGCAAGTGTCAAAGTGACAAGTGACAGTTTGGTCCCAAAAGAACTGTCAAATCAAGGGAATTTTCTGCAAAAAACCGATTTATTGATGTAAAATGACTAGATGTTGTGTAATAAGCTGTAAAAATGATGGAACATACAAATTTCCGACAATTCACACTATCAAGAAATAATGGGTAGCTGCTGTGACTGCCTTGAGAACAAAAATTGAATTATAACTAAGGAAAAGCTATTTATTAAACAAATATCCAGCCTTGCGAAGCCGAGACAGGCCGTTAGTTGAGTTTATTAATGAAATTCTATGATTATACCATAACTAAACAATCGAATACACTTTTCAAAATAATATCTACTTTTCTATTGGAGGTTAAGTACCAGTATTGCATCGCTCCATAAATCATGAAATGGTTCGTCTGGCGGAAGAATTATCACCTGGAACGAGTTTTGTGATAGTTGTGGTGTTAAGAAATTAAATATATTGTGATATTTCTCGAATCTATATAGAAAAAAGGGGTAAAATTACTGACTTAAAAGATTATGATATTTTATCAAAATAGAAAGTCAGAAGCATCATTATATTCTTGTTATAGGAGAGGACAGGTAAAACATACTTAAACTCAAAAATTGAAACCTCAACTACAAGTAATTGTCGATTTATTACGGTAAAATCAAATGTATAACCACTCAATTAAATCACTTTTTTTCCTCTTGTAGATGCACCGCGGCGTCTTAATTCTTCTTTTAGTATATGCACTTGCATTGACGAATAATTTTCCATATTTGTTTTGTATTTATACTCAATTTTTATAACAATAAATCTTGTTTGTTTTTTGTACAAGGTAGACAGTAATCTGACGTAGGGACCAACTATCGCAGCGCCATCTACGATTAACTTTGAGTTGCCATCCCCATTCTAGCAAAATCTTTTTTTTTTTCTTCGAGTTGCGATTGATTCAAACATCGACTTTAAAAATTATAGATGTAATTAATTGATATTTTAAGACCTAAAAATATCAAATTACATCATTTTTTTTTCCGGTATTTTAATTCAATGGGCAAGGCCGGTCAAAGCTAATTGTAGATGGCGCCACCATAGCTAGGTCCTAATCCGACCAATGAGGTAGTACTATTTTGAAGTACCTATGAGATTTGAACCAATGACGATGATAGAATAGAATAGAATAGAATGATGGGAACTAGCTATGCTAGCGCCATTAGTAACCCAGTTGCCATCCCCATTAAACAATATTATTGTAATTTCGTTTCAAGCACAGACTCGATAGGGTTTCAAGTTTCTGATAGGTATGTAAACAGGAGAATTTTTCACACTTGTTTAAAAACAATAAAGTAAAACAATACTTTTTGTTCCTTTCAATATAGAGAATAACATCGCTTCATATCTGAACTTCCTCATCTGAATATTCCTATGATAAACTATTATCAAAAAAAAAAAAAATCATTGCCTAATTAACGAATTTAATGACTTTACTGCATTCTGTTATCGGCAATGATATTTATCATTGGTTATCGGTTTAAAAATGAATGTGTTCGAAATCGGTAATAATGACGAATAATGAAACTTTACCACATCCCTTTGAATATTCGATTCCCTATTGCTTTTTTTCCAACCTATGGTCCTAGATCGCAGACAGCCAACTCGAAGAAGAAAAAAAAAACTGAGTATCCCGACTTTCCCGCCCCAACCGTACCTTTTCAGAAAGACAACCGCACAAAGTAGAGAGTATACACTGACAACCGTACTTTTTTGGGAAATCATACTGGCAACACTGGTTTAGATGTTCCCGAATGTGCCACAATACCGATGCAGTGAAGCGAAAAAGCGAAAAGTACAATAGTTTTTATTTCTGAGGGGTTCAAAATAAGTACCCATATTTGGGTACCAAAGCGGTGGTGAGCCACGCCGTTTATCATTACTTCCCAGAATTTGATCCTTATTAGCAACACTAGGTATCAAATGGTGTAATGATACAGGGTGTTTTTTTTCCAAAATCGGCGGGTTCGATTCCTGGCCAGGGTTAATGATTTTTCTAAAATACAATGATGAAGTTTTAGTTTTCGTCAAAATCGGCCTCGAGACATTCTTTCAACGTTTTTCGATATTCCTACTCATACATAGTTTCGGATAGGATAGCCATCCACGCCCAGTTGAAAAATTCAACCTGTATACCATACAGCAGACTGCTGAGATGAAGTCTCGGATTCGATTGCCAGATTAAGCAGTCTTCGTAATCCAAGCAGATTAAGGTGTGGATCTTGTGCCTGATTGATGGCAATAAGCACACGCCCTATGTAGTATTACATGGAACTTTGAATTTCAAGTGTATTATTTAGGCATAATTCTGTCCAACCATTCCGGGGATCACAGGCATCATTTATGTCTTATTTGAACCCTTGGACCCAAGGAGAAACACAAAATAGAGGACCTAGCAAACTAAGTGATTATTTTTGCAGAATTAATAAAATTGTAGGGTTGAGCGTGTTTGTACTGTAAACTGTTGATTTAGCTAATAAAGTAATACTTAAGAAAATGTAAGTAGGTAGTAGGAAAGTAAGAATGTACTCGTAAGTACCTACGGGCGAAATAAGATAGCAAATTGAAAATAATTACGTTAAATTGAGCGAAGCGAGATTGATAGGTTTTTTTTATTAGTTAATTTGAGGATTGAATAAGACCTACGGGATTATTTCTTTTACAAGTCATGGGCCCTCATACGGCGGTAGCTACGCCCCTGTTCTTTAGACGAAGCTAATTAAAAAAAAAAAACATAAGTAAATTGCTAGTTTTCGGAATTAAGCATAACATTATACTTATATAGATTAGGTACCTATATTAACGTATCAATCAAACAAATACTGCAAAACACACCTATCTATACATATTATACATAGGCAAATATGTAAAGAATCTTGACTATGAACGGCTAACATACAGCGCATGTTTCGGCCGGTCTGGCGCATGCGTACCTCGTTATAGAATATGGGGCAAGGCTTTCAATTCAGCATGGGTTGACGCAGTGCTCATAAAATGAGGGGTGGAAGTTCGGAACGTTTGGTCGTGCGGCCGTCTCGCCGTCGAGGAGAAACGCGTGCCAAACTTACGCGATATATCACCGTTATACTAGCCACCTTGTTGGGAGGTGGTGGTTCTGCACTACTTTTCCTCGTCCCGCTGTACGCTGACCCAGCATTAAGTGCTCTAGCAGCTGATTTCGATCCGGTGCCGGCGGAGTGCGTCACTGAGAGGCGTGATGACAGACTCGGATTGGACAACTGCACTTGGGCCTCGTGTAGAGAGGGGTGTACCAGCGACGCGTACAAATGTACACAGCTTCACGTCAAGTACAAAGCTCACGCTGAAGAATGGCGTCCGGCAGTGCTGTTTGTGAATATAAAAGGATGTGGCTATCCACCCATGGTTGACTGTGAGAATTTTACGACGAGCTATGGGTATGTTGGTGCCAGGTATCCTTGTTTCTGGTCGCGAGCTGATACAACGGTCGTGGTACCGCGCTGGTCTCGAGGAGAGCAAGTGGCCACTGTGACCAGGACCTTGGCTGTTCCTCTTTTCTTGTCTGGATGCGCCGGGATCGGCTTGTGTGCGCTGCACTGTGAGTGCAAGCCCCGGCGACGTCGCCGCCCACCGCGTCGCCCCCCACGCTTGCCGACACTTTCTCCCGATGACACATCAGTCTACCGATTAGCATAGTGTAAAGAAACGAGCACAAATTATATTTTCGATAGTGAGAATGTAAATAAGAGTAATTATACATATATATATATTTATGTGTACATACATATATGTACTACGATATTTTATTTGTCAAACCAGTTGAGGAGGGTATGAAGTAAATGGCAATTCATTCAGAATTTTCAATATTTTATTGTAAAGATGCCAATAAAAAATAAAAACGGATATCAGTGTTTTCTTTTCAAATCTTTCTTTTTTAGAACACTGGCCTCTACGCCAAGTTGGTTTGTGCTGAAAACCGGCACAGATTATATCCATAATAATTTTTATTTTCTCTAGATGTATGTGTGTGATGCGTGATAATCGTAGGTTGGAACTGTGGTCTACAATCTCCCATGTGGACAAAACCTGAGTTTATGTATGTGTATGTAATATTGATTAAGTTTAGCCATTATATAATTCGAGCGATATACGACTTGAGTGTCAGCATTAGCCTATGCTGAAAAATAAGCAAACATTGCAATATCCCCAGATTTTTCGTTGGCCAAAGTTCAATATTCAATTTACAAAGCAAGGCAGTCATTCAATCTCTGGATGTGAAAGAAAACATATAAATAAAGAAGTAAAATATTTATTTCAAGGTTTATAAATGTGTCTTTATCTTAAGTTTTTAGAGGTACAAAATAATTTTCAGTTCAGTCCAATGCCAATGTACACTACATATCCTTCAGTCTTCGAACAATCATTCATTTTCTACATTGATAAACATGTACTTATATTTTTTATAATATGTATTTTCAAGCTACTTATTTCTTTTATACGATGCCATAGATAATTTTCATTCCGTATCTCGGAACAGCAGAATGCATTGAAAATTATCTATTATTTAAGCAGATTTATATTTTTATAACATGGGTAAATTCATATATTTGTCGACAACTAGTAAGATATCCTAGGAACTCGGGGTACAATGGTATTTGTGACATAGTTTAAAAGAAATAGAACTGCGAAAATAAGCTTAATTTTAATTATTGCTAATAGCGAATTATTGCTAATTATCGACAAATTATGAATTCTTAGGGCTGAAGTATTTAGGAAGCTCTGTTTACTAGTACTAACTACATTTTAAAAATTACACATATGAATAACAAATACAAGTTTTACGTAGCAAATGATGATAATTTAAATACAATTAACGAACATATTAGATATGCAACATACAAAATAGTCGAAACAGTTTTGGTAACTTTATTTCTGCAGGCTTCAGGCCTTTGAGTTTGAGTATATCGATACTCAATTTGAGTATGTAGGTAATAATAGCTACATAACATTTTTTTCAAACCAGGGTTTCTACAGCATGTTCGCTCTGGCATTAGTAAATATACGATCGGTAAAAAGCTGTTTAAGTTAGCTGGTATCGAATCATCGATGTAGGTTTGAGCTGACAAATTACGTGTAGTAAATTCGGGTCGGCTTAATTATTCAAACTATACTAAAGAATCGAATTCCACGCCAGAATCATAAGATGCACAATGCCACGTTCGCAAAAATACTCACGAAGAAGAGACTTGAGGCACCCTGACCCTGAGTAGGTCTCCAGGTAATATTTTTTTTAACCACTCAGTAATAGGAGCCCTGCTCCGCGGGACTCCGTAGTCCGGGTTGACGTACAAGACTATTTAAGAATGTAGCATATTGAGAAGAATTTAAATTTAATTTTGCGTCAGTATGTCATTTAGTGAATGTGGTGTTGTGCGCCTAATCCAATTAAATATGCTGTCACGATTCAAGCATGTAGTACCCCAGTTTAAAATTTAATCATTCGACACAAAAATAACAGTAATTTGCTAAAATTTGAAGTAATTACGAGACCGCTTATAAACCCGCATAAAGATTACTTTTAAGGGCCGAGGGGATCTGTTTAGTGATCTTTTGACTCAACAAGAATAGTGATCGCAGTCATAGTTGCCAACGCCAAGTAGGTACATATCGACGATTAAAAAGTAATACTTAGGCGACATTTTGGTCAGAATGAGTTATGAATGTCCTACTTAAAATATTATCCGTCGCTATATTTCTAAAGGGACATTGTATTGATAATAATAAATTAGGTGAGTACAAATGTAACTTCGAGTATCTACCTAAGACATTAGCAACCTTACTTATACATTTTTCCGTCGTACCACAAAAACTTTTAAACGTCTGTTGAACACTTGTCTAAAAAAATTTCAGATTATGACGTTGAAATAAGGTCCGTTTTGCAGTCACACTTTTTTTCAGACAAATGTTCAACAGATGTTTAAGTTTTTGTAGTGAGGCTGTTTAGATCCTTAATCAATCAGTTCTAGTTTAGTTTTACAGTCTCAAAAGTGCAATAAAGTAACACGTCATTGCAAACTCCCATTTCCCCTTTTCCCTTTTACAATATTGTAAAAATCCTTAAAATAAAGCATTTTCATAAAATAATGTGGAGTAAAATGACCAAATATGTGATGAACCTTCGTATCAATCAACTCAATATTATTGTCAAAAGAAAATGGCTTATTCGAGTGTCAACTACAACTGGTCCATTAATTCGGGTTTGACACCACATATTTCGTCACATAACAGAGAACACAACAAAAAAATGTGAACATGGAACGGAATCTTACATTTTGCTAATAAAAACATTAAAAAATAACTTAAACAGTGCACTATAAATGAGCAATAAAAAAAGTCTACAAGATTCTATTCCATACCACGATCCGAACTATCTTTCTGCTTGTAAAAGTTATCTGTGGTTGTAACATTCTAAATTCGAAATATTATATTATGGCGGGAACAATATGGCTGCTTGGTTCCAAACCTCAGTAATTTTACCAAGATTTAAAGAGCTCGCGCAATGTTGGAAATTTACATATATTGCATTTTTAATAAGATGGCTGTAGACACACGCTACATAGCGTGACGAACTGAGGCCATTTGTAGAATAAATATAGGTGATATGTCCTACAGTAACGTTTACAAGCAAAAATAAATTAAGTTATAACAATAATTTAAAAAGTACGTAATCACAACCGCTCTACACCCAAAACAGCAAAATCGATTCAATAAAAAATAATTTATTTTATAACCTGACTCGCATTACAAAGAAATTGGCATAATTTACTATAAAAATTGCTATTTCGGATACAGTATTTAAAATATACTAGAATGGTACAGACGACAGCAGGTCAACCTACCCGAATCTGTCAGATTTTACCAATCAAACATTAACCTTCTACTCTTGTCATAAGGTTGAAATTCTATTAAAGAAATCTGACAGATTGTGGTAGCTTGATGTGCTGGCGTCTGTACATTGAAAAAGTGAAATTGAGTTTTATAAAGACGAGCATTTCTTTGTGAAAGTTAATTAAATACGATTCGAGAAATTGAAAATAGACTCCGCGCCAAAAATTCGAGATACTATATTTTTTTCATGCTATTTGATTTAATGGCATAGACACTAGCGGCGCGTCAAAGGCCATGAGTGGTGGCGCGGTCTCTTGTGACTATATTTGCGCTTGTTATCGATATCTGCTTGCCTGTAATAATTGCTTGTCTTTGGTCACAACTGATGACATTAGGTCATAGATTCACTGAGCAGTTTGGCAATAAAACTGGTTTTCTACAAAAGGCTTCACTGAAACCACTCGTCTATACAATTTCACATTTAACAACGTATACTCAATACAAAAAATTCTAACTATCATAAAATTAAGAAGTAATGATCGTCAAAGCTAATTTTGGCAACCATGTAAGTGATAAATTTCAGTATTAATAAGGCAGTTATACAATACAGGGTTGACATAACATGCTAGACATTTTGAAATGTTTGAAACACGCTTTGAGTCGCCGTTCATAGCGTTTAAAACGCGTAGGGTTACTTCGAGCTAACCGTTACGCTACGTTGATTTTTATTTGTTTAAATGGCTCCGAAATTAGATCGTACCTGCCATTGTCATGTCAACCATACAATTCTTTTATTACGTTGAAATCACCATTAAATGCTAACCAGCAGATATATGCGTTTAGTAGCTAATTCGAGATTTGGTGATCAACCAAAATTTTCTCACTAACTATTGCTAATTAGGAAATGCATAATTGAGAAGTTTTCTTTTTACTTGATATGTTTTATGATGCGAAAATAAAAGATCAGGAATCTGGTAACTAAACAAAAACGTACTCAAAATTAAGTAAGCTGCGTTAGTTGAAATAACCATATTTTTTCCTATGTCTTTCATATCCAAGTAATAAAATAAAGTTTGTCAAAATTACAACAATGGGGAAGGCCGGTCAAAGCTAATTGTAGATGGCGCCACCATAGCTAAGTCCTAATCCGACCAATGAGGTAGTACTATTTTGAAGTACCTATAAGATTTGAACCAATGACGATGCTTGGAACAAGCTATAATAGCGCCATTAGTTCCCCAGTTGCCATCCCCATTGCCTATGTGATTACCGCGTCCTTGAAACGCTAAAGGCAATAGACGGAACAGGATGGATTTTAGTCGGTATGATGAGTCCGACAGTCCTGTCCTGTATTTTCATAGAGTTTTATTGAAACCAGCTGTGGCTACTTTCAAAATTGTACATTAAACGTTAAAGTTGTTGATCTGTAATCTCTTTGGGCAGCATTTCAGAAATCGATATTTTGTCTATGTTCTTTTTTGCAAGTTCAACATTCTAATTTTTAAAATACTTATCAAGCAACATTGCCAAACTTCTCAATCATTTATTGCTATACGATAATATAATTTACTGCTAGTGGATATAATATTACTGACTGTATTATTGACTTTTAATTTTAGAGACATGTGGCTTAAAAAGCAATAGTAGTCACTGGCTTAATAAGGTTATATCAATCTTTATACTCATACAAACTTTTATAAAATTATGGGGCTAATAAACTCAGCCACGAATATTACAACTCAGAAACATTTTTAGTTTTGATGGCACCCCGAGGTTCGGCTTGGTTAGATTCTTTTAAACCCTGCAGACAGAAAAAGGAGCCCGGCGCAGCGGGGCTCCGTCGACTACGCTTTGGCTTGGCATATTTTTTTGTACCTTTTGCTGAACAATCAATTTATTTGATTCGGGGCTTAGTAACTTTGTGGCCAATGCAGTTTTTTAGTGGACAATAATGCCATTAAATAGAGAAGCCGCTTTAAATAGCACCCAAAATATATTATTTATTTAAACATTGTATTAATTCTGGGCCTAACATATCTAAAATAATAATTATTTTGCCATTGAAATACTAAGCAGAAGAATATAGATATATAAAAATAAATATAATCAAAAACAGACCCATGTAACTACAGAAAAGAGAAATTAACGACGTATTTAATTGAAAAATGTATTAGAAAATAACACTATCCATATAATATTACATCCACTAGAACATTCAAGCATACTCTTAATAATCAGCTACGCTTTCGAACAACATATTCTGGAATATGCATACTAACCTATTAATATTGACTACAAATACTTTCGATTCCAATAATAAATAAGAGTTATTAAGTATATAAACATACATCATTAAAATTTAAAAGCTACAATCAAAAGTATTTATAGTCAATCGTCTGTATTCATGAGTGGTAACAGGTTATATTGAAAAACTTACTTCGTTGTTAAAACTTCCTTGGCAGTGTTTTTTTTCTATCAAATAGAATATTTTCTTAATTGTTATCATCATGAGTTTATTTAATTTTATGTTCTGTTGTAAGATTCCGTTCCCAACATAGGTAAACCCCGCATAATTTAAAAAGTAAACAGGCGCAGTCTTATTGTCATTATCGTGCGATGAAACTCTTACTATTCTGAATATCGTATTGATGGTCGCGATCGCGCTACCATACGATGCGTCCATACAAAATTTCATCGCACGATGATGATAGGACGCTGCCTTTTTGCTGAAAATAACTACTAATAAATGTTTTTCAAAAAAACCTGCTTCTCATGAATACAGACCTAAATAAAGACTAGACATGATCATAGTACCACTTGAGACATCTGCGAGGTCAGACGGTACCTCTTCCTCTCAAGTTCAACGTTGGCATCTAGACCACGTTTCACAGCCATACTGGTTGAAGGTTGTACCTCTAAACTTGCTTCAACAAGTCTACGGGACCTACAATACCTGTAATCAGCCGCTGTGTTCACCCGGTGCAAGGTCATGTCAACGGCAGTTGGTAATGTGTAGTACTCTTGAACATTATTCTGAGGCACGTTAGAATCTTCTAGGTCTAAGACTGAGTAGTTGGTGTCTGGTCGTCGTTCGACGGGACGCTGGCGGTAGGACGTGTCCACGTTCAAATGGCTCCGGGTTGAAGTGCTGCAAGTGCTGGATGCTGGGGAGACGTGGAAGCTGGGGGACGTACACGGTGTTTGATTCGGAGACGTCCGAGCGCTGCTGTAGCCTTGATCCAGATCAGACTCCACCGAAGGCTCACGAGACTTCAGAATTTGCATCATTCTGTAATGTAATTTTCATTTATTATTTTTTGTTTGTTGTTTTTTGTGTGTGGTAGCTATAGTGGTGGATTTCAGGTATTCGCTTCGGTGGTATAACCAAGGAGGGATATCAACCAAATGGGATATCGACCTGGTAGCTCTTAGGAGCGTCTTTTCGGCCTTTGATCATCATTAGAAATGGGTGAGGGTCTTCTTTTTCGTGTGAGAATGTAGGTCTTGTATCAGAGATATTAGCCGCCTCTCTGAACCTCAAAGGCAACCGAAACGGTAAACTTAGAAGGCACATATGCATCGAAAGACATATTGGTACTTCCTGAGTTTGAACATGCAACTTCATGCATGAGAGGCGAGGTGATAACATCTGGGCAATCACGACTAACTTATGCAAGAATGTAGGATGTGAAAGCGAACTCGATTTTGTTAACATAATCGAGTTAGGATTTCTAGGGATTGGGAAGAATAGAATTTCAGGGGACGGAAGTGCCCTAAGTGCCCATAGTAAATGACGGTTCTGCGGGGCTATTGCGCATCTGTGTGGTGATCATCAAATAGCTGTCAAAAGGCGAATTTTGTATTGTTTTTTGCATTTGCAATGAAACTGATAAACTGTAAATTTTCCCTAAAATCAACTATTCAAACGCTCTTGAGGCACTTCACTCTTCAACTTAGCCTCATAACAGGTATCAAGCTATCCAAGTTCAGTGGACAACCGCTGGTCAGTGACTATGAAGTTAGTCAATAGCCCTGCTGGTCGGAGAAGTAGGCTAGGGGTAAGTGGTAAGTAAGAAAAGCTTACCTCTGCAGCAGACGCGCGATGGGTGCGACGGCAGCGGCCTGTCGCCCCGCGCGCGCGGCCAGCCAGGCGGGCCAGGCCGCCAGCCCCAGCTCCGCGCGCGCGCACGCCACGCACGCGCATCCCACGTCCACGCATTCCACCACTTTCAGACGCACGTCTGTTTGGGAAAAACATTTGTTACTTCATAGGGAGTTATGACCACTTGTCGGTCTAGCTAGACTAATGCCTAGAAAGTTAAATTTAACTTTGGTGTAATTTATTTCATCACCACTGCTCTCAAAACGGTGTAAAAAAACATCGTGAGAAAACCGGCATGTACTAGAACCAAAAATTCGAAGACATGCGACATCTACCAACCCACACTGGGCCCACGTGGTGGATAATGGCCCACTCCCTCTCACAGAGAGGAGGCCTGCGTCTTACTGTTTCCCAACAGTGGGAATATTTATAGACTGATGATGAATAATACGAAGATGATGATTGTCGACCGTGTCAACAACAACTCGCCAGAAGTCACCCAAATTGCGAACTGTGATGTGGTCCAGTCATACATCTATCTGGGAGCGTTGATCACAAACAATGGGGGGTGCGTAGAAGAAATAAAACGTCGTATGGCGATTACTAGGTCTGCCATGGACAAGCTCAAGAAAATATGGAGGAATCGAACCATAACGAAAGCCACAAAAATCCGACTTGTCAGAGCACTTATTTTCCCCATATTCCTCTACGCTGCGGAGACGTGGACCCTGCGTGAGAACGAGCGGAAGAAGATAGACGCTCTCGAAATGTGGTGCTGGAGAAGAATGCTTAGGGTATCGTGGAATGAATTCCGCGCTAACGTCTCCATAATGCAGGAACTTAACATCAAGCAGCGCCTGTCTTCCATTGTGCAAGCTCGAATCCTGACATTCTTTGGTCACGTATCCCGGCGTGGCGACGAGTCCTTCGAGCGCCTAGTGGTGGAGGGCAAAGTTGAGGGCACCCGAGCACGAGGTAGATCGCCTATGAGATGGACGGATCAAATAAAAGCAGCTGTGGACAGTTCCCTGCACGTCTGCACCAGAAAGGCGGCCATCAGGCAGGAATGGCGGCGTATTGTTAGGCGCGCCACTAACAGCTGAAATGACGACCACGACCACTCTGCCAAGAGTGAAACGACGAAGAAGAAGATAATAATAAGTATCAAAAAACTTACCAGACAGTGTCAAGTCCAAATAAGCCTCCAGTAACTTGGCCCCATCTCTCCTGAATCGCCTCACAAACTTGGGATGCCTCGTGGTGAGGTCGCCGTCAGTCACCACATACTGGGCCAACAGCGCCGCGTACGTCACAGGGGTAGGGGCCAACAACCTCCAGCGGACATGTTGGCCCACCATCCATTCTAACTGTCTGAATGTTTTACCACATAATTGGACTCCGCTGATTTTCGATAACGTCTTCAGGGTGGGCGCTCGGCTGAACTTTTCTTCGCTTTTTGCTGTGGACAATTTTTAGTGTTGGTATTTTGCTTATAAAAGCTGCAAGACTTAAATAGGACTGGGTGGGCCATGTTAATAGCGAACGAAGGGAGCCCTTTTTTTTACGTTTTAAAATCATCAAATGAGTCCTCCTATAATCCACGGTGTCCTTCAATAGCCCTTTACGTTCCGGGGCCACCGTTACCCGATAGGCCCGCGACCCCGTTAGGCTTTGGCTCTATAAGGATGCCCGTCATATTGATGACATCTCTTTGAGGGGCGCGTGGAACACGACGCGCCGTCGATATGGGCGTGGTCCATGGTCGGACAGCGAGTCCATGAATTGAGCCCTTGGACAGCAAGAGGTTGCGGGACGACTTGGATGACTTCCTCTTCAATTAAAAAGAAGAAGCACAACATTGAAACAAGAGGATGGAATGGAGAAGGCCTTTGCCCAGCTCTAGATCATCTTAAGGAATATTACCTGGACTGGACTGCTAAGAAGTGGAAGTAACAAAGGTTACATACCTGCTAAACTCAAGCAAGCTAGTGCGACATGTGTCAGTCGATCCGCCCTCAGTCTATGAGCGTCCATAAATAAATCTAGTTGAGCGACGGCCGAGTGCAAGGTTGCGATGCAGAGGCCCAGCTTCTTGGTCACATCGCGGAGCTGCTGCACTAAGGCGCCACGGAATTCCAACTGTAAAACAAAAGAAATAACGTTTAAAATAGATTTTATTTGTAATGCGGTTTCTCGAAAAGCCTAATTGTCCAAATGGACAATGATCATAATGAAAAATTTTCTGCAATTGGAAGTATTTTCTTCTAAATACTAGATAAACTTCTCTTCGATTTATCTTAAATGTTTCATGTCATGCAAAAAAATCTTATTTTTTCAACAATTCTACTCCCACACATTATCTCAAAATCTGTCAAGTAATAAACAATGTCCCTAATTAATCAGTTACCGACCCCAGACTTTATGGAGACTAAGTAAACTCGTTAAAAAGTCTATAAATTACGTCATTTAGCACATTTTATGTGTTACTGGTACAAGCAACTAAGCCGCGGTACACTTTCATGAAATTTCAGACATAATGGGAGTAGGCTACACTTCGTTAGGTTAATCCTCTGTAATTACAGCCTTATATTTGGGACGTGGGTGTGTTTCTTTTGATAAACATTTCTTTGAGGCTATGAGTAAGTGGTTTTAGTTAGAAGTATGCACAACGACATAGGGTGATAATGATTGGTGCCTTCGTACAGAAGCAGGTCGTTACGGGTCGGTATTGATCGGTGCAGGTAAATGTAAACCGATAAATCTGCTAAGTTTCAATAGATGTGTATCATTACGTCCAGGTCCAGTTGAAAACCAGCGTCGAGTACTAGCTGCTCGACAATTTGCTGAAATGGACCTATTTGGCGTAGCCGTGGGACACACAATGTTACCCTTGTTATTTCATTGTTGTTTTTAACTTGTTATTTATTTCTTTACTGACTACTCTAACTGTCTGACAGTACAGTCCCTCCCGCTCTGCCTTGGGTGAGAGGACTAATTTGATGATTTAACAAAAAAAATAATAATTAATAAGCATCGATGCTTTTTTAATTTTATTGTTAAATTTGTGTGTACCGGTCTCCCCAACCAACGTTTTTTCTTTTTTTATTACGTACGAGAGGCTAAGATGATATTTTTAACCGACTTCAAAAAAAAAGTTGGTTCTCAGTTCGACCTGTATGTATGTATGTATGTATGTTTGTCCGCGATTATTTCGCGTTTGGCTGAACGGATTTTGATGCAGTTTTCAGGAAAGTGTTCATTACATTCTGGAGAAGGTTTTAGTATATAACACTAATAGATATCCCGTGACGTTGCCCGCGTGGATCCGTTTTGCTTACTTGGAACGTAGATTTTCAGGGACGATTGCATGTTTGTCCGCAATTATCTCGCGTTTGGCTGAACTGATTTTGATGCAGTTTTAAGAAAAGTGTTTGTTACATTCTGGGGAAGGTTTTAGTATATAACAATAATGGATATCTCGTGAAGTTGCTCACATAGATCCGTTTTGCTTAATAGGAGTGTAGATTTTCAAAGACGCCGATTTTATGAAGTTTTTGTTGATTATGTCAACTAAAAAGGGAAAAATTAAAAAACTTTTTGAAAAAAAGGGAACCGACTTCAAAACCAAACACAAAAAAACTATAAAATAACTTTTCTTTCGGAAGTCGGTGGCCATAAATGTCAATGAAATAAAAAAAAACAAAGCCACCGACTTCCGAAAGAAAAGTTATTTTATAGTTTTTTTGTGTTTGGTTTTGAAGTCGGTTCCCTTTTTTTCAAAAAGTTTTTTTTTTTAGCTTTGTAAAATCATCAAATTAGTCCTCCTACCCAGGGCAGAGCGGGAAGGACTGTACTGTCAGACTCACGGTGTCTTTCAATAGCTCTTTATGTTCCGGGGTAATTCGTTAGTCCCGCGACCCCAGCATGGCAGGCTTTGGCCCTCTATAGATGGGCTAAGATGACATGGGGTTTTTGCCTGCACCGACCACTACTTATCCATACCGACAGCCTATCTTTATAAGAGCTCCTATGCTCGTATTTAAAGCTTTTTATGGGACTTTTCTCATACCAATTCTAATTAATAATAATAATATAATATTCCACAACTATCACACAACGCCATCTAGCCCCAAGCTAAGCAGAGCTTGTGTTATGGGTACAGACAACTGATAAACATACTTACATATTTCTAAATACATACATATTATAGATAAATTACACCCAGACACAGAACAAATGATCGTGCTCATCACACAAACATTTGTCCTGGGTGGGAATCGAACCCACGACCTCCGGCATAGCAGTCAGGGTCACTAACCACTAGACCAACAGGCCAGTCACAACAATTATAACAATTCTAACACTTGAGAACCACAATCAACCAAGGCGAGTATGGCAACCACCAGAAAAGTGCCGAGACAATGAAGCTCGCTGAGCCGAGTAAAGTCACGGTTAAAAGGTTAATTATAAGGAGTCAAAGTTTGGAGGAAGTAATCTCTGAAACGATTTAGAATATTCTTTCGCCTGTAGAAACCTATATGTAATATTCATGAGTGTCATTCATAGCCAATATTTTATTTTATAATTGCACCTGTGTGAAGCCAGGGCGGATCACTAGTCAGTCATAAAGACCTTAGATTTAAATGTTTTTAAATGGTTGATTCCTACCATATCACGAAACGACCTCGTTTCATTATTGACAATGCCATCCATTTTGTAGAATGTACGAGTTCACGGTTCTTAGTAAATAATTTTTAGCGCGTACTTTTAAGTAACCAACAGTGATTTAAATCATTGTTCTCATTACCTTTTGCCTTGCTTGTTCTCATGTAACAATTTACTTTGTCTAAACGTTAAAATCTGTCAGTTACATATTTAAGAAAGTAGTACCTGAAACCAGTTTTGTATGAATAGGTACGATACTACTTTTATTACACTCAGTACCCTTACTTTTGGTACCCTTGCAAAGATCATTTTCTTTGTTCAAAATAAGCAGCTGGTTTACTAACTTCGCAGTTACGGCAAAAACTCCTTGTCAATGTCAAATTGAGGATTTTGTTGTTTAGGGTATTGTAATGTTACGAACAATTCTTTTCGACAAGGGGAGATACTTTTATACGATCATCCGGACGATTGTTCAGGTAGCTAAGTAAAGATCTTAGTGATGTTTGGCATGTTTCTTATATTCCAATATACGTATACTAATATTATAAAGCTGAAGAGTTTGTTTGCGCTAATCTTAAAAACTACGGGTTCGATGTCAAAAAATCTAATTGTGTTGGAAAGTCCAATAATCGAGGAAGGCTATATAATATAACATTACACTAAAACCAAAAGGAACCGAGGAGCAGTAAACAGCTAGTCTTCAATAAATATCATAGCTCGAACTTGGCTTGACACGCTCCCGCGCGTCTAGATTTTAGCACCTCTAGTATATCTAGGTATACTTTTACCTCAGATTAAAAAAAATGATTAATCTGAGAATAATGCCTATAGATATAAAGAATCAATGTTTGTGACTTTGTAGGAAGTAATCTCTGGAAGTACCGAAACGATTTTGATTTTTTTTTCACCAGGCTATATTATTTTTATGTAAATAAGATAACCTAATTTTATTTTAATTGCGCCAATGTGTGAGAAACCACGGACTGGAAGACGCAGCGTAGGCAGGCCTTCCACTAGGTGGACCGACGACATCGTGAGAGTCGCGCTCGCGGGCAACCAATGGATGCAAGTGGCGAATTGTCGTTCGGCGTGGCGGTCTAAAGGGGAGGCCTATGTTCAGCAGTGGACGTCTTCTGGCTGATGATGATGTGCGAAGCCAGGGCAAGTCAGTGACTTGCTTGTTTATTGGTGACTACCGTATTAAAACTCATTCGGTAGTTTTTAATATTTATGCTGTATGTTCATATTATTATTACTTGTTTTTATTATGTTGCAATACATTTAAAATCCATGCAATCGCTTAGCAAATGTAATAGTTGCAAGCGATTTTAATCTCTAATACATATAGCATAAAAGTGAATATAGTAACAATGTTTGTATGATGAAATTTCTCGATTGAGCGCAACATAGTATGAATCATGGTGTTGTAATTATATTCAATAAAGGTTGAATAGTTTAACTGTTCAATAAAAATGTCCCTATAGAAATATCATAAAGCTGAAGAATTTGTTTGTTTGAACGCGCTTATCTCGGGAACTACTGGTTCGAATTGAAAAAAATGTTTTAGTGTTAGATAGTGCATTTATCGAGGAAGGCTATAGGCTATAAAACATCACGCTACCACCAATAGAAGCCAACCAGCAGGTGTAACCGCGGGCAACAGTTCGTTTGACATATTATTTCGTCATTGTCGATGATATTTCGTCATTTGTTTTGTTGTTATATCCTACTAATACATTTATAAATGCGAAAGTTTGTGAGGATGTGTATGTGTATGCAGGTTTGTTTGTAACTCTTTCACGCAAAAACCACTGAACGGATTTGGCTGAAATTTGGTGCACAGATAGTTTATAACCTGGATTAACACATACGATAGTTTTTATCCCGATTTTATATTCCCGTGGGATAATTTTCGAGTTGTAGCGGGTGAAGCCGCTGGCAACAGTTAGTAATAAATAAATGCATATGTAATACTTTAGTACTATTAAGTAAGGACAATTTATTCTGTGGTAAGGAAACATTAAGTACTTTATTAATATTATGTAGGGACTAGGATAAGTAATTGGATATCATACTTTTTTACCTGACTAGACAAATCGTTTTGCACGACTGTATGAACTAAACAAGGCAATTATAAACCCTTTTTTTTACCGTGGTAAAATCATCAAGTGAGTCTTCCCACCCAGGGCAGGGCAGGAAGGACTGTCAGACTTGTACTGACTTAAATCCACGGTGTCCTTCAATGGCATTTTACGTTCCGGGGTCACGGTAATTCGTTAGTCCCGCAGGCTTTGGTCCTCCCATCATTGTGCTGACACACTTTAAATCTTAGGATATCCGAATATTAGTACATATTAAGGACGTATTTACATGAATCTTCAAATAACAGTGCTTTTTCGGAACACTTTTAACGTATAAGCAATCACAAATATAGAGATTTTATAGTGTTAATTTAAAGGTTATACATTCATATTTACATATGGTTAAAAAAAACGCATGACGTCATACAAAATATTTGGATAAAATCGTTTTTCCTGTCACAATAAACGCAGAAAATCGAAAAAACTAGGGTCCCTATCGGTACCGATCAAAGTAAATGTACTGCATATTTTATCTTCAAAACTATAACAATTTACGGTAAACATAGTCCTTTAAAGAAGTCTGCATTTTTTTTGTATCTAGATCAGTTCAATTTTCAATTATTAGCAAAATCTACGGTCGCTATCGTAACCGAGGGCAAGCTTGCTGAGTCGCAGAAAAAACAGGACAAAGGGGGTAAGCAGAGCCGCTCAGTTTCCAATAAGGAATTGAGTCAGCGGCAAACGGATGAGGATGGGTTCATCAAGGTGGAGAAGAAGATGAAGAAGAAGCCTCAGAAGAGTCAGAACCAGTGTGGTACCGCGCTAGCTGGGCCAAACATGCTGTTGCGTCCTGCAATACCTACGACGCTTTTGTATGTGTCCCGGCTACATTACTCCACGAAGGTTGAGGAGGTCATGGAGTATTTGCGAGTGAAGACATCCTGGAATTTGAGGGTCGAGAGGTTGGAGCCGCGCCATGAAACCAACTTCAAGTCTTTTGTGGTGCGGGTACCGACTCACTGTCTCGAGAGATTCCTCAAGGATGAGTTCTGGCCGAAAGGTGTCGTGTACCGGCGTTTTCGAGGCCAGCTGCGCGGCACCAGTCAGCGAAACACGACGCCGCCTCTTCGTGTGCAATAGTCAATAAGTCTAGTTTGTAGATGATTCATATGTATTAGTTTATTTATAATTATAATATTAATGGTATGTATTCTATGTTATGGGCCATAGTTGCCTGAAATAAATAAATAAAATAAAAATAAAAAATAAAAATAAAATCATTTGCCAATTTCTTCATACATTTTTCGCCGGCCCACTGTCAGTCCGCGCTCAGAAGCGCTCGAGAAAGGACGGGTGTATCACTTTTTACCAAAAAATAAATACGTAAAAGCATTAAAAAATACTGTAGTGTGCATCCGTGTTTCGTAGAAATCAGAGCATCCGTCGGTATTTTAGTGATCGGAAGGAGTTGATACTTTTCGAACATAAACAGAAGTACGAATAATTTGATTTAGAAAATTATGTAGAATAAGATCGAGATTTGGATGGGTGGGGTTAAGCAGTTGTTGACAAGGTTGAAAAATGGATGGGTGACTTTAAGCGGCTCTTAGTGAGGTTAGGAATTAGATGGATAAGGCTAAGCTTTTAGCGATTAGCAATGGATAAGGGTAAAGATAATAATCGGTTTGTATGCATGTGAGTATGTAAAACCAAAATCCAAGATGGCGCTGACAACATTTTGAGATCTGTTCGTCATAGGTGTCACTTTTATGGTTTTTTGGGTAGCTAATTATGAATATGGGATCAAAACCAAAATCGAAGATGGCGCTGACAAAATGGTGACATCTGTTCGTCATAGTCACTTTCATGGTTTTTAGGGTAGCTAATTACGAATATGGGGTCAAAACCACAATCCAAGATGGCGCTGCCAAATGGTTAACACTGTTCGTCATAGGTGTCACTTTCATGGTTTTTAGGATAGTTAATAACGAATATGGGGTCAAAACCAAAATCCAAGATGGCGCTGTCAAAATGGTGACATCTGTTCGTCATAGGTGTCACTTTCATGGTTTTTAGGGTAGCTAATTACGAATATGGGGTCAAAACCACAATCCAAGATGGCGCTGTCAAAATGTTAACACTGTTCGTCATAGGTGTCACTTTCGTGGTTTTTAAAGTAGCTAATTACGAATATGGGGTCAAAACCAAAATCCAAGATGGCGCTGACAATATTTTGAGATCTGTTCGTCATAGGTGTCACTTTCATGGTTTTTAGGGTAGCTAATTACGAATATGGGGTCAAAACCACAATCCAAGATGGCGCTGTCAAATTGTTAACACTGTTCGTCATAGGTGTCACTTTCATGGTTTTTAGGATAGTTAATTACGAATATGGGGTCAAAACCAAAATCCAAGATGGCGCTGTCAAAATGGTGACATCTGTTCGTCATAGGTGTCACTTTCATGGTTTTTAGGGTAGCTAATTACGAATATGGGGTCAAAACCACAATCCAAGATGGCGCTGTCAAAATGTTAACACTGTTCGTCATAGGTGTCACTTTCGTGGTTTTTAAAGTAGCTAATTACGAATATGGGGTCAAAACCAAAATCCAAGATGGCGCTGACAATATTTTGAGATCTGTTCGTCATAGGTGTCACTTTCATGGTTTTTAGGGTAGCTAATTACGAATATGGGGTCAAAACCACAATCCAAGATGGCGCTGTCAAATTGTTAACACTGTTCGTCATAGGTGTCACTTTCATGGTTTTTAGGGTAGCTAATTACGAATATGGGGTCAAAACCAAAATCCAAGATGGCGCTGACAATATTTTGAGATCTGTTCGTCATAGGTGTCACTTTCATGGTTTTTTGGGTAGCTAATTATGAATATGGGTTCAAAACCAAAATCCAAGATGGCGCTGACAAAATGTTGACATCTGTTAGTCATAGGTGTCACTTTCATGGTCTTTAGGGTAGCTAATTACGAATATGGGGTCATGACCAAAATCCAAGACGGCGCTGAAAAAAGTTTGACATTTGTCGTCATAGGTGTCACTTTCATGGTTTTTAGGGTAGCTAATTATGAATATGGGTTCAAAACCAAAATCCAAGATGGCGCTGACAAAATTTTGACATCTGTTCGTCATAGGTGTCAATTTCATGGTTTTTAGGGTAGCTAATTACGAATATGGGATCAAAACCACAATCCAAGATGGCGCTGTCAACATGTTGACACTGTTCGTCATAGGTGTAACTTTCATGGTTTTTAGGGTAGCTAATTACGAATATGGGGTCAAAACCAAAATCCAAGATGGTGCTGTCAAAATTTTGACATCTGTTCGTCATAGGTGTCACTTTCATGGTTTTTAAGGTAATTATTACAAATATTGGGTCAAAACCAAAATCCAAGATGGCGCTGATAAAATTTTGACATCTGTTTGTTCAGTCATTGAAAGGTACATTGTGAAAACATCGTAATATTGTTGATTCAGATCATCATTACTTGACAAAAACCGGCCAAGCGCGTGTCGGGCCACGCACAGTGTAGGGTTCCGTAGTTGCCCATCAAAATACTTATGCGAACTAACTAAAGCTGAATTTAATTTTAAAAAGAAGAATTTACAAAATCGGTCCAGGCGTCTTTGAGAAATCGGGGAAAATACATTAAAAAAAAAGATTACGACGAATTGAGAACCTCATCCTTTTTTTGAATTTAGTTAAAAATAGTTGACAATAAAAACCTACCTATCCCCAAAACATACCCACCTATTATTGCTGTAAAAATAAAGTTGACAAACTTACATTTGCAGTTGAAGCACATGTTCTCCGATACATTTTGTTTAGGAAAATATGTTATCCAAGTACGTTTTATAAGTTGGTCGACTATTACTCGTGAACTTGAAAAGCCTACTTAGTCATGATAATTTTATTTTAAATTTCGTTATATACGCTACTATTCTGAATTTTTTCACACCCCCAAACATAACCGTTTAGCTGGTAGAGGGGGGGGACACTCGAGTCGAGCAAAAATTTGCACTTTAAAGCTTAATATTTCACAAACGAATCTTTTTATCAAAAACCGGCCAAGTGCGTGTCGGGCCACGCACAGTGTAGGGTTCCGTAGTTGCCCATCAAAAAACTAATTAAACTGATTCGCTGAAATTAATTTTAAAAAGAAGAATTTTCAAAATCGGTCCAGGAGTCTTTGAGAAATCAGGAAAAATACATAAGAAAAAAGATTACGACGAATTTAGAACCTCCTCCTTTTTTTGAAGTTAGTTAAAAATAGTTGACGATAAAAACCTACCTATCCCCAAAAAACATACCGTAAAAACATACCTATTAAAGCTGTAAAATAAAGTTGACAAACTTACATTTGCAGTTGAAGAGCATGTTCTCCGATACATTTTGTTTAAGAAAACATATTATTCAAGTACATTTTATAAGTTGGTCGACTATTACTCGTAAAGTTGTAAAGCCTACTTAGTCATGATAATTTTCTTTTAAACTTCGTTATATATGCTACTATTGTGAATTTTTTCACACCCCCAAACATAACCGTTTAGCTGGTAGAGGGGGGGGACACTCGAATCGAGCAAAATTTAGCACTTTAAAGCTTAATATTTCACAAACGAATTTTTTTATCAAAAAACTGTTAATGGAAACTATAATTATTTTTTAAAGGCCTATTTAATGATACTCCACACTAAGGGGTACGCGAGAAAAAAAAAATCCTCACTTTACGTGTAAGTACTGGAGGTACCCTTAAAAAAAATATTTTACGAGATTTTATTTTACCACTTTTTTGGCACAACAAATCCGTATATTTACACCAAATTACAGCCCTCTAGTACTGTGCGTCTCTGAGCTAAACTGCGGACAGACGGACGGACGGACGGACGGACGGACATGGCGAAACTATAAGGGTTCCTTGTTGACTACGGAACCCTAAAAAATTGTTAATGAAAACTATCAATATTTTTTAAAGACCTATTTAATGATACCCCACACTAAGGGGTACGCGAGAAAAAAAAAAAAGTCCCCACTTTACGTGTACAGGAGGTACCCTAAAAAAAAATATTTTACGAGATTTTATTTTACCACTTTTTCGGCACAACAATTCCGTATATTTACACCAAATTACAGCTTTCTAGTACTGGGCGTCTCTGAACTAAGCTGCGGACAGACGGACGGACGGACGGACATGGCGAAACTATAAGGGTTCCTTGTTGACTACGGAACCCTAAAAACGGTAATTTATACAAAAGTTATTTATACAAATGACTTTATTATAATCTAGTTTCTACTATTTCTCTAAAATTAAAATAATATAGACTCGGGTAAAATCTAGGAGGCCTATGTTCATGTTTTTCGAAACCATGTTTATTACATTCTAGGGAAGGTTTCAATCCACACATATAAGAAAAGCATTGTTTGTGCACGCTAATCTTCGGAACTATTGGACGGATTTGATTGCTTTTTTTTTACCGACTTCAAAAAAAGGAGGTTATCAATTCGACCCGAATCCGTATGTATATAATATTTCCAGAACTGCCCAGTTTTCGGATATGTGAATCTATATCAGCGTCTGAATAAATGTGCAAAATTTCATAAGTGCATGTATGTATGTTTTACGTTTGTGTTCGCATATCTCCGGAACTACGATTACCTGTCCGATTTAAGTTGTTCTTTTTTGTTGTATTAGGTATTATTCAACTTAGGGAATACTGCAAGTTTCATCAAACTTGGCCAGTTCGTTAAAAAAAGCAACGGGTAGGGGGTCGCGAAATATTTCTTCATACGAAAAGGGTTGTGCCATGAAAAAGGTTGAAAACCCTGCTATAACATATACAGTAATGACGTCTTAGTAAGAGTTGTTCAGCCTGATGAGCACTCTCTGTTGACGTATTAAAATTGAAGATCTGGAACACCTGATGTGGAACTCCAAGAGCCCAGCTACACAATAATAAAAATATACAGGAATGACATCTGAGCAAGAGTTGTTTAGTCTGATGGGCATTTCCTGTTGACTTACAAAAATGAAAGATCTGGAACGTCTGGAATCGTCACGTGCATCCCGTTGTTTTCCCCTCCCCAGGCTCTTAGAATTTGACATCAGACGTTTAAAACAAAAAAACGAAAACCATGAAAACGACTCCCATGATGAAATTGATGAACATTTCGAAAATTATAGCAGCCGCCATCATGGATTCTCATTTTGACCTTACCATCGGTTTTGGCACCCTCGAAAACCATGAAAACGACACGACACCCATGATGAACAATTCGAAAATTATCGCAGCCGCCATCTTGGATTTTGATTTAGACCTCACTATCGACTTTAGCATCCTCGAAAACCATGAAAACGACTCCCATGATGAACATTTCGAAAATTATCGCAGCCGCCATCTTGGATTTTGATTTTGACCTCACTAGCGGCTTTAGCATCCTCGAAAACCATGAAAACGACTCCCATGATGAAATTGATGAACATTTCGAAAATTATAGCAGCCGCCATCTTGGATTCTCATTTTGACCTCACTATCGGCTTTAGCACCCTCGAAAACCATGAAAACGACTCCCATGATGAACAATTCGAAAATTATTGCAGCCGCCATCTTGGATTCTCATTTTGACCTCACTATCGGCTTTAGCACCCTCGAAAACCATGAAAACGACTCCCATGATGAACAATTCGAAAATTATTGCAGCCGCCATCTTGGATTCTCATTTTGACCTCACTGTCGGCTTTAGCATCCTCGAAAACCATGAAAACGACTCCCATGATGAAATTGATGAACATTTCGAAAATTATAGCAGCCGCCATCATTTATTGTCATTTTGACCTTACATCGGTTTTAGCACCCTCGAAAACCATGAAGACGACACCCATGATGAACAATTCGAAAATTATCGCAACCGCCATCTTGGATTTTGATTTTGACCTCATTATCGGCTTTAGCATCTTCGAAAACCATGAAAACGACTCCCATGATGAACAATTCGAAAATTATCGCAGCCGCCATCTTGGATTTTGATTTTGACCTCACGGCTTAGTTTAGGTCTTTTTTGGAACCGAAAACAATAAACTCGGTCATCAATAAAATTAAAAAATAATATCAAGGATCAAGATTATTTAATAATACTGAGCGCTCAAAGTGTGCGTACGCTTGATGTTGCTGTGTGCGTCTTGAATGCCTAAATTTGAGGTAGTCAATAATGTAACAGCGTCCTTAAAACGTTTTGCTTAAATGACTCACAAGTCAATGACCCTCTTCTGATGTTACGTTGTTGTGTTTTACATTTTGTATCCATACAAAATTTTTCTCAAAAATTCGTTCTTTTTTTTATAAAAAAACTGGTTTTAGGTTTCTGTAAGTATTAGGGCGTGGCCCCATGTCTCCGGCGCGGCGCCGTGCCGAGCTACGGTGCCGAGCTACGGCGCCGCCCGCCGGCGAGCGGCGCGGCGCCGTGCCGAGCCACGGCGCCGCCCGCCGGCGGGCGGCGCGGCGCCGTGCCGCGCTACGGCGTCGTGTACCGGCACGTACCCTATGTTCAGCAAGTGTATCCAAAGATAAAAATTACAGTTTTGATTTGATATGGACCGCGAAAGGCGTATCCTGGTCCTGTTGCTAGTGTATACATATGTATGTATGTAGTCATACGTATGTCTACATCAAAAAAAAAATTCTATGATAAGAATAAATAAGTTAAAATAATTTCTTTTATTTCTTACCTTACGGTGCGTACAGACTATGTAACATAACATGTTATATAACTGTAATTTTTATCTTTGGATACACTTGCTGAACATAGGGTACGTGCCGGTACACGACGCCGAAGCGCGGCGCGGCGCCGTGGCTCGGCACGGCGCCGCGCCACTCGCCGGCGGGCGGCGCCGTAGCCCGGCACGGCGCCGCGCCGCTCGCCGGCGGGCGGCGCCGTAGCCCGGCACGGCGCCGCGCCGCCGCACGGCGCACGGCGCCGCGCCGGAGACATGGGGCCAGGCCCTTAAGCCAGAAACACATTATTAACACCCGTCGCCACCCGATGAAACGTGATGCGTGTTGGGTCAAATCAAATGTATTGTTTTCTATGACCAGAATCACACTATGAACACCCGACGCGACGACACGCGCTCACTGCACATCGCGGCATCGCGTGTCGACACGTTGCGTCGCGTGGCGTGTTAAATAATGTGTTTCCGGCTTTAGATTTCATCGGCATGGTTTATAAAATAAAGATTGGACACTTAATTTAAAAAAAAAAACTATGTACTAAACTAGTTTTTCCCGCGGCGTTGATCGCATGACCTCTTGGAATTATCCCGCAGGAACCTACATGTGTTAATTTTATTCGGGTTGTAAACTATTTTTCTACCAAGTTTCATCTAAATCCGTTCAGTCGTTTTTTGTGTGAAATACACTCGCGAACATAAGTATGGACTCACTTGGAATCGATTCAGGATAGCCTAGCTCCGTAAATAATGGCGTTATTTGAATAGATTTGGCAACGACGATATAATACTAGACTCCTAATAACAGGCGACCGATGTCTGCCAACACATTAGGCAAAAAAGTCTTATATGTATTATCCGTCTCATTTCGACCAATCCTGTGAGCCGTAAACATACGTTGAGACAGAACAGACCTTGAGTTAGCCAATCACAACGCAGTACCCCGTCCCCCTCGCTTACGTAGTACCTCAGCGAGTTGGCAGAATAGTTTTGTTCGTTAGATCGTGCAATGCGTAGTCTAGTAATATATAGTCGTTGAGATTTGGTATCAATTTAAGGGGGATGCTCCAACCAGCCCGCGAAATTCAATTTTTTTTACGTTTTTTGCAATTTGCAGGCCAGTGACATGTTGTAGCTTTCAGGCCCGAAGCCACTTAACATGCCGATTCCTATCGGCTTGCCTTTCGAAATATAGCAAATACTGGTATCTATTATTTTCATTTATCATAAACAAATTATGAAAAGAACAATAAAAAAAATAAATAAACGCCTACAAATTTTTTCCGCGCATTTTCAACTCACGCCAAACAGACAGTTTGTAAGCCGCAAGGCGAATCCGGAATTCAGTTCATAAAATTCTAAGTTTCTCTAGTAGCGATCGTGAGCTTGAGGCCACATAACACCGCTAGTTTAAGGACGCTCGGAAGCCGAATATTACCGGCTTATGATAAGGATAGAAATATAAAATGCGTACGCCAGAACGAGATGGAATGATACTGGACTTCGTAATTCGTTTAGGTTATTTGGATGACAGATTCACATTAGTTTTGGTTCGCGCTTATTTTTTTGTATTTAATGTTTTCACCTGTCCATTTGCATTTGATTTGGTATTATTGTTGAAATTTATAAGTTTTGCGTAGTTAGCGCATTATTAACAAAGTTCAGTTCAATGGTATTGTTTGGTAATTGTTCAGTGTTCACCGTAATGTTAGTTTCGAAGTTTTAACTAGATGGCGTTGTGCAATTACGTCACGATCCTGAATCGCGGTGTTAAGATCTTTAGGCGATTAGTATAGGGTTTTGTGAACATGAATTTTATGGAATTTGTTAATAATTGATTAACCGATTACAGAAATTAAGGTAGGGATGTCGATTCTTTCCGAAAAAGATCGATTTTTAAATCGATTCGAATCGGGACCTAATGAATCGATCCACAAAAAGATCGATCTCTGAAAAATCGATCTTTTTTCAAGTTTTTGTTTCATGAACATCTATTTTATAAATAATGTACCTAATATAAATCTATTTTATTAAAAAGAGAAGCTAAATATTTTAATTTAACGATCTCTTTTCAGTAAAATCAGGTAAGTAATTCAATGATAAAAGATATTTTTATTACCATAACGAAACATCAGATCAGGTATAAAACAAGACATTAATTTTTAAATGTGTTCGTTTACAAAGTTAAGAAAATAGATAATACGAGTATAGCATAAAGGTAGTTCCCAATGCTTCATATCTAAACTTTTTAAAAACAACAGTCTGTCAAGTCTACAGGGATCCAACAGGAGGTATTGCTCATCGCTTGCGATGTTTTTGAAGCACTCTTTTAGTACGGGTACATTCAATTAACTGTAAATACTATATTGGTTTACTTATACGACGTTTATTTTGTTTATTCTTTGATCGCGGCATAACTTCATCGTTTATGAACCGATTTTGATGATTCTTTTATTGTTGGAAAGAAGATGTTTTAATGGTGGAAACTTGATAAGGAAATCAGGGTTTGATGATAGAAGACGAGAGAAATCGAGTGAAAATTTCAAAAATCGTAGGGGCGACTAGTATGTTTCTAAGTTTTTTCATTAAGTTTTGGTCCGGGTTCTCTTTCAAGAATATTTACCCTACGCCACTGGTAGCTTTATAAATATATGAGTTGCGGTAATAACAAGTATAATTTTAAATATAAAAATTATCAAAAAACTCGCTCCATCAGCTCTCACATAGAAAAGGTGCATCATGTTAAAATCTCCGAAATCTAACTACGATGCACCTTTTCTATGTGAGAGCTGATGGAGCGAATTTTTTGATAATTTTTATATTTAAAATTATACTTGTTATTACCGCAACACATATATTTATAAAGTTACAACATGTCACTGGCCTGCAAATTGCAAAAAACTTAAAAAAAATTGAATTTCGCGGGCTACATCGAAGCAATCACCTTAAGGTTAACATTTAAACCTTTAAAATGATAGCATTTTTATTATTCTTTACAGTTATTAAAAACTCAAGATCGCGCGGAACCGTATAGTATTCCAACAACTGGATATTTTTAAACAAACTAGGTAACATTAATTATTCAGTAAGCTGTTGTATAAATTTTAGATCACGGGACTGTGTTAAAAAGACACCGTGGTCGTGGAACACAAAGAGCAACCAAAGGAAGAAACTGGATTTTTAGCCAATTAGAGCTTGACAGTCTTTTCCACTCCAACTAGGGTGAGAGGACCTATTCGATGGTGTTACCAAATACAAAAAAAAAAAAACTGTTTACACGCACTATCAAAGGCCGCCAAAATAATGAGTTTATGAATGTAAAGGTAGACCTACTTTTAATAAAATTATATTGATGCATTGATAATTAACGTTTGTTTACAAAAACATTGAAGTGCATCTATCTTGTATATTTTGTATTCCTGATATTTAATCAATCTATTATCAGTACTATGTGAACGAATTCCTCGACGACTACTTGTAAATTATAATTTACAAGTAGTCGTCTGAGGACTTTCTACATAATAATAATGCAATAAATTATAATAATAATGTGACATAATTATTCAGCTGAAGGAATTTTGCTTTTGATAATAATAAGTAGTGATACTGTGATTTTGATTTCATAACATGTTGAAACCTGACTTACACTCATGAGTCATACCGATATTCTTGTGCCATTTTCTAAATCTTTACTAATTATAAACCTGAAAAGTTTGTTCCATCAGGTTCATACCTTTTTAGAGTGGTAAAATTATCAAATGAGTCCTCCCGCCCAGGGCGGAACGGGAGGGACTATCAGACTCGTACTGACTAAAATCCACGGTGATCCTTCAATAGCCCTTTGCGTTCCAGGGTCACAGTTACCTGATGAGACAGTCCCGCGACATATCGAGGTTCATACCTACTGCATCGAATTCTTCAATCCGTTTCTAATGTCTTTTTTTTTTTCCTGCTACCACATGTTCACACATAACATGTGATATGATCAACAACTATTGGTTTCTAATGTTGTGCTTTTAAATGAGTTGTAGGATTTTTTTTTTACAAATGCTAGATTTTTTTAGTTAGTAGCAAAATGAGCTCGCCTCTCCCCTTCCTATTTCAACCCTATCAAGCTTTATGCAAAAAAATAGCATATAGTCTTCAGGGTTCCAATAGCATTTATAACGTGTAACGTTAAATGCGCAAAACCTCTCGTGGGGTAACTCAGCCCATGTTACTGAACAATGTTTGTTCTAAGACTTGGAAATTCGCAAAAAAAAAAATTGCATTTTCATACAAAATGAGAAATTGATCGTACTCATCAGTATGAAAAACCAATTTTTTTTTTTGTTAAAACATTGTTCAGTAACATGGGCTGAGTTACCCCACGAGAGGTTTTGCGCATTTAACGTGACACGTTGTATATACCTATCTCTGTATCAAAATTTTAATTACAACTCAGGCATTTAGAAGTGATAGCGAAACAAAAAATCTCACTCTCGCATTAATAACTAGTTACACTTAAAATATAATCCCCAAATATGAGAAGTAGTCCAAGGCCAAGTTTGAGAAATGTTACTAAGTAAATTCTTGGCTTGACAAGTTCTATCTTACATTTGTAATAATATTTGGCATTATTTGGCATTACTATAAGCATTATATTATAATGCTTATAGTAATGCCAAATAATGCTTAGTCAAAGTACAAGTATATTTACCTACTTAAAGTATCTTAAGTTCTAATTAGTTATATTTACCTACTTAAAGTATCTTAAGTTATAATTAGTTATATTTACCTACTTAAAGTATCTTAAGTTATAATTAGTTAGTTAGTTATCTTAAGTATCTTAAGTTCTATCTTACATTAATGTAATATAATGCTTAGTAATGCCAAATAATGCTTAGTCAAAGTACAAGTATATTTACCTACTTTAAAGTATAAGTAGTACAAGTATATTTTACCTGTGGTGATTGCAGGTGAATGGTTGGTTTCTCAGCTTCTTGTTCTAGTAGGTTCTTCCAGATTTCTTCTTTGTATTCACAGTGGTACTCTTCATCTTGGTCTGTGAGGGACTGCAAAGAAAAAAAACATGCTGTAAATACTTAAGTACATTATAAAAATAAGAATCACTAGTTTTGGTGTAAAGTACTTATAACCAGTGTGCTTGTATGACCAGAGGTACTTATGAATGTACAAGAGGCAAAAGGAGTAGGATTGTAACATTCTATAGTTTATGCCTACCTGCATGGGCGATAGACTTTTTTAAGAGATTGAGTTATGAATGTAAGGAACCAGGATTATTTCTCTGCCAGTCTCAAAACTAAGGCTGATAGACATTGATTCAGTAACCGGACCCAGTTTCACTGGATTGAAAAATAGGAACATGCTCTATTCCAATCCTGAGCTGGGAACTGGATGTTGTGCTGGACTGAAACATGTTTACAATATTCCAGTGCCAATCCAGCTATTGGGTCAATGAAAATCCAAATTTTATTGACCTGAGAAAGTCCTTGGTGAAAGTAACCACTTTAAGAGTAGCATGGTTGATCAACCATTAACCATGCTATTATCATTGAGCTTCAAAGAGGCAGATTAGTACTCATTCTGAGACAATACTTATTGATGAGTAATAATAATCATAATTATTCATCAAAAATGATAAAAACTTCTGCGATGCTGAAAATGAGGTCTTCCCTTAGAGGGCCAAAGCCTGCCGGGGTCGCGGTACTAATGAATTATCGTGACCCTGGAGTGTAGGGCTATTGAAGGACACCATGGATTTTAGTGAGTACCAGTCTGACAGTCCCTCCTGCCCTGCATTGGGTAGGTGGACTCATTTGATGATTTTACCACCACAAAAAGTCTCTAAGTATGATTAAAGTAATACAAAATGTATTGCTTCTGGAGATTGTAAAGTCATGGGAGATGGCAATGTGCCAGACTATCAAAGAAAAAAGTCTACATTTACGAGTCATATTTCTTTGTTATTTACACCCATGGAAATAGCTGAAGATAGAAGTTGGAAATACTGCTGGATTTTGCCCTGGGAATAACTGAAGGTCAAAATAGAACAGGTGCAGAAATTCTATGTACACTTACTTTGCAATAAAGAATTTAAAAATTGATTTAAATTAAAATCAATTGACCTTAGAAATGAGTTACTGCTGAGACACACACCCTTACTGTATCAACCTCAAATAAATTGGGATATAGGCATGAAAATGATGATCAAGAGCTGGATTTTAATTCTACCTAAATTATTATTATTAACTACTGATCTAAAGTGCCTTAGTAGTGCTCATTTTCTGACTGATCTATTTTCTGTAAGACTGTGGGAACCCTTTGGTGTCAGAGTTAATTTAGTTAGTTGCCTTTAGGAACCCCAGAGGCCAGGGTGTCGAGTCTGCTAATTATTAGTCAGAATGGCGCCACAATGGCGTTTCAATTATAGTGCTTATTAGAACCATTTTTTACTGCTGAGTAAAAAATGGTTCGAAAATTGAAACGCCATTGTGGCGCCATTCCGACTAATAATTAGCAGACTCGACACCCTGGCCTCTGGGGTTCCTAAAGGCAACTACCTAAATTAACTCTTTTTTTCGCCGGATTCGCGGTGGTGTATGGTTTATAATGAAAGTGTGTGTTACATGCACCGGACATCTGTCCGGCGAAGGATACAAGGATTTCCGTTTATTGATGGTCTGTTGTCCAATGAAAAAAACGAACATTATATAAATGGGGAACCGATCAATTTACCGAATTTTGTTTGTTCGAATTTCATTATATCGAAAACTATTGACCGACATCTCTTTTGCTATATGCATCATTTGCCATATTTTCAGATCATCGAAGTATCATTAGCCATAAGTATTATTATACCGAAGTATGTTCCGCCGATTAACAAAATAACTTTTTACTATTGACCGAAGCCTCTTTTAAACTTTTTTCAATTGCCAACTGATTTATTTGCCATATTTTCACCATACCGAAACAACATTTTACCGAAAAATTAAATTACTGTCATAAAAATTCAATATATTTTGCTACAAAACATTGTGGCGGAAACGAAATTCTGCAAAGCCGACTTTACGTAGTCTTGTCTGCCCTACCCCTAGAGTGTAATTTAAAATCGCGTAGGCGCGGAGGGGTGGGGTGGCCCGCGAGCTGAGGAGCAGGTGGTTGGAGCGACCGCCGCCGCGGCTGAGGCTGGCCGGCGAAGCCGGCCAGTAAGCCGAAGCTGCGGTGGTGAGCGTTCAAATCATCTGCGACGATAAGCTCGCGTGGGGCCACCCAAAACCCTGCAGTGCCGGAGCCATGACAGAAACAATGCTTGTTGCATGTTGCATGCTTGCTGGAACGCTGCGTGTTTGCTGCATGTTGCATTCTGCGTGCTTGCTTGCACGCTGCATGCTCGCTTGCATGCTGCATGCTGCATGCTTGCTTGCATGCTGCATGCTTGCTTGCATGCTGCATGCGCTACGACGCACATCAACTATGTAATTAACAGCAAATGTCATTAATTATAATACAATACCCTTCAGAATTATATTATCGTATACGACATTTGCACAATTATATTGTGTTGTCTACCTACATTTCAATGGCGCCTGCTAAAAATGTAACAACAATAATTAGTGTGCAAAATTTTCTAGGCGTTCGGTGAAATAAAAATATGGCAATTAAAACAGTGGTATAATGAATGTTTGGAAACATAATACTTCGGACAACCGTCACTTCGAGTAAGTGTAACATCGGTAAAAAGTTTGTCGGCCAAATGAAATGCTGGAGAAACGAAAAAAGATGAATAGATAACAGGTTAACTGAAACAGTGGCAAACGTGACTTCGATGAAGTAAAAAAAAACCAAAAGGTAATAGTTGAAAAGTTTTAGGTCAAATGAAATTCGGTCAACCGTTTTTCGATCTTATGATAGGTAACCATATAAATGGCCTTAGACTTTTATTGATTTAAATATCCAGCAGGTCTACAATGACCACTAAGCAATATTCCTAATGATTCACTTCGAACTTTATTCAATTCCAGCACCACCTCCACATAGCGCCTTTGTAGACCCCCTACATAGATTTTTAAAGTAAAAGTAGATTTAATTGAACATGATACTCGCTCAGGTTTTAACTTGGAACCAAGTGCATGAGAGGCGTGAGCACAGGGTCATTATAACATAGTGGCTGATTGTTTCCGTGCACATAACATATTAAATGAAAAAATAGTAGTAGGTAATAGAGTCAGCTTAGCGCACCATAGATTATATTTACTCGCTCTCCTCTTTTCATGTAGTTATATGCCTTCGCCCAGAGGTGAATTGATGCAAGCTAATAGTAAGCAGTAGCAGTTTGAGTGAAACCCACAATGGGCCATTTGCTAGTTTTGTTGGGTTTGACGCAGATTGTGCACTTCGCAAATTGTGCACTTGACGCAAAATGTGCACTTCGCAAATTGTGCACTTCTCAAAATAGTAATTTGCAAACTGTGCATTTCGCAAATTGTGCACTTCTCAAATTGAGCACTCCTCAAAATGAATCTGAACATTATCATAATGGTTCAAAATAAAAACCATTTATTTACATTATTTTTTTATTATTTTGCACAAGTTTAGTATACGTACGATTACAGTAGTTTCATGTATTAATAATCACGTTCAGGAAATGTTTTGAATTATGTTTTTAGTACATGTCAGCCATACACATACGAGTATTATGAGCACTACAGCCATTTAATATTACTATTTTTAAATAAATATTAACTTTTAACTAATTGATTTTATCACGCTTTTACAAAAAAATACGAGTATTATGAGCACTACAGCCATTTAATATTACTATTTTAAATAAATATTAACTTTTAACTACCTAATTGATTTTATCACGCTTTTACAAAAAATACAAAAATAGATATTAAAAACATGTCTATTATTTCGTGAGTAGGTAAGTACCTACTCAATTTAGTCAAGCTAGGAAATAAAATAATATACTTAGGTATATTAAATGCCATATTTATTTATGGCTTTCTTGAAAATAGAGAGTGAAATTTTGTATTCATATTTTTATTATATTTAATTAATCAAAATATTAAACAAAACCTCTCGTGGGGTAACTCAGCCCATGTTACTGAACAATGTTTGTTCTAAGATTTTGGAAATTCGCAAAAAAAAAATTTTTCGTACTGATGAGCCCGATTAATTTCTCATTTTGTATGAAAAAGCAAATATTTGCTTTTTTGCGAATTTCCAAAAGACTTGGATGGTTTTGTGCTGGTTGTATGTATACATATTATTCTATTTCCTACTTATAACTAAATTGAGTACTTAGTACGAATACTTACCTACTGAGTTACACTACTGAGGAAATAAAAGACATATATATAGATAACTATGTGTTTTTAAAGTGTAATAAAGCGATTAATTAAAATTATATTACTAAGTAAAAATAAATAGTTACTAGAAAATAATAATATGTATAATAAAGGGCTGAAGTGCTCATATTATGTGTATAGGTCACATGGACTAAAAAAACATAATCAAAATATTTCCTGAACGTTATTATTTTTCACACAAAACTACTGTTAGAGTGCTAATAACTGTGCAAAATAATAAAAAAATTAATTGTGTGTAAACGGTTTTGATTTAAAACCATTATAATCATATTCACATTCATTTTGAGGAGTGCTCAATTTGAGAAGTGCACAATTTGCGAAATGCACAGTTTGCGAATTACTATTTTGAGAAGTGCACAATTTGCGAATTGCACAATTTGCGAAGTGCACATTTTGCGTCAAGTGCACAATTTGCGAAGTGCACAATCTGCGTCAAACCCGTTTTGTTTACAGCATAAAGATGTCTCAACTATGATGTTTCAATTTAGAAAAAAAATAATGTCTTTGCAACAATGTAGTTGAACTGATTAAAAAATTATTTTTCAATAAAGTACTAAAATTGATGTAATATTAAAAAATAAAGCACAATCAAGACTGTGGTTTATGTGGTCTGGTCACAAATGACAATAACAGGAAATTTTTAGTAAAAATAATAAAAACATAAAAAAATATAAGTATATGAATTAAAATAATATTCTTGTATGTTTTTTTCAAGATCAAGAGTGTTTTGCAAAACAGCTGTTTTATGTCATCATATTTATGGCCAATCATTGCATAGAGTTTGCATCATTTAAGCGAAACAATTATGTGTTTACTTTCAACTAAACAATTGGTTACCATTTGTACTGTTGATCGTTAAAGAATATATTTTTCACAAACTATCAAATATTTTGACACCTTTATTTGGTCATGAAAAATGATCTGATTTTGGGGATTTGAATCTCATGCAAAAATGATGACATGCTTACATAATTGCAAAAATATGTTCAGGAAGTGCTTCTTATGGTGCAGCCTTGTACTTAATGCTTGGTAAATTATTAATTGTATTATTAAAAAGATTTTACAACACTTTGTGGGCCCTTACATTGGTTTCGAACTTTTCTTCCGTTCTTTCAAACTTCACGCCGTTATCCTGGGAGCCCCGACTTCTTCCGCTGCACAAGTTCAGTTTTGAGATGTTCAATGACTCCATTTCAACTTTTAAATACGGTCAGGAACTCTAAATTAAATGTAGAAAATTAACACGTCGACCAATTATGACGTGAACCACGTGGAAACAAGTGTCAAATATTGAAACAGTAAAACGCAACAAAAGAATGACTTTTGTAAAAATTAATCGTCCCACACGCAAGCATCACTCTTCCCATTCAAGTAAAACACTAAAACACCGAGTATATATCACAAAAAACTGTATTTTAATTTAATTTCATCACATGGTACTTCGAGCTCGTTCGTAGCATTTTTGACAAGTAATAATGCTGGAGAATGCGAGCGTGCAGCGTGAGCAATATTAATTTCGTTCAAAAACGAGTTTCAAATCAGTGACGCGCTCCGTGGTCTGGTGGTCTGTCATGGACGATGGAACAAAAATCGACTAAGTATGACTTCAAGAAAACCGGTATTTTTTTTTATTAAATGAAACATAACAATGTAGTGGTTTTTTGATTTATTTCAAATATTTATGAGTTAAATTAAAATCAATAAAAGCATTATTTCATAAAGAAAAATCATTGGTATTCCTCTGCCCATATATGGTAATATCGATGAGCGACAATCGTGCCAACATTGCAAAAAAATACTATACGTCATTTTTTTGGTAGGCTAGGGGACTTAGCGGCTGACTGTGTTTCTCTTTAAATAATTAAAAGTACTGAGTAACCGATAGTTTTAGCAATAACAATTAAGTAATTAGTTAGCAAAGAGTGTTTATAAAATGTCTTATTCTCATAGTAAGTTCTAATTTGAATCTTTTGCGGGGCGGCATGGTTGTTGTAACTAACGGGTGAAACATGATGATAAAATCTGTCTGTGTATGAAAATAATAGTGATCAGTGGTTTTATAGTGTCGTTTTGTGTCCGCAGAGTATACTTGGGCGGCTTTACCGAGGACCCAGAGAGGTACACCGTTAGTTTTAGGCGGTGATCCGAAGGGCAGAAACTTCCTGTATACCAATGGCAATTCCGTTATCATTCGAGATATTGAGAACCCCGCGATCTCGGATACATATACGGAGCATTCCTGCCAAGTGAATGTTGCGAAATATTCGCCAAGTGGATTCTACATTGCTTCTGGAGGTAAGGTTATGCATTCCTTGAATTTAATTTACAATGCTTTGAATTTGGAATGTAAAACTTGTTGCTGGCTATGCACTGTGTTATTTTTTTCTAGTTTGGGGGCATTGAAATCCTCTTCCTCATTCTATAAATGTATGAATGTCATATATACTTATAAGTCATTACTCATTTTAGTGATACACTAATATTGCCAGCATTTATGTGGTACATAATTGGGACAGTTTTCCTCAATAATCGTATTGTTTATTTTCTCAGTTCTAATCATAATTTATTATGACATGCTTTGTTGTTATATTGACGCTTGAAATGCAAAAGTTACCAAGCGACATAAATGTGGCTTGGTAATTTTTAAATACATAATTATGTACAATATATTGATGCTTGAAAATTGGCTGTTGCCAACATGTCGCTTGGTAATTTTTGTGTCTATAAGATTTGTAAATATCTGAGATAGCAAATCCAAATTGAAATGGAATTTACATGAAGTTCAGTACGGGTTAATTATAAAGCTGAATAGTGTTTTAAATTCTGCAATATCATACTTGAGTCACTTTCACTTAGAATCTTAACAATAAGTTAATTTTTACAACTTAAAACTCCTTTCTACAAGATCATAACTTTCTCCTGTTCAAACAAAATTATGAATTTTAGGTAGATAAAATATATAAACAGATTCTAGATCTTCTCTGCATCTTGCTAGTCCTTAAAATAAACAAATAACTGTTAAAATGTTCTTTTTTTTTGGTTTGGTATAATCATTAAAAAAGTCCTAATATTATGAGGGACTGTCAGGCTCTTGCTGACTAAAAATCCACCCTGTTCCTACAGCAGACCTTTGCATGCCGGGGACTGTTTTAAAAGAGTACCATGATGGCAAGAGTTTAACCCCCATCAGTTTGTGGAGTACCTTTCATCATCATCATCATCAGCCTATAATGTTCTCACTGCTGGGACACAGGCCTCCTCTCTGTGAGAGGGAGTGGGCCATAATCCACCATGCAGGTCCAGTGCGGTTTAGTGGATGTCACATGTCTTCGAATTTTTTTTTTTCTATAGTCCTATGAGATCACAATTTATCACGACGAGATAGAGAAAAATATCTTGTCTGCAGTGACTAATGTTTTTTTTTTGTGTTCTATTTCCTTATTTGGTGTTGAATTGAACAATGTTATTTTATGTAACTGATAGTGACTCACTCATTATTTACAGTCTCTGATATTTTATCTTATAAAATGCTATGTGTATGATTCATTATATCGCTTACTGATAAAAGCACTCCCAATGAAGTATGATAATTTTTGACTGCATTTGTACCTATGTCAGTCAGAATGATTATCAAACTAACATTAAGGAGAGGAGATGTAATCTGTTGGTACTTATGTATGTATGTAGGAGTAAACTCGGGAACTAAAGATTCAATTTAATTGGTTTTTTTCTGGTAGGAAGCTACTTTATTTCTGAGTGCTATAGACTATTAATTATATTTTTACCATGCTTTTTAACCGAGTTATCACAATTTTAGTCTACCAAATCAAAGGAAAAAGTAATAGCACAGGCAGGGATATCAGATGCAACGCAGTGGCCGTAACTTCTCACTTACATATATTATCAGAGAACATTGAGTACATTACTATAGAAATGTGAATGTACTTTACATCTGTACTCCTTTTGTTTTCGTATTAAAATCATTAAATGAATCCTTCCACCCTGGTTGTAGCAGTCCACTACACAATCCACACTGTTACTTCAGTAGCCCTTTGCGTTTCAGGGTCATGGTTATCTTTATAAACGTTCTGGTGACCGTGACGGGCGGTTGGCCCTATGGGGGCCTGTCAGTTTGTTGACAGCTTCTTAAGGCGCCCGTGGAACACAACGCATCGTCGACATAAGCCTAGTCCTTAATCGGGCAGCGAGCTGGTTGCCGTTGTCTGTTGGGTGGTGAAGGAAGTCCTCTCCTTCACGTGTTTCGCTTCCTCCTTCGCTAGCATTATTGCTTCACAGAAGGAGGTGTTTGCTTTCAAAGACCCCCTCACTCCGCAGCAAGGCCTGAACTAACACCGGGCGCGAGATATCGCCTCAAAATTACGGCTCCGTTATACTCCACCCCTCAGGACGAGAGACGAGAAATACGAACGTGACCTTATGTTGAAACAATAGAACAATTTCCCAAGTAATTTGTGCTCTACAGCCATTTATCACCCAACTCGCCCCATAACAATTTTACGATCAGCTATTGTAGGACAACGACTAAAACTCTGGCGCGAACGAGCAATATAAACGTATCGTTTTTTAGGAAAGAATATAGAATCGAAAATACAGATAGTATGTAATTAGCTAACGGTGAAGCATACTGCCCGGCTCCGACAGGGCACCGGCATGTCCACACATAGACGCTAGGCGACGGCGACCGCTCGCGTTTAGTTTTGTTCAGGCAATGTTACGGAGTCACATTGTATACCTTACGGGAATGAGAAGCAGTCGCTTCCTGCTAGGAAGTAGTAATGCTAGCGAAAGGTGGCGGAACACGTGAGAGAGAGGACATCCTCCACCGTTTCAACTTTATGCTCTTATAAGCATATAATTTACTACTTGTCTAGGATCTCTGATCGGGTGGCATAAATCCGCACGTTTGTGCTACTCCCATCGTTTCGCGTTCGTCAAACAAACGAATCGGCTGCCAAAACTTGTATCGAATCGTTGACTTGTTACCGAGTCGTGAGATATAAACAAATGGTTTCATTTTAAATTATTAAGGTGAAAGAACTCCCAGTTTTGTGGTAATTGTTTGTCTAGATCGTTGCCAAGGTTTTCAGCACAAATTTCTCTTTTACTCTTTTTTTTATATTCTTTACAGACTTTTTTATCTAGTTGCCGTGTAATGGCGTCTTTGGATCTCGACTGTTTTATTGCAGTTTTACCGTTTTTTAATCGGTTCTTTTATAAATTAACGAACTAGCTGTTGTACGCGACTTCTTTCTTGTTTTACAGCGTGTAACAGAAAGGTCATTAAATATTTGTGCTACAGACCATCAAACTTACCAACTTTCTCCACGGGACCACAATAACATCTGTTATTTTTATAGTCATTTGTTTCATTCTAAATTTCTACTCTACCCAAATGAGGGTTTTCCCGTATGAAGAATCCACTAGATGGCAATACATAGGCTTGTGGTCTATCTGCTCCGTGATTGGTTAATTTTGACATTTCTGACAATGTCATGTCGAAAAAAACCAATCATGCTGCAGTTGGAACTCACGCCTACGTATTGCCATCTAGTGGATTCTTCATACGGGAAAACCCTCATTATATGAGTACTGCTACCTATGTCGCTGTATGACATTAAAAAAAAAGCTAATGTCCAGGTTGAAAAGTAGACTATTCTCCAGGTCTTTCTAGGACCCAGGCTACCATTATGTCGCATTTAAGTAAATTACCTAGTACATAAAGAAGTATGGCTGACTACCATTGCATAATCTAATAAACGTTTTTTCAATCATAAATGTAAAGTTCAGTTAAAGGTCACGTCGAAGACTTTGCCCTTTGCGATAAGACAGAGTGCATTGAATTCTTCGTTTTATACTACTCTAAATATACAATACTAGCTTGAGCTAGCGGTTTCTTTGAGGTTGAGAATCATCCCATGGGAACTGATAGGAAAACACTACCGTGATAAAGATCATCTTATGTCCTAAGCTATGCCACTGACGACTGGCATATGGGCGGCGAGTAATGGGCGGCTCGCTGTACGACCATGGACCATGCCCGGGTCGACGGCGCGTTGTATTCCACCGTTCCACGCGCGCCTCAAAGAGTGTCAGCATGATGACACCGTGGATTTTAGTCGGTACAAGTCTGCCAGCCCTCCCGCCCTGCCCTGGGTGGGAAGACTCATTTGATGATTTTACCACGAAAAAAAGCCACTGACGACTGTGTGCCAAATTCTATGAAAAGGTATCTGACAAACAGACAAAGGTAATGGATTATTTTATGTGTAATTTTTTGTTGGCCTATGCTATCCCACTACTAGGAAAATACCTCCCTCCATTGCTGCCGCATTAACTTCCAAGCGATCCAGTCTTTCATAAAACGGCTCAACTCGTTTCGCCATTTTTACTCGGGTCTGCCACGTGTAGGTGAATTAATTTGAATATAATACACATAGGTTACTTCTAAGCAAGCGTGCTTCACCGTCGACCACATCTGACATCATCGCTTACTACTCGTATCAGGCGAGATATGGTCAAACGTGGAAACTACCTTTATATTTTGAAATGAAAAAAAAATAAGTTTTTCAAAGTCATCCACGGAAAATGTTGAGCGTTCAAAAATTATTCAGATTTGCCATATTGCATCTCATCATGAAATTATAACGGAATATTACAACGGCAGCACGTCTACCTATAGTCCAGTCATTAAAGCCTAAACCCGAAAATAATTAGTAACTTGCTGAAATTTTAAGGGGTTCTTAAGGAAGGTAAAATAAGATACCGGGTGATTTTGCAGCGTTCTGGGGTGTACGGAAAGGGTTGAAAAGGGGTGAAAAGGTGTTTTTTGCTAATAACATTGCCAAAAAAATTAGTAACACGCTGCAAATTTGGAATAAGGTTGTTCTTACGGTTTTGTAACGTGTATTAAATTTGCAGCGTTTTGCAACATACGGAACATTGTTTTTTTTCAAAACAGTGCAATTAGTTAAAAACAGGGGTAAGAAAATTAGTAACACGCTGCAAATTTGGAATTAGGTTGTTCTTACCGTTTTGTAACGTGTATGAAATTTGCAGCGTTTTGCAACATACGGAACATTGTCTATTATTAAAAAAACAATGAAATTATTTAATCACATGGGTGAAAAAAAATTGTAACTCGCTGTAAATTTGTAATTAAGTTGTTTTTACCGTTTCGTAAGGTATATCAAATTTGCAGCGTTTTACAACAAATTGAACATTGTTTATTATTAAAAAAACAGTGCGATATACGTTACGAAACGGTAAAAACAACTTAATTACAAATTTACAGCGAGTTACAAATTTTTTTCACCCGTGTGATTAAATAATTTCATTGTTTTTTCAATAATAGACAATGTTCCGTATGTTGCAAAACGCTGCAAATTTGATACACGTTACAAACCGGTAAGAACAACCTAATTCCAAATTTGCAGCGTGTTACTAATTTTTTTGGCAATGTTATTAGCAAAAAACACCTTTTCACCCCTTTTCAACCCTTTCCGTACACCCCAGAACGCTGCAAAATCACCCGGTATGTTATTTTACCTTCCTTATGAACCCCCTAAAATTTCAGCAAGTTACTAATTATTTTCGGGTTTGGGCTTTAATGACTGGACTACTAATAGATGGACCGTGGAATGTACTTATATTAATCGGAGATCCGATTGTGCGATTTGTACATAATATTTTCAGGTTGGATAACCCATTTATTGCCTACTCCCGGTCTGGATGCAGTGAAAGAGACTGTCAGATTCCAATTCGTAAAAAAATAAAATTTAAAATAGGCTAAATAAAAAGTGAACGAATAACGTATAACGACTAAGACATAGCTTTTAAAATTAATCATCTCAACTTTTACGTAAAACCTGTAGGTCGTATGCTATCACCAGTATTATGAAAACATTTGTAACTAAAACATTTATTATGTTTTCTTGTATAATAGAGCGGTCTTTGGCGCGTAGCCAGCCGGCACTCGGATCACTCCAGAATTAAACTATGAAACTCCGACCACGTTGTATTTACTAAGATCCGAATTTCTACATTATGTTGACACTTTAAGATATTCTGGGCTTATTTTGTGTACCGGAACATTTCCTACAAGCCAAATATGCAGGGCGGTTCAATGTGACCGGAGACCTTTAGATCTCGCTAGGATTGGCACAAACTATGTTACAATCTAATTCTAACTAAAATTTCCAAGAAACAACTTACCTGTTTTACAGTTCATATATTTCATCACCACTGCACTGGTCTGAAAACGTTTATCGCCCACTTGCCAGAGAGGAAGCCTGTGTCCCAGAAGTGGCTAAATTACAGGCTTTTATCTTGGTAAAATCATCAAATGAATCCTCCCACCCAGGGCAGAGCGGAAGGGACTGTCAGAATTGCACTGACTAAAATCCACGTGTGTCCTTCAATAGCCCTTTACGTTCCGGGGTCACGGTAATTCGTTAGTCCCGCGACCCCAGCAAGCTTTGGCCCTAATTTTGGGTAAATTACAGGCTTAGTATATATATTTAATAGAACCACCAGAGTGTTTTGTATTTAATTACTTTTATCGCCGTAATTAACGGTGTTTTAAAAACATCGAGGTAGACAGTCAGTTAGTAGGATTGTCTTTTCATGGGGTGCGTCCAAAAGATATTGCGCCATTAGGGGGCGACCCTATTGGCCCAGAAATAGATCAGATAATATCACTTTTGCCAATCTGGGTTCGTCTCTCGATGAAGATTTCCGATCCGATTTCTGAGGTTAAATACATCGATGCACGCAATTTTGCGTGCGACTTTATCGTAAACACAATATGTGTGGTTCACCTACATAGACATGTAAATGTCGAGGTATTCATATTATGGTCATGAGTATCTTTTAATACGAATATGGCGTTTATCCTTATGTTAACGTGGTTGGTCTTGAAAATTATAACATTATGAGGCTAGTCGAGGACTTTTACTACACTTCTCATGTTTTTAGGGTTTCAACCAGGTTTTTTTTAATGGACACATTCGGAGGTGGAAGTTATTTTTTCAATATTTTTTTGTCCTTAGCCTGTACTGTCCCACTACTGAGCAAAGATCTCCCCCAACCATCCCTCATGCAATGGTAAACGTTAGGTCGTCTCGTATTTTTCAATTATTATAATCTGAAAAAAGATAATTATAGCAAACTGGCTTACGCCCGTGACTTCGCTCGCCCCCTCCCTCTTTCATGCTAAAAGAAGCAGTCTATAAGCCTTAACTAACCTAACCTTCTTCAAGGTTACATCCATCTCTATACCAAAATTCATCAAAATCAGTTCAGTGGTTTACGTGTGAATGCGTGATGAACGAACTAACTCATTTTCGAATTTATAATACACACATCAAAAGTGTCTAGGGATCAAGCATTTTTATGCGGATTTCTTGAGATTGAGATGTGGCTTTGTAATAAATTTATGATTTTATAAATTTATATGGATCCTTTTTGGTGCATTTCATAATTTGAATCAGGAACTGTAAATCAAATTCGAGTAAAAGACGAAAATCAGCTGTCAATATTTTCCCTATAAATCATACAACGCATTGAAGACATTATTAGTGCTACTGTTTCCCTACTACTGATTAAAACCAACGTTATTATGGAGCGGCGACGTCATTTAAGCAGGGAAGAAATGCTCAGAGCCGTGGGAATGATAGAAGCTGGTTCCCGGCAACGTACTGTGGCTTTAGCTCTGAATACAAGTCAGAGTGTTATCAGTCGACTTTGGACACGTTACCGAAGCACTGGTACCGTGGCTGAGCGCCATGGAGGACGGTATCGCTGCACCACACGGAGACAAGACCGATACATTCAAATCTTAACTCGAAGAGCTCCAACAATAACCGCCATGATGTTAGCCGTGAGGCTTCATCACTCTTCAGGGAACTTAATTAGCGACCAAACAGTCAGAAACCGCTTGCATGAAGTGAACCTTCATTCCCGAAGACCGCTACGGGTACCACCTATAGCAATGCACAATCGTAGGATTCGATATCAATGGGCTCTTGAACACAGAAATTGGGCAGAAGAACAATGGCGTTTCGTGTGCTTTTCTGATGAGTCTCGTTTTGGTATGAGACCGGATACAAGACGTATACGACACTGGAGAACCCCTGGACGCCAACAGCGATTAAAATCCTGCCAGGAAGTCCATCCTTATAGTGGTGGAACCATCATGGTATGGGCGGGTATTTGGATCGGCGGAAGAACTGAGTTGATTTGGATCAGAGGCAACCTCAACGCTCAAATTTATGCTGAGACGATTGTATCAGACGTCATCGTTCCTCTACAAGTGCAAATCGGTCCCTTATTTCAGTTAATGCATGATAATGCACGACCGCACACCGCAAGAGTTGTAAGACAGACTCTCGCCGCAGCTAACATCAATGTCCTGCCCTAGCCTGCTCAGTCGCCAGACTTGAACCCGATTGAGCATGCATGGGATATGCTACAGAGAAGAGCTCTGCCGAATATGGAGGGTATCCAGTCGCAAGAAGACCTTTTTTTGTTGTTGCAACGAACATGGGCGGCCATTCCACAGCGTGATTTGGATGAACTCATTTTGAGTATGCCAAACCGATGTTCTTGTGTTGTTAGTGTTCGCGGTAGAAACACGGATTATTAATTGTTTAAGTTACCCAATAAAATTTTAAAGAAAACTGTTATTTCAGTCTTTTTTTCGAACTTTAATGTTAGTGGTTCAAATGTCAAAAATCCCTTTATTAGGAAAATGGCAAATTTCTTTATGAATGCAAAGGTGACTTGGTTTATCGTTACTGTGACAAACGATAACACTTTATTTGATGAATCCTTAAAGAACATTTTAATTAATATCAATCAGGAGAAAAGTTATTGCAAAAATATATGTTGATCCCTAGACACTTTTGATGTGTGTATTAGTTAGGAAGTAAGATTTTATATATATATTTCATTTTATTTATTCATACACACTGGTTAGATTACAAACATGCATAGAAAACGCAATGAAAATTTAGAGAACAGAAAGAAATACCCGCGGGCCCCAAACTAGGCTCAGCCTGTATCTTGGTGGCCCAATAGTAGCAGTAGGTAAAACAATTGTGGTGTCCTATGTCTTCTAAAATGAGGGCTCTGCGAATTTAGCTCCAAGTTTGGTACCTTTAGGTTCTCGATCAGTTCATCAAGCCGTTCCGAAAAGGGCCTTCTGGCCATTACTGCCTCATCATCTTCCTACCCTCATCCCATTTCTCTTGGGGTCGGCGCAACACAGTTTTTTGTCTTCCATTCTCCCCTATCAGACGTCACAGTATCATTTACTCCTTTTTCTTTCATATCATTCCTTTGACAATCCATCCAACTTGTCTTTGGCTTTCTTCTTCCTCTCCATCCATTAACATCACTGCCTGACACTGCTTTATTACTGAGGTTTTTATTCTAGCCTGCTCTGTCCTACTCCTGGAGAGGCCTCTCTCTCCTCCTTCAACCTGACTTTAACTGGCGCAACCTCCTTCGAGATATGATGGAACCTATCCAGTTCGTCCTGGCTATCTACTTTGTAGTCTGCGCGATGGATGTTTGTCAAACTTTTTTATTTTCAAATACAAGTATCCCTGTTAGGTATAATATACGTATCTCGTTAAAAAGATATCCGGATTTGCCGATAGTATAAATTTCTCAGCAGTATAGAAATTAATCAACGTTGTGTGGTGTTATTTTATCAGATATCGATCGATGTATTAATAAGTTTTGATAGCGCACAGTTTAAACATTGAAATTAGCGTCTGGCGGTAAAAATAAACTGCAATGTTAAAACATTAAAAATAGAATAGCAATTTAGAATGTGGAGTAAACCAGAATGAACACAAGCTTTTAAGAATTACATCGCATCCACCTTTTTATCGTCATAAAATCATCAAATGAGTCCTCCCACCCAGACGACGGGAGAGACTGTTAGACTTGTACTGACTAAAATCCACGGTGATCCTTCAATAGTCCTTTACGTTCCAGGGTCACGGTTACTTAATGATACAGTTCCGCGACCCCAAAGTACGTCATGCATTGGTGTCATTTTTTGTGCATCCTGACGTCACTAGCTGAAATTATCGCCTTCTCGAATTTTGATTTGTTTTTATCTTCGTAAATATCCAATAAAATAAAATACGTTACCTTGTATATTACTTTTCAAAACTCTAACTAATTATTATTTTTGCAGAAACTAGCCTATAATACACGCCCTGACGAAACCCACAAATCCCTATGCCAAAGTAATTTCAATCTTATACTTACTTACAAAACAATTCCATTTCAGATGCATCTGGCAAGATCCGTATCTGGGATACAGTGAATAAGGAACACATCCTCAAGAATGAGTTCCAGCCAATCGGAGGACCGATCAAGGACATCGCGTGGAGTGCTGATAACCAACGCATGGTCGCCGTCGGTGAAGGCCGGGAGAGGTATGTGCTTAGCTATATTGAACCTTAGTTTTAGTTTTCAAAGTGCAGATTTCATTGCTGCCCACATCTTTAAGAACGGTGTTGTGGAGTGGTGAATAATTGGGAGAGGTTTATGATTTGCTAAAATGAACCTTGGTTACTGTTTTCAAAGTGCAGTTTTCACTGCGGGTAATTTTTGCAATGTGACACATCACAAGCAAGTAAAACAAGGTTGGAAGAGGTCGCTTTGTGGAAAGAAACCTTCATAGTTTTATTTAAGGTGTAGTTTTCATTGTAACTAAAATTCAAGACCTTGTATTTGATGTTCACATAAATAAAAGACTATCGGCGTAGACCCGTAAAGTTGAAAATTGAATGGCTTAATTTCCTTTACGGCATTTTAATTACCAAAATAAATAAAAAACATTCCATATTACTCGCTGATAATGTAGCCTTTTATAGATAAAATAATTTAATTTTAACATTCGTTTCAGTAGTCATTCGATTGAGTTAATCTTTTACAAATATTTAAAAAAAACACTAGTTTTCGGATGAGTCATAGCATTTCATTTAGTTATACCAGTACCATTTTGACACAGTTCAAGGTAATTTACACCGGAAGTCTGAAACGTGTAGCATATAAATGTATTGTTAGGTGTATAAATTGATGCACTGATTAGTGCTGGACTGCTTCGGTTCGGTGAGCACCAACAAGTTTATTTTAATAGTATTATTTACACTAGCATGCTATAGAATATATCTTTGTAGTTTAAAATTATTCCTTGTAATGTATATTAATAATAATGCTGGTATTTAAAATAAACCGACTTGCAAAAAAAAGATCTCGGAGTCTTTTTTTTTATTAAGTGTCCGCTAGTCGGGCATTCTTCCTTCAAACGTAGTATGGCGATTACTCCAGGATAGCCCTGTATAGAACCAAAAAAGTAACAAAAAAAAACGTATTATGAGTGTCGAAACTTCGTTATCAACACTAATTTTAATGAATTGAACTAATTAAGATGCTTGTCGGTTATATTTTGATTGCAAGAGTATGTTGGCCATACTCTAGAGCAAAACACATGGCCAAAATCTCTCAATTATTCATTCAGACGGGCCTGTTGGTCTAGTCGTTAGTGACCATGACTGCTATGCCGGAGGTCGTGGGTTCGATTCCCACCCAGGACTAATTTGGAAGAAGCTCATTCAGAGGTAACTGGAACTCGTGGGCTAAATTAAGATATCATTAATTTTATGAATAATAATATAATAATAATATTCCACAACTATCACACAACGCCATCTAGTTCCAAGCTAAGCAGAGCTTGTGTTATGGGTACTAGACAACTGATAAACATACTTATATATTTCTAAATACATAAATATATTATAGACTAGCTTCTGCCAGTGACTTCGTACGCGGATCCTGTTGCTTATGCCAGCGACAGTGGGGTCGTCAAAATCGAAGATCTGAAACGTCTGATGTCGAATTCTTAGAGCCTGGGGACGGGAAAACAACAGAAGGCGCATGACGATTCCAGACGTTCCAGATCTTTCATTTTTGTAAGTCAACAGGAAATGCCCATCAGACTAAACAACTCTTGCTAAGACGACATTCCTATATACGTTATAGTGTAGCTGGGCTCTTGGAGTTCCACATCAGGTGTTCCATATCTTCAAATTTATTTTCTCAGCAGAAAATGCTCATCACGCGGAACAATTTTTTCTATGGCGCTATTTTTGTATCTCTTATAGTTTAGGTGATCTATTGCAGTTCTGCATCGGGTGTTCAAGTTTCCAAGATAAATTATAGCCTATATGTGGCCCAGACTTAATAGCTGTACAACAAAAAAAAAACAATTAAATCCGTCCAGCAGTACCGAAATTAGCGTGTATGGAGTAACTTCTCCCGTTTTCCTAACATTTCCCTTCACTGCTCTGCTCCTATTGATTGTAGCGTGATGAAAAGTATACTACAACCAACGCAGGAGTATGAAAAATAATTGTGCCAAGTTTCGTCAAAATCCGTCGAGTAGTTTTTGTTTCTATAACGGTTATACAGACAGACAGACAGACAATAATTTTATTAATTGCATTTTTGGCATCAGTATCGATCCCTAATCACCCCCTGATAGTTATTTTGGAAATATATTTCATGTACAGAATTGACCTCTCTACAGATTTATTATAAGTATAGAAGATAAATTACATCCAGACGCAGAACAAATGATCGTGCTCATTCATCATCATCATCATCAGCCTATAATGTTCCCACTGCTGGGACACAGGCCTCCTCTCTGTGAGAGGGAGTGGGCCATAATCCACCACGCGGGCCCAGTGCGGGTTGGCAGATGTCACATGTCTTCGAATTTTTGGTTCTAGGACATGCCGGTTTCCTCACGATGTTTTCCTTCACCGTTTTGAGAGCAGTAGTGATGAAATAAATTACACAAAGTAATGCGCCTGGCGGGGTTCGAACCCACGACCTACAACTTGTAAGTCGGGACCGATACCACTGGGCCACCACTGCTCATCGTGCTCATTACAAAAACATTAAATAAATGATACCTATTTCCTTGTCTTTCCAGATTCGGCCATGTCTTCATGTCTGAGACAGGCACCTCAGTTGGTGAGATCAGTGGTCAGTCGAAACCCATCAATTCGGTGGACTTCAAACCGTCGAGGCCGTTCCGTATCGTCACAGCATCGGAAGACAACACCCTCGCCGTGTTTGAAGGCCCTCCGTTCAAGTTCAAGTGTACCAAGCAGGTGACAAATATTGTGTATTTATTTAGTTGAAGAATCATCAAATTAATGAGTCTTTCCACAATGGGTGGAGCTTATGAACAGTCAGACTCTTACTAACTAAAATCCACTCAGTTCCCTTCGCGTTCCAGGGCCACAATGCACTTTGAAGATAGTCCCGCAATCCCGGATGTAAAGAGATTGACTCTAGGACTAGATATCCTAGAAAACGTAAAAAAAATGTTTCCACTGTTGGGTCAGTGACCTCGGAACGTAAAGGGCTATTGAAGGACCTCGTGGATTTTAGGATTTTAGTCAGTACAAGTCTGACAGTCCCTTCTGCCCTACTGTGGGTAGGAGGACGAATTTGATGATTTTACCATGTAAAAAAAAGGTCACCATTATTGACATTGTGCAATCAAGAATAGTCGATGTTTGCTTATTTCGAGTTTGATGACTTTCATCACTACTGTATTTTATAACTGAATAAAGGCCACACAACAGTACCGACACGTACCGTACCGTACCGTTCCGTGACGTGCTATTCATATATACGACGACGCTGTCCGTACTGATCAGTGACAGTGCCGTTCAGTGATGTTCGTTCACTCGTATATATGAATAGCACGTCACGGAACGGTACGGAACGTGTCGACACTGTTGTGTGCGTATAAGCCTTAAATCATCAAATGAGTCCTTACGTCTTGGAAGACCGGAAGGGCCTTTTTTTAATGTAAAATTATTGTACAGGAGCACACTCGATTCGCCCAAGCCGTCCGCTACAGCCCCGATGGAAGTCTCTTCGCTTCGGCCGGCTTCGATGGCAAGATATTCTTGTTCGATGGTGCTACTTCCGAACTCAAGGGAGAGGTTAGTATTTGTTAAGTTTTTATAACTGTGACACTGTGCGACTGGCCTGTTGCTCTAGTGGTTAGTGACCCTGACTGCTATGCCGGGGGTCGTGGGTTCGATTCCCACCCAGGACAAATGTTTGTGTGATGAGCATGATCATTTGTTCTGTGTCTGGGTGTAATTTATCTATAATATGTATATATTTATAAATATATAAGTATGTTTATCAGTTGTCTAGTACCCATAACACAAGCTCTGCTTAGCTTGGAACTAGATGGCGTTGTGTGATAGTTGTGGAATATTATTATTATTATTACTATTATGTACGATGCTGTCTCATTGGTAGTAGCGTGATGTTGTATAGCCTATAATAATAGTCTTCCTCGATAAATGGACTATCCTTTCTTCGGTATTGTTCGTCGTGTCGCTGAGCTCCTTGTATTAAAAGTCGAGCTCCACGATAACTGACAAATGCTTGCACTGACTGGACAGGTCCACTCGAATTTGTGTGGTTCTTTCTTCAAAAGACCATTTCAGACATTGACCTGGCATGGTCCTCGTATAAACTGTTCTACATTTATGATGTCTGGACTTTAAAAGAGTCTGTGACCTCTGAGTTTGTTTCGGATGTTTCTTCTCAGAGTAGTCAGGTACGAAACACCGGCCCCTCCTAGTTTTATGAAAAGATGTGTAAAAGTGTTGATATAACCTACTTGCATAAATAAACATCATTTCATTTCATCATCCAACATAAAAATATTTTTTCTATTCGAAACAGTGATTCCTGACAATAGCGCGTTCAGCCATACATACTCTTCTTTATAATATTAAGTATAGATTTGGCTAGCCCACGCACCTGCAGGATTACGGATATACTCTCTCCTATGGCGCAATTTCATTAGTCAATAGAGTCCGCATGTGATTGGTGGTGCGAGAGATTTTTGGAACGCGTGCCATTGAGCCCGCATTCGGGGAACCGGGAACACCCAAATACTCCGAAATATTTTATTCCGAATTTCGATATTCCGATTTTCAAAACTCCGAATATCAAAATAGGTACCTAAAAATTACAATATCTATTATTAAGAATCTCGAAATTAATTTGACCGAAAGACGTATGTCCGATTTCTTCTTTTTCCGATTTTCGCATATTCGAAAAATGTAATGCTCGATGAGTTCTCATTCCGAAAAACGAAATTCCGAATTTCAATATTCCGAATAAACTGATTTTTTCGGAATATTGAAAATACTCCCAGAGTGTTATTTAAACCCGTGTAGGTACGGAGTGGCGAGGCGTATCCTCTTAACTTTCACTGTTTGCCTTCAGGATTTTTATTGTTATTAGGAGAACTTAGAATTCAAGAGCGAGCGAAGCGAGCTCTGGACTTGGGGCACCCCGACTCGGACAGGTTAGGTTCGAAGGGGATGGCGGGGTCTGAAAGACCCCGCCATCCCCTTCGTGTTAGGTTACTTTAAACCTTGCTCACAGAAATAGGAGCCCCGCGAAGCGGGGCTCCGTCGACCTACCTTGGTAGGTGGTAGTCAACAAATCGACCAAGGATGTAAGAGCGAGCGAAGCGAGCTCGGGACTGGGGACACCACGTCACGGACAGGTTAGGTTCATGCATGCATGTTAGCATGTTAGGTTACTTTAAACCTTGCTCACAGAAATAGGAGCCCCGCGAGGCGGGGCTCCGTTGAACCACCTTGGTGGTGCTATTACTCAGGATGCAATAGCGAGCAAAATGTGTCTTGAGGCACCCCGACTCGGACTTTTTGACCTGACGCACCCGAATCGGAATTCCAAAAATCGGAATTTTAATATTCGGTATTCGTGTTTTTGATGTTTCGGAAAATATGTTAAGTCGGAATTTTTGATATTCGGTCTATTGAAATTCGGTATTTTGAAAATAGTAATTATAAACGTTAGGAATTTTGAAATTTCGGAATTATTAAAATATTAATATTGATCCATCGGAGTTGTTATATTAGGAATTTTGAACCATTCGGAATTATGAAAATCGGTATTTTGAAATTCGTATTTATGAATTTCGGAATAAAGTTTTTCGTATTATCGTAGTGTACCCCGAGGAACCACTTTCATTAACCGATAGCCCGCGTGCGGGATGTAGGAGAACCTCCATGTTCGTCGCCATTTATTCACAAGAGTGGCAGACCCGCAAGCTGTATATCGACCGATAATTTCATTGGTCGGTATAAAGCAAGCGGGGAATCACTGCAGACGGTGTAAAGCCCGGTTTCCACCGCGAGCGGAACGGACACATTAATGACTCAACGGGTGAAAAGAGTAAAAATGAGCTCGCTCCGGGAACTAAAAAACTCGCGGACTAAAAAAAAAACTCCGGGCTCCGGGAACTAAAAAACTCGCGGTGGAAACCGGGCTATAAGCCCGGTTTCCACCGCGAGCGGAACGGACCCATTAAGGACTCCGTTAAACTCGCAAGCGTAAACTGCATACTTGTATTTCCATCAACAAAGAGTTTTTTAGTTCCCGGAGCGAGCTCATTTTTACTCTTTTCACCCGTTGAGTCATTAATGTGTCCGTTCCGCTCGCGGTGGAAACCGGGCTTTACTCACACGTCTCGACTTGTGACTTTCATCGGTTGTTATCTCGTCTGCGAGGAATCCCCGTATGCTGTCTACCGACCGAGTTAGCATAATTATAATGGCGCAATTGCATTGGTCGTTAACTCGTTCCGCACGCGGGCTATCGACTAGTGAGAACGGTACCCCGTATGCGGGACCTGTGACACATGTACGAAAAATCTCTCGCGTCTGGCATGCGGGCCCTGTCGACTAATGAAATTGCGCCATTATGCGCCCGAAACATATAAATTGGAGCCCTGAATTAGATAATATTTTTTTTCGTTATTTCTAGATCGGTTCCCCAGCCCACAAGGGCGGTGTCTACGGCATCGCGTGGTCCCCTGATGGCAAACAACTGCTATCATGTTCTGGAGACAAAACCTGCGCTATATGGGATGTGGAGACGAAGGAAAGAACTGTCCTGTTCAACATGGGCAATGCTGTCGAGAACCAGCAGGTATGTTTAGGTCTTTTTTTTCGTGGTAAAATCATCTAATGAGTTCTCCCACCCAGAGCAGAGCGGGAGGGACTGTCAGACTTATACTGACTAAAATCCACGGTGTCCTTCAATAGCCCTTTACGTTCCGGGGTCACGGTATTCGTTAGTCTCGCGACCGTGTGTAGTCAGTGTAAAATTTGCAACAATAAAAAAATTCTAAACTATTATATAAAATAAATATGAAAGTTGAGTTAGATATTAATTATTCATTTTTAAAATCTGGTGTTTGGTTGTCGCTGTGGCAAATTGTGATTATTTGTCATTTGTCTTATGGCTGCTACACACCTTACGATAAATCGTTACGATTAGTCGGTACAGATAAACTGCAACGATAAATCGACAAGTGTGTATGAGAAAAACTGTACAGTTTGTCCGATTTTATAAGACTGTACAGTTGAATGGAACAGTTTGAAATGTTGGATAGATAAATCGGAATCGGATGAAACTGTATCGATAAATCGTAACGTGTGTGGCGACTTGTTCAGTTTTTGCCTTATAAACCAACAACTGCCAACGCATCGTCAGTCGAAGCCATGGCTCAACTAATGAATAATCGTACAGTTTTCTAGTACCTGTCTGAAGGTGTGTGGGCACTGCCGAAACTGTGCAGTTTTATCTGTACCAAGTCCAACTAATCGTAACGATTTATCGTAAGGTGTGTAGCAGCCATTAGTGACAAGACGAATTGATTGAGTCAATCATCAAAATCTGTCTACAGGTTTGGTCTCCACAACGCCCCATAGGAACAAACAGACATACAAACTTTGACTGATAAACACATTACTCTCCTTTCCGCCACAACGTCGGGTAAAAAGTGCATTATGGTTAGTTACAGTATTTTCTTTCCAGGTATCATGCCTCTGGCAAGGCAAGCACCTCCTGTCCGTCTCATTGTCCGGGGTGATCAACTACCTGGACGTGGAAAACCCGGACAAGCCCAAACACATTCTGATGGGACACAACAAGCCCATCACATGCCTAGCACTGCACCCGGACAGACACACTGTGTACACTGCCAGCCATGATGGATGTGTGACTGCGTGGAATGTAGAGAGTGGTAAGCTTTTTTTTTTGCGTAGTTAAAATCATCAAATGAGTTACCCAAGGCAGGGCGGGAGTGACTGTCAGACTTGTACTGACTAAAATCCACGGTGTCCTTCAATAGCCCATTATAGTCCGGGGTCACGGTTATTTGTTAGTCCCGCGACCCCGGCATTGAGAGTGGTGAGTTAGCGAACCAATCGGGTGGTGATACTCGTAATACAGCGTGTGATTTTTTTCCCAAATCAGCGGGTTGGATTCCTGGCTAGGATTATTGATTTTTCCAAAATTCAGTAATGCTTTTTTACTTTTCGTTATCGGCCTAATCTCTTCAAAGTAAGGGTCTTTACTCATGGCGCGATGCGATATCGAATTGCATCGATTGACGATATCGGTCAGATATCACACAAGGGTCCGGCCGAAGAAAATGTATGGACGATCGCTAGTGTTTTGCTAATGGAGTCGCACGGATTGACGATATCACTCACAGATCTCCTCGATATCGAATTGCATGCAGTCCTAATGACAATGCTCATGATTCTGTGTTCGAAATTTGATTGCGCAACTACTCGTCTCGTGCGACATCTTTTGTCTTTGGTTTGCAGCGCCTTTATGTCGTAGTGTAAGGTGGATTTTTGAAGTGCATGGTCGAATTGCATTGCATCACTCCATTAGTAAAAACGTGCGATTTAAATCGTCAATCGACTCGATATCGCACGAATCGTCGCGTCACATCGCGCCATGAGTAAAGTGCCTAAGAGTGAACAGGTTTCATTAGGGCTCGCTTCATCGTGGACTTTGACTCTGTCACCCTTGACAAGAAAAGCTTTAAAATAACATCACTTATCTCTCCAGGTGAAGGTCGTGACTTCCTGGGCGCGGGTCATGGTAACCAGGTGAACGGCATGCGAGCGAGCGCGGACGGCAGTCTGCTCACGTGCGGGATCGACGACACGCTGCGGAAGGCCGCGCCTAGTGCAGAAGGTAAAGCTAAGTTATAACCCGGTTCATTGAAGAAAGGATTCTTAAATGGCGGCGCTTATCGTGTTCTCTCGCTCGCACACTAGTACCGTCTATACTCACTCCCGCGCGTAGCGTAAGCAGAAAAAAAATTGTCTTGATGTCTTGACGCGCTCAGTGATCTTTTTTAAGAATATTTACTATAGTTTTCTGTTATTTTTCCGTTGTTACCTGTTGTTTTATTGTTAGGTTAAGTTTGAGAAATTATTGTGATCCAGACTGGATTTTTATTATTTTTAATTTGAAAAAACTTTACCTTGAAATCTTATATGCTGACTATACTATCTGTCAACGCAAGTACAAGCCGCCATTTTAGAATCCTTTCTTCAATGCACCGGCTTATACCAGTTACGACGGAAATTAATATGTATCTCAGTAGCAATCTTGATCTTTTGTTTGTGTAACTAATCAATGACCGAATTTGCCAATCCGCGTATTAAATTGTTTCACAAGCAGCCTTCAAAAAACTCGGGTCAGTATTTCACTGCAAATGACGAATATACTCACAGACAAGTCCACTCAAACCTGTGTGGTTCTTTCTTCAAAAGACCATCTCAGACATTAATCTACATGGCCCTCGTATGACTACCAATTTAATGTCTGGACTTTAAAAGAGACAGTGACCTCTGAGTGTGTTTCGGCTGTTTCTTCTCAGAGTAGTCAGATAAGAAACACCGGCTTCATCTAGTTTGTAAAAGACGTGTAAAAGTATTGATATTAACCTACTTGCAGAAATAAACATCATTTCATTTCATTACTTTATCGTAAGTTTCGTCTCAATCACGACGACATCTGGACTAGAGTCAAAAGGTAATTAATACTTCAAATAAAAAAAAAAACATTTTATTTTAAAACATTGTTCCACGCTATGGATTTCTCCTGTATCGTGGATGCATCATCATCATCAGCCTATAATGTTCCCACTGCTGGGACACATGCCTCCTCTCTGTGAGAGAGAGTGGACCACAATCCACCACGCGGGCCCAGTGCGGATTGGTGGATGTCACATGTCTTCGAATTTGATGGTTCTAAGACATGTCGGTTTCCTCACGATGTTTTCCTTCACCGTTTTGAGAGCAGTGGTGATGAAGTAATTTACACAAAGTAATGCGCCACTCGTAAGTCGAGGCCGATACCACTGGGCCACCACTGCTCATGTGGAAAAAAGAACGAAGACATCGGATTGTGACTCTTCAGAGTTTCCAAGAATAGACCACTATCAATAAATTGCAAATCTATTTCCTCCGTCAGATAGAGTACTAAAAAAGCATTGAAACTCGTGATGTCAAACGCACTAAAAATTATGCCAAGGCGTGACGTATTGTGTGTTTAAAAGCGTCATAACTTCATCAATTTTCGTAACGAAAGAAAAAATACGGGTTCTAGATTTTTTGATTATCTAAGATTAATTCGATTTTTCAGTACCCAAGCCTATTAACTGAAGAATTTATTTTTTAGGATACATTGTTGCAGGATCCTTGATTTAATATTATTTTCCAGGTGAAGTTCCCACATACACGGACGTGGCGATACCGCTGGGCTCTCAGCCGCGCGCCATGGATCACATCATTGAGGACGATACCACAATCGTTGCTACTGTCAAGGAGGTAAGTATAATGTTACAATTCGTCTCAACACTTACCCAATTACCGCAAGAAAGATACACATCTGTTCAATACTTTTCGAAAAAACTGTCAACGTCAAAACGACATATTTTCTAGTTGATAAAACGGTCATTTAACAGTTAGGGACTATACCCATGGCGCGACGCGATATCGAATTGCATCGATTGACGATATCGGTCAGATATCACACAAGCGTCCGGCCGAAGAAAATGTATGGAAAATCGCTAGTGTTTGCTAATGGAGTCGCACGTATTGACGATATCGCTCACAGATCTCCCCGATATCGAATTGCATGTACGTGCTATAATGACAATGCACATGATTCTCTGTTCAAAATTCCATTGCGCAACTACTCGTCACGGGCGACATCTTTTGTGTGGCGCATCACTCCATTAGTAAAACTTGCGACTTAAATCGGCAATCGACTCGATATCGCACGTCGCGTCACATCGCGCCTTAGACTTGTAAGACTAGCGTTCAACAAATGTTTACCTTTTTGTGGTAAGGCGGTTCACTTTTACTGTTAGTTTCGGCCGTTCCACGGCTTGGCAAAATTATTATGAACGAGGTCTACCGCGACGTCTCCTGACTGTGTTAAAGCGCCACGTGTCCACTGCTCATCGGATATCTGGCACACGCCAGCTTATTTCCACTTTAGCTTACAGGCTTTTTGAACTTCCTGTTCTATTGGATCCTCTCGATATCTATTATGAGAGACTTAGCTCGCTCCCTTCCCTCGTTAATAAAGCGATAGAGTGTTACATCTAACGAAAGCTTTTAAGTGTCGTTTATCAAGCATAATATCGTTTCAATTAATGAGGGCAAATCAAAACTAATGCGTTATTTATTTGTCAACAGCTGGCGGTGATCATCGGTACCAGTAAGCAGTCGAGTTTGCCGCTCGACTACGAACCGACTTGCGTCAGTATCGACACCAGCTCGAGACACGTCGCTGTTGGTGGTAAGTATTCAATATATTTTACCCTATTAGGGCTGCGAGCGGTAAGATTAAAGATATATGGCGCATTTTCATTAGTTGTTAGGGCCCGCATGCGGGGTGCGAGAGATTTCTGTAGCGAATCTCACAGGGCCCGCATTCTGGGAACCGTTTTCATTAGTCGATAGCCCGCGTGCGGGGTGTAGGAAAACCTCCATGTTCGTTGCCATTTTATTGACTAGAATCAGGACCCTCATGCTGCATCATGTTCGATTGGAAGCCCACATTGGAAAAAGGCTAAACCCATGATGATACAGAGCATTGTAACTAAGGCCCGACGCTGCGTTAAACGGGCGCCCTCGACGGGCAACCGTCGCGGGTCCACGTCCGTGGTCCCGCGCGTGGCCCCGTGCGTGGTACCGCGCGGGGACACGCGCGTGGATACGCGGCTGGTTTCCGTGGGTATGCGACGGTCCCCGTCGCGGAGACCGATTTACGCAGTGTCGCTAGTTCAATTTGATGATTTTTATTTCAATTTCAAGTTAAAGCGCGATATGTAAAAAGTTGTTTTGGTGTGACACTGAAATCGAACATTTGTTGGATGTTTATACTTTCCTATTCTAACTTATACTTTTTTTTTCCTATTATTTCATTTAAACAAATACCTACAAAAAGAATTTGAGACTGAGGAATTTTTCGCAGAGAGTTATAAGCAATTTTCATGTTTTGGTAAAAAAACAGAACTTCTCGGCTAAAAAAATGTTGGATTATTGTGCATCTATAATCTGTATCACCTACTCTCACCATATTCCAAATTTCAGCACCGGAGGAATTTTTCGAGTCTTCATACAAAAAAAAATTGCTCTCTGTTTGCTCCAGTTACATGCACCGTGTATAAGCACCCTTATTGACTGAACAAGCCCGTGCGTGTTACCGCTGGCAGGCACCGCGCGTAGCTCCGCGCGTGGCCCCGCACGTGGCTCCGCGCGGGCCCCGTTGCGTGGGTGCGGGGCAAACCTCCCCGCGACGGACGCCCGCACGGGTCCCCGCACGGGTCCCCGCGACGGAGCACTTTTGTATAGAACCGCGCGTGCCTCCGCTTAACGCAGCGTCGGGCCTAAACCCTCGATATTTTTTTCAGGAACCGACAACAAAGTCCACCTGTACACGTTAGACGTCCGCACGCTGACTCCCGGCGTGACCCTGGAGCACCTGGGCGCCGTCACCGACGTGCGCTTCAGTCCCGACTCACGGTACCTGGTGGCCAGCGACGCTAACAGGAAGCTTATACTATACTCTACAGACGAGTATAAGGTAACAAAAGAAAGAAACATTTATTTGGCGCAAAATACCACGATAGACACAAAAAATAACACCAAAAAAAAAACTCATCACCATCATCATCACCTTCTGCCCTTATCCCACCTTACTTAATGTCGTCGCAACATGTTTTTTCCTCCATTCTCCCTTAACAGATGTCACAGTATCATTTACTTCTTTTTCTTTCATATCATTCCTTAGACAATCAATCCATCTTTTCTTTGGCCTTCTTCTTCCTCTCCATCCATCAACATTCATACTCATCACTCTCTTAAGTCACATGAGTCTCATCCTTCCTCATCACATGTCCATACTAAGACAGACGATTCCCTTTCATTTTTTTCTGTAACAGGCGCCACTTTCAAACTTTCTCTTATGAACTCATTCCTTACTTTATCCATTCTTAAAAACTTAAATCTAATACAAGAAAAAAAAAAAGAATAAAGCTGAGAACATATTATCAGACGCGTCCGTCAGCCGCGGCTGAGGGACGCGGTTTAGCAGTGTGAACGGTAGTTCGGACGATGTCTTCGGCTGCACAAACATCCAGCCGGCCAGATTCTGTTCGGACGTAAGAAAGCTCAAGGTCACGTCCGCGTCTTACGACCGACAGTTTGCACAGTGTAGTATTAAATGTACTGGCTAGATATGAATAAGCCACGTCTCAGCCGCGGCTGACGGACGCGTCCTATAATTTGTTCTCAGCTTAATTGTTGTGTGTCTCACGGCTGTGCCAAATAGGCCCAGTTCAGCAAAATGTCGAACAACTAGTGCTAGACGCTGGTTTTCAAATGGACCTGTAATGGTGATGTGACTGACTCACTTGAGGACTCACTTTACATTCACATCTTGAAACCCTTAAGAGTTGGGTGGGTATCCGAGGTTATTGCAATCAAACACGCACATTTTAGACCGAGTAACTACTGTCTGCTGGACATGATGTATTGTTACCAGTACCTCAAGCTTAACAGTAGTGTGGGTATACGATCATTGATCATGGTTCGACGGCGTACCTCACAGCCTACCTACCATAACTGCAACAACTTGTATAGCTCTGTCTTTTTCCCACCTGTATTCTTTTAAAGTTAATTTAACACCGGTAAATGATAGTTGAGTATATTTGTTGTTCAGCTGGCACACAACAAGGAGTGGGGCTTCCACAGCGCGCGAGTGAACTGCGTGGCGTGGAGCCCGGACTCCAAGAGGATCGCGTCCGGCTCGCTCGACACCAGCATCATCATCTGGAGCGTGGACGCGCCCAACAAACATACGTACATTAAGAGTAAGTATATACTTTTTATTACATTCCGTTTTTCCGGTAAACGTATGGTTTACTTTCTCTATAAGACTAATTGAACATGAGCCGTCCGATGTAACTCTAAATTGAACTCACAACTTTTTCTTAAGATAACAGATGACGTCTCATGTATGATGAATGATCGCGGGACTGTCTCATCAGGTAACCGTAACCCTGGAACGTGAAGGACTATTGAAGGACACCGTGGAATTTAGTCAGTACAAGTTTGACAGTCCTTCCTGCCCTGCCTTGGGTGGGAGGACTAGTTGATCCTGTTTGAACTGTTGCACGCATCGGGCACACATCGGGGTATATATTTTACCGCCCTTTCGGGGGTACATCTGAATGATCGCCAAATTAGACCAGCTTGGCGGGGACTGGCTTCCCTTGAGGCGATTGACCCTAATGATGATTTTATCACGATAAAAAAAAGGGTCTTTAGCCTCATGACTAGAGATGTGCCGTTGCCGGCAATATTGCCCAAGGTGGGAATATAGGTGGAAATATTGCCGGCAATATTGCCGGGAGTGGAAATATTTGGGAATTTTGCTTAATTTTAAGTCAAAGTGAGTGCGTAAACTATGTAACACACTTAAAATTAGCATTTACAGACCATGGTCTAAATTATATACAAAAAATTTTTTTTTTTTGTAAAATTGCCAAAATTGCCGGCAATTTTGGCAATATTCCCGGTATTTTACCGGCAATATTGCCCATTGTTGCCGCACACGACTGTGAATATAAGAAATTACACATACATTTAAGATAAGAATTGACGATCATTGTATATTGAATAAAAAGGCATAAATTCGAATAATTTATGTTGTAGTTTAATGTAGTCAACGAATGCTCAAAGCATAGAGGGAAATTCTAGAAAAACATTTTTTACTACGTAATGTTTGGACTAGTTAGGAGGTGAACATATCAAAACCATGAGCTCTGGGGGGGGGGGGGGGTTGAAGGTACCATTTTTTGGTTTTTCGCTTACATCTCGGAAAACCATACGTTCTAGCAGCACAGCGTGTGTGAACAAAATAAAAAACTAAATCAATTTTCCGTAAGTTTTACTCAGTAAGCATTTCAATATCTTGTAAGTTTTCGAGTTTTCATAGTTTTCGAGGTATCCGCTTTTGAAAGTCTGTAATTTAGGGGAAAAAACATTTTTAGTTTCGCGCATTTGGAAAGTTGTTTTTGATATCGCCATAGATCCAGAAAGCAGTAGCAGTTGATTCAGACCCTCCCTTCACCACCTGCGATGAACAGAGCCAGCATGCTTCATCTTGAGGTGATATGGGCCTCCAGATCTTTATCTGGAGGCCCACGGACATTGAGAGAGACCCCTTCGGGTCTCTCTCAATGTCCACCAGGTATAAGTAGTTCTTAAATTCGGTGACCACCATCAAGCTTGATGTCTTGTCTTCCCCCACCGAGGGAGCAGTAATTATTACCTTAGAAACTCATTTTAAATTATACTAGGTACTTACAGACTAGGTAGGACTGTACTATGTAGGAGGAAATCCGCACCCATAAGAGATGCGGAAACACTATCTTTGGAAACTTTAGTTCTTTTTTGTTGTAAACAATTTTCGTATAGGTAGGTATTAATTTTTGGTCAAGTGTGAGTTGCCCACAAAAATACACGGAGGAGTAGGTACTACAGCGAGAGTTTGAAAAGACTGCTGCTGCTTTCTGGATTTATGGCAATATTAAATAAGACTTTCCAAATGCAAAAAGATAAATATGGTTTTTGTTTAACTTTGTTTTATTGATACAAACCATGCCGCTAGGAGGCATGGTTTCCAAGTTATAAGTGAAAAATCAAAAAATGGAACCTTTAAACCCCCCTCCCCCACAGCTCAAGGGCTAGTGGCGGGGACTTTTGATAATTATATTCACCTCCTAACTAGTTCAAACAAAGTAACGAAGTCCAAAATCGTGTTCCAAGAATTTCCCTCTATAACTGTTCGTTGAGTGGGCTACTAGTTTTTCATGCAAAATCACATAGCAAAAACAACGAATATAAGTACCTATATAATAATGGAAGTATAAATCTCTGTCAAAACTACAAATAATCAACAAAAATAACATTATTTTAATGCATTTGTTTCGGTAATTCTTACATAATCAGTAAATCACCGTTTAGAGTAACAACTTAGTAGTTTTTATAAGGCGGACTTAATGCCGCAACGTATTATCTACAGTAATATAAACTGCACCTGCAGTAATAATAAAATATACTGGTGTTATTTGACTGGCAACTTTGGCAATATTGCCAAAGTTGCCGGCAATTTTGGTATTTTACCGGCAGTGGCAATATTGGGAATATTGCCGGCAGTGGGAATATTGCCATCAGGCACATCTCTACTCATGACTGCTTTGTATACTAATTCCTTATCTTCTAAATTTCAGACGCTCACCCACAGAGCCAGATCACGGGCCTAGCTTGGCTGGACGATGAAACAGTCGTATCGGTCGGACAAGACGCCAACACGCGCGTGTGGACTGTGCCTAAAGCTTAGACCTTCCTAACAAATACTTTGGGGGAATATTCTTTGACAGTATAATAGACCGTGGCAAAAATGCACGTAGTTAAAATCAGTTTTTTTAAGCTATATTTTCGCTTTTGACTATCTCGTTTGATGTGGTCGATGGTGAAGTAAGCTTGTCAAGAACTAACCTATTTAGTCCTGACTTATTGCAATTATTACTTTATTATTATCTGCTAAGCCTTTCCACACTTGAGTCTAATCGCATGGAGCGTGAATAGCAGTATTTTAAATGGAGCGACTGCCTATCTGATCTCCACAACCCAGTAACTGGGTAATACGATACCACTTGGTAAGACTGGTTGAGAAGCTTTCGAGCTTCTGATTAACGGTAACGACTGTCAAAGATCTACAAATGACAGCCGGGACCAACGGCTTTACGTGCTTTCCGAGGCACGGAGGAAACTCGCTATGACAGATGGTCGTACATCCACAGATAAACTTCGTCAAGAGTCAATAAAATAATGAAATAGCATTTTCTATTAGATGTTTTGCTAAATTCTTGAACAATATCTACTACATAATTATTTATTTATTAAAAGAATATTCTCCCAAATGTATTTAATAGTATATAAATAACTCAGATTATCTAGCATGTATAAGAGGAATACTAATGTATTTATTTCGCTTACTACACTTAAGTTACGAACTGCCTCCGTTAGTTAACAATAAATATGATTTTTGTTACTAACAATGAGTGATGTTGCTCGCTATTTAGAACTTTGGACTGGTTTTCAAATGTACTTAACCTCTAGAGCCCCGGGGCACAACTTTGTGCCACCAAACCCTGACCGATTTTAAGACTTATTTTTCCATAAATACAGTTTAAAATCGTTCGGGGTTTGGTGGCACAAAATTGTGCCATTGGGGCTCTTTGGGGCCCCAGTATATACGTACACAATAGGGATTTGAGACCATGAACTAATAATAACAAGAAATAAATTCTCTCAATAAATAAATACTATTTACTTTAGGTCTAAAAGCTGTTAATTATTCATTTTAAATAATAAAAGACGTCGGTCTCGAAACCAGCGGGCAGTGGGGCGACGGCATTACCTGCGTAAAATTGTCATAATCTAGAAAGAGAAAAGAAATGTGTGGCACTCGGAGACTGCCGCGGTAAAGCTTTAGCATAGCAATTAAAAAAAAAAACAATTATCGCCTACCGCGAATATTTAACAAGAATATCATTTATTTAAAGTGTTTGTGGTGCACTACTGTAATAAAGAAAAATAAATTATAATGAAGATATAAGTGGGTATTTTATATACAGCGCGGCTTAACCCGGAAGATCGGTCTGTGCGGCTGTAATTATTTAGCCACGTGCTCCAAGAGTTTTTTTTTTCTTGAGTAAGACAATTTAATTGGACTAGGGAAACCTCAGTCCATGTATGTCCAATTCACGTTTTTTTTCCTTGCAAGTAGGCAGAAACCATACTATCGTGCTACACAATCCTTGTATTTTCCTCTGCTTAGTTCAAGATCATTCATCTGGTCAAACACGTGCTGGTTGAAATATATTCAATGATCAATAAGGTGCTTTTTTATAATTATTTATTGAAACAGAACAAGTTGTTATTTCCTGCATTTATTTCTAGTCCTCGGAATTTATACAAATAGTTTGAATTATTAAAATCGGTTTTTTGACACTTTCTCTATGGATTGAAAAACATAATTATGTTTTTTAGCGAGTCTAAAAAGGCCAACATCACAGAGCAATTGCGATAAAATTCGTAAAGTGGAATATTCTATTCTATTGCTCAAGCAATAGAGTAGACAATTGATAAAGAACTATTTTATTAACAAAAATGGTTTTAATTTTTAGTTCCGCTGATCGTTATTTGCTCTCTACTAGTCGCCTAACCAAACCATCGATCGATCAAAATTACGAAAATTTAAGTTTATTGAGTTTTAAATTAAAATTACTTATTTGTATCGAAAAAAAAGTAACTAGGGGTAAAGATGTACAATCGACAAAGTTGAATCATGACCCATTTTGACAATAAATCGTTTGAATCCTTCAAAATGACATAGATCAAAGTCGTCAATCAATCAGTTAATCAAAGCATTTATTTCAAGTAGGCCAGTTACAGGCACTTTTGAATTGTCATAGACAAATAAAAATAATTTAAACACTAAAAAGTTATGGTGCTACAGTCCCAGTCACAAGACATAAAAACTGTGAAAGTACCGTAGATGCCCGTTCCAAGAAGTAGATCTCTATGGAGAAGAACGGGCAAGAAACTCCATGGACACTCTTTTTAGGTCGCCAGAATTATTACAGAACCTTTATTACATTTTTCGTTACCATGAATATGTATGTTTACGCGAATGTGGACCTAATTGTATTTGAATGTCTATAAGAAAATAAGCATATGGTGGGTCATAATTCAACTTTGTCGGCTGGATACATGGATACTTTTAGTGTGTGTTCACGGTCGGGCATTGTGTTATTGGGGTTTTCTACTAGGAGTTCCCTTGATTTGTGTGCGGTTGATGGCAAAAGGCTCGCCCCAATGACATTAGATTTTTTTTACATGAGATTTTTTTTACATAATTTTATTGATTATACCAAGCGTTTTAGGGGCTTAAAGCTACGAGAGACACATCCATGGAACACTATATTTAGGTAAAATATACAGAACAGTTAAATCAGTCCTTCTTCTAAGCGAGCATTGTGATTTTTGTTTTGTATTGAACTTGGTGCGATCTGAACGGTCCTTTTTATACCCGTCGTTGCATACTAACGGTGTGAAATCGCATTTATAATGTCCTAGTGAGAATTAAATATTTTAATTATTCGGAAAGAATAACTTATTTATTTTAATTGGCTTGCGAGTGAATGGCTAAACCATCGGATTAGCAAATAAAATATCAAAGCCTCAATGTTTTGTGAATTTTAGTATTCTACTAAATGAGATTTAAAAAATTAGATCCCTTGTGACAATCGTGGTTATAAAACGTGTGAGCAGGACGGTCATAAAAATCGTGCCGTCTCTCTCCCACATTTTACGACCAAAAATTAACATTGCTTGTAATCTTCTGTAATTAATTTAAGTATATTTTAAAATAAAGATTCGTTATAAACTTTTGTAATCACTATTGCAGAGTGCTATGTTAAAAGAGGTGTAAAATATTGTCCAGTATTAGAAATATTAAGATATCTACAATTTTAATGAAAATCCTATCGTCAATGTAAGTTCTGTAGGTAGAATATAATCGGTCACTAATATGTAAACGTAATATATTAATTTATTATTTGTATATCATAGAAAATTATTTAATTTCATAAACAAAAAATAAATCGTTAGATTGCCGTACTTTCAGTTCTAGAGAGTTGAGAGCTATAAGTAAGTTCGCCTATTCCGCAAGGATACTATTTTCAATGAGTGAGCGAGAGATCACTATTAGCTCTGACACACTCTCGCGTGTCTAGATTCAAGCGTAACGTGAAATTTTTTGAGGCGGGATCTATCGATTTAATCTTTTTTGTCTGTGTCTCAAATTCAGTCTTTAGTAATCTAGATAATTTGTAATTTTAACGAAGTATTTATATGACTAGATTTTTTACTGTTTCAATAAAGATTTCACGTTATCTTTCCAAATAATGCAGTCAAAAACGTTTTCTAAATAGTATTTTTATACTAATTTCTGATGTACTTTTTCTTAGTTTTACGCGATTTCTACTAAAATGAAGTATGTAAGAATGATAAAAATAAAACTTGTATACACTTGTACAATGTATTTTATTAATACTTACCTGCTTTCTAACCTATATAATTCTAGTTGACGGAAATTATATAAAAAGCGCGTCTCGCTTAACCGGGGAATTCTATTGCACTCTTATATGGACATGCGCCCGCGCAGTTAAAATGAGATCGCGCGGACGAGCAAAGGGCAAGTCTGCCAGACTGACTACGACGGCCATACACTGGTAAACATTGCACAGATCTATATAGTTGCGACGTCCGGAGTTCATGTCTTGCAGACTCACCAGCGGGCAACTCTTGCAGACTTGACTCCAGGCAACTCTTGCAGACTTGCCTGCGGGCAACTCTTGCAGACTTGCCTGCTGGCAACTATTGCAGACTTACCTGGGTTTGCGTTTTTTACCAACACTAATTCAATATATTGTAAGATTTTTATAATATCTAGTTTTGGAAGAAGAGGGTGCATTAAAAACAACTCAAAAACATTTAAATATTTATTAATAATAAACTAAATTGTCTTTTACTAAATAAAATGTCTTTTTAAGCTAGCTTAGGCTAAATATTATAAACATAGGGATATAAACATGACTAGAACATTTATTTGATTGTAATATTACATCACTCCAGTTAATTGTAATGGAAGCTCCGAATGTAGTATATTCGATACCCATTATTATATGACCCCTCTTATACAGCAAAATAGTGGTATTGTGGGTCCAGTAATGCTGGTACTTATAGTAAAATCTGATTTACATTGAACCAGTAGCTGGCTTCCACTAGATTCCAGCGCTAGATTGGGACTGGAGTAATTTAAATATGCTTCAATCCAGTACAACGGCCAGGGGGGGGGGGGAAGGAGGAGGCGGGCCGCTTGAGGGAGAGGATACCGTCCTTCCTCCGCCGCAGTGGTAGACGCCCACGGCGACGGATGTCGCGGGACGATCTCCGGCCACCGTAGGCGCGGGCATGCGGGCGGCGAGTAAAGGGCAACTCGCTGCCCGACCATGAACCATGCCCGGGTCGACGGCGCGTTGTGTCCCACGCGCGCCTCAAGGAGCGTCAGCATAATGACGGGGCCCCCCTATAGAGGGCCACAGTCCTGCCGGGGTTGCGGGACATACGTATACCGCGACTCCGGCACACAAAGGGCTACCGAAGGACACCGTGGATTTTAGTCAGTATGAGTCTGACAGTTCCTCCCGCCCTGCCCAGGGTGGGAGGACTCATTTGATGATTTTGCCACGTAAAAAAAAAAAGGGGGGGGGGGTATTACAACGTCTTAAAACCAGGATTATTCCGGCGAGTGAAAGTGACAGAGCTATACAAGTCGTCTAGCGCCATCTCGTTCACTCACTGGAACAAGCTTGGTTTTAAGACGTAATACCCCCCCAGGTGGCCTAACATGACGTCTGAAAGCGAAAGTAGTTCCAATGTGTGAAAGAGACAGCTATGCAAGTCGTCTAGCGCCATCCCACAGTGAAACTACTCTCGTTTACAAGACGTTATGGTAGACCCCTTGTATCCTGAGCTGGATCGGAATAGAGCAAGTTCCTATATTTAAATTCAATAAAGCTGGATCCAGCTACTGGATCAATGTAACTCGGCTTTAAAAAAAACCTACCGTGGTACCACAAAAACTTTTAAACGTCTGTTGAACACTTGTCTAAAAAAATGACAGATTATGACGATGAAATAAGGTCTGTTTTGCAGTCACACTTTTTTAGACAAGTGTTCAACAGATGTTTAAGTTTTTGTAGTAAAGCTGCAATTGTTTAAATATTTGTAGGCAGGTAACCTAAAATTTATCACAGAATAATATAAATAAATTGAACATTTTACACACAACAATCCTATAAATATATTTTATATGGATAATAAATACAGAGTAAAAATAACTAGCATTGTAAAATTGTTCTAAATATGTTCTAAGGCACTTTTGTGTAAAGGTCAGGTTTACCATTGTGAAAACGGTTTCACAACCATTGTTTCAAATCCTGGGCGTAGCCAAAAATTGTCAAAAATCTTCCTTTTAACAAGTGGCTAAAATTGGAACTAAAATGTTCCAATTTTACTAGCGAAATTCTATGAGAGACTAAGATTTCGCTAAGGTCATAAGGTCAACCAACAGCACCAAGTTCTTGAAAATACACAAGTTCCAAAAGATCTTTGTTATATCCTTACAAAAAATATAAGAATTTTTCTCTAAAACGGACTTCAAAACTTAACCTAGCTACGCCCATATCAATTCCGTAATAATCTAAAAACATAACATAGAAGAAAAAAAATTACACTAATATTTAAATAGTGTAAAACACAAAGATGTAACAAAAACGTCTTTTTTCATATCATTTTGGTAATATACCGTCGGTGGGTATTCAACAGTTTGTCACTTTATATCTAACTAAGGGCTGGTTTTTCAATAGTCAGTTAACCGTTACCTGAGGAATAAAAATAACGGTATGACATATTTTCCATAGATAAGCCGTCAAACCGCCATTTTTATTCCTCAGTTAACGGTTATCTGACTATTGAAAAACTAGCCCTAAGACAGATAACGCGATTTACAATTTCTACTAAATGAAAATAGTCCTTGCTGCTACGACATAATGATGTAATTCGTTCGACTGACTTACATCGTCGAGGCAAGCGTGTTGTTTTCCATCTACCGTAGATAACCGCACGTTTTATGTCATATGTCGGTCTGTTAGTTATAAGGCCGCTTGTACACGTCCGTTTTTCAGCGGAAAACGGACCGTTTTTTAACAACTCGAACAAAACGCCGGACAGATCTCCGGTGCATGTACACACTTTCTTTATAAACCATACACCACCTCGAATCCGGCAAAAAATGGTCCGCTGTCCGGTGAAAAAAACGGACGTATACAAGCGGCCTAAGGATGATTTTCAATTGTAGTTGGAATCGATTGAATTGCGTTGCATCGCGTCTTGAGCAAGCTGCCTTAGGTTCAATTTTAAGAATATCTAATCAAACGAAGGGGACAGGGTATCTTACCTGTTCATATGCATGTATGCACCCCATCGCATGGTGACTATAATATATCAAGAACGAGAATAAGGGTGCTTTACCTGCTCGCCCATTTGCACTCGTCAATCTTATACCTAGCCAGGAGGTGCCCATATTCAATATCTATATTGTATTGTATAACGGGCTGGTATACGCAACCCCACGTCATACGCGCGTATTTTGCGTGCGGGTGGGTAAGAAATCATTCGATCCACCCCAGCTCCCCGAAATCTATATAATTATGTTCCTTTTGAATTTCTTCTACTCTTTTTACCTGGGTTTCTCGCCCTAATTGTAACTTTCTTCAGTCCTATGGATAACATTCACCACCTCTAATCAACCTTCCAACTTTCAAACTTATAAGATCTTTACAGAATACCACTGTAGAAATCAAGACATGTCATAGTTGGAGGAGGTACAGTTCGAGGGAAACTTTATGGTGTCCCAGAAAACAGTCCGTAAATCTGTGCAGGAAGGCCTCGTTTAAGTAGACGCGGAGCGTCAGACGTTGCGGTGCGCGATGCGAGTCACCAGAAACAAACGGCGAGGTAAACAGCGTTGCAGGAGAAGCATTGGGCGACGCCGCTGTGAACGCGGAGGTTAAGTTAGTGGTTGTCGACTTAGGTAGCCTCAGCACACGGCTCATTCATATGTAGAACTACATAAAATATGTTTGTCTTACTCTTAAAGCGTCAAAAGCGACACGGGCTGACTCTCCAAAAACGGAGAAAACACTTGCGAGTCGTTCAGTTCGCCACGCGCATCGCGTTACCTGACCCTCCTCATCTCTTTGAACGAGTTATAACACAGTTTAAGGCATCAACATGGTGAAGATGTTCCAGACCGTAGACTTAATTGTACATACTTGCGCGATCTACCACTTACAGCTTACTCCCGAGCCGCCATAAAGTGTGCTTTGAACTATGCCACAGTTCACAAATCCCCTCTCCCCGCCCTATGCTGCGGCGGCGCATGTCTATAAGCCACATGCTTCCTCAACGCATCCCTAGACCTGGATACATGGGAACAGGCCCTGCAAGCGTGTCTTCTACCGGCATGAGTTTCCATATGCACCCTCAAGTTGTACTGGTTTGATAAACGCTTGTTGCATATTGTGCAGACGGAACTGTTCATGCGCCATTTTCTGTCGTAAGCTTCTGGTACATCTGTAACTGATGTTTGAAAGTGTTTAAAATAAATGTTTTTACAAAGAAATGCATAAAATCACTGAGGTGCTAGTGGCTATATGTAATAAATAACAGCCGCATAGGTCGATCTTCAAGGTTAACCTGCGTTTGGCAAGGTTGTGCTGTGGATGGATGATCATCTCTTATCTTATTACAGTTTCCTATGGTTAGTCATTGGTCTCGGCTGTAATTTATAGATCATTGACAGTCGTTACTGGTAACGAACTGGCTGATGGCGCGACGCGACGCGTCGATATCAAATCGATTGCCGATTCACTACTACGAAATAAAGGCGCTGCAAACAAAATACAATTAACAACAATGTCTCAAGTGATGAGTAGTCGCGCAATAGAATTTCGAACAGAGAATCATGTGTAATTGTCATTAGCACGTACTTGTAATTCGATATCGAGCAGAACTGTGAGCGATATCGTCAACCCGTGGGACTCCATTAGCAAACAAACACTAGCGATTGTCCATACATTTTCTTCGGCCGGACGTTTGTGCGATATCTGACCGATATTGTCAATCGATGCAATTCTGTATCGCGTCACGTCATGTGCAAGAACGCTTAGTCAGAAGCCCAAAAGATTGATAACCCGTCTCATTCGAGCCGTGAAGATAACTCGGGATCGGGGATCGCGAATAACCAAAAGTTCATCGCCCTATAGCTGATGAGACTATTAAAATCATTCATTATAAACGTGTAATCAAGTTTGTACCTAATTACAGTACTCAAACTTAATCGAGACACTGGAGAGCTTCTTAAAATCTTAACTTAGTGTTGTTATATAAAATTAATAACAAAATTCACTAATTCAATAACTACTGCAATCTATTTAGACAGCATCTTAGGATTTATTTAGTAAAAGCGTAGTGAAAAAGTTTAAGACTTTGAAACTGTGTTCGGTAGATTTTATTTAAGTGAATTAACTATACTTAATATTTTATAGTTGAAGACTGTTTGTTTCTCCAATTAAAGGAGCTTAATTATGATTTGGTTAATATCACTTTAACCAATTAGAACAAAGATTTAGCCATAGTATCGGGAGGAGAAAAAGTGCATGTGCAGGCATAGATGCATTTTTACGGTATAGGACGACAATCTGATACGGAGATAAGGCGCGGTAAAAACGACATAATATTCTTTTGAGGCACGAGGAACGATAATGAAAATAATGAGAAACTTTAATGAAAAACCCAGCAGCAGATTTTGTCCAACTCAGTAATCGAACCCAGGAACGCCTAGTTCCTATCTCTAACCTGACATCTGTAAAGAGGACGCCCCCTTCTGCGAAGCAGTCATGCTAGCGAAGGAGGCGTGATGCGTGAGGGAGAGGACAGCCTCCACCTCACCACCCAGCGTCCGTGAGAGACGCCCACGGCAACGAACTTCTCGAAGCGATTTCCGGCCACCATAGGCGCAGGTATGCGGACGGCGAGAAATGGGCGACTCCACGTGCGCTTCATAGAGCAGTCACTGCTGTCAACAATCTGATGGGGCCCCCTTAAGAGGGCCAAAGTCTGCCGGCGGGACTGTCTCATCACGACCCGTAGGTTTTTTTTAAATCTAAGTTATTAAAAAGGTTTCCTCACCTCCAGAATTGACCAGTGTCGCCACAGGCGGCGTTCCAATCTTGTGTGTACTGTACAAATTCTGCACAATCTGATCCAGCTTACTCAATCTATCTTTCTCGCTTTTCCCCATGAAGTCAGACACGTAGCTTCCGTCTTTCTCGTTCGTTGGTGACAGTATGTCATCGTAGTTGAGTTTGGAACTAGAGCTGGAGTTGTCGTTGATGATTTGGGGTTGTTGGGGGTCATTCTTTATCTCGAGGTTCACAGGGGTGTTGAATTCGTCGGGGGTGATTTCGGGTTCTGTCGGCGTTAGTGTTGAGTTCTGAAATCATGGAATAATTAATTAGTGGAGAACTTACTCGTAATATGAGCACATTACCAAAAAATTTCGTGCAGAGCATTACACATAAAAGCGTTATGTTACCAACGTCCATTATAATAAAAGGTACTCACCGTATCGGCATCAGTAAGTCCAGAAACCTTCAAGGTCTGTGCAAGTCGCAGCAGAGATGGCAGGACCTTCTTAGAAGCAGTCACCTCCCCGGTGTACATGAACGTGAGGAGTAGGCGTAGTTCCGTCACATCGCAACCGAGGACCACGACTAGTGTGTTGTTCTCGGCTTCTACTTCCTGGAAAATATGTTAAAAAATACTATGGAATAAGTATTCAAATGCAGATAATATTTGGACGACTCGGTCGGCGCATTAGCTGAGCGATTGACTGCTGCGTAGCGGGTCACGGTTTGATACCCGTACAGAATAAATAAGTATTTGTACAACCTACAAGTAGTTGTTCCAGGTCTGGGTATTTGTGTATGTTTGTAAACGCGCCCACACGCGACACAGGAGAACTGGGGCCGTATTACAACGTCTTAAAACCAGGCTAGTTCCAGTGAGTGAACGAGATGACGCTAGACGACTTGTATAGCTCTGTCACTCTCACTCGCCGGAACAAGCCTGGTTTTAAGACGTTGTAATACGGCCACTGGTTACGGGTTTTTTTTTTAAGTTAAACGCTCTGTTAAATTAACTGAATTAAGACTCAATCTTCATAGAAAGAAGGTACATAATGTCAGCTGAAAGAATATTAGAGGTAACTCTGACGCTAAACGACTTCCGCAAATGGTCAGGCATGCATGAGGTAGGTACTGAAACCACAGTCTGGTCACAACAGATTTTTAACTTTATTCTTAGCACATAAAGTTGAAAATCCACTTAAGATGAAACTGCAGTTTTTGTCTCTTCTTACTCTAGTGTAGGTGACAGAGACATAATCTACGATGGAGCGAGCTTACCTAGAAGAAGCCTGTTCACTCTTACATTGAAGAGATTCGGATTTTATATGTTCGTGAACACAGACGTAGGTAGTAAGTTCCAATCTTTTGCTGTGCGCTTTAAGAAGATTGGAAGCTAGTTTCAGCGCTGCGTCTTCACAGAATCATCATCATCACCAGCCGGAAGACGTCCACTACTGAACATAGGCCTCCCCCTTAGACTGCCACGCCGAACGACAATTCGCCACTTGCATCCATCGGTTGCCCGCGACTCTCACGATGTCGTCGGTCCACCTAGTGGGAGGCCTGCCTACACTGCGTCTTCCGGTCCGTGGTCGCCTCTCGCGGAACTTTTTTCCCCATAGGTTATCAGTTATTAGTTCTACGAGCGATGTGGCCTGCCCGTTGCCACTTCAACTTTGTCTTGACAGAATACCACTACTTTTTTTTTACGTGGTAAAATCTTCAAATGAGACCTCCCACCCCGGGCAGGGCGGAAGTAACTATCAGACTCGTACTCACTGAAATCCACGGTGTCCTTTAAAAGCCCTTTATGTTCCGGGGTTACGGATACGGGTACGCGCGTGGAACACAACGCGCCGTCGACCCGGGCATGGTCCATGGTCGGACAGCGAGTCGCCCATTACTCACCGCCCGCAAGCCCGCGCCTACGGTGGCCGGAGATCGTCTACCGAGAATACCACTACTGAATAGGTCTTATCTTACCTTAAAAAGTTGAGCAAAGTACTGGCTGCAAGATGCCAGCACTAATCGGTGTGCCTTCACGGAGGTCCCGCTTGCACTGAGCGTGACGTCAGTTAGGGCTCCGGTACTCAACATGCGACCTAGGGCTCCTATCAAGCTGTTCTGTGTAATTAAAATTGTCATTTTAGTTTTTTGGTCGACAGCAGCTTTGTTTGGGGAATCCGTCAATGACTCATGGTACCGTTTCCATTTATTAATTATCGTATTAATACGTATTTACTTCATAGGCTTAAATATTAGCTTTAACAAAACAGTAGCTAACAACTAAATAGTTATACGGGACTTATATCCGCGGTGTATCCCGTGTGATTTTCGCTAATAATTCTACGGGAACGTCGAAGATCGGAATAAAAAGTATATTTGTGTAAGTTCTATGTGCTAATCCAGGTTATAAGCTATCTGTGTACTAGAATTCATACAATTCTGTTCAGTAGTTTTTGTGTGAAAGAGTAACAAACATCCATCCATTCATACTCAAAAACTTTCGTACTTTTTTTACTTTTTGATATCCTATGTTTTGGTAAGTAAGTAGAAACTTTCATAATCTTCCGGAAATCAATTTTGATACTAATTTTTCACTAATTTATAACTTATTTTAAGAAAAATATCTTTTTTTTTTTTTTTTTTTTTTTAGCGTGGTAAAATCATCAAATGAGTCCTCCAACCCCGGGCAGGGCGGGAGGGACTGTCAGACTTTTACTGACTAAAATCCACGGTGTCCTTCAATAGCCCTTTCTGTTCCAGGGTCACGGTAAGGAAATAATCCCGCGACCCCGGCAGGCTTTGGCCCTCTGAGAGGGGGGCCCCGTCATTATGCTGACGCTCTTTGAGGCGCGCGTGGGACACAACGCGCCGTCGACCCGGGCATGGTCCTTGGTCGGGCAGCGAGTTGCCCTTTACTCGCTGCCCGCATGCCCGCGCCTACGGTGGCCGGAGATCATCTAGCGACGTCCGTCGCCGTGGGCGTCTACTACCGCGGATGGGGCGGAGGGAGGACTCTGTCCTCTCTCGCTCGCGGCCCGCCTCCTCCTTCACGAGCATTACTGCTTCGCAGAAGGAGGCGACCGCTTCCCACTCCGTCTCGCCCCGCAGCATGGCCGCGACCAATGCTGGGCGCGAGAGGTCTCCGCCTATCGCAGCCGTGAGGACACGTCGGTGCTCCGCCCAAGCTGGGCAGTCTTGCACCGTATGCTCCACCGTGTCCTCCGGGCGATCTTCGCAGTGGTGACACCCAGGCGTCTCCTCCTTTCGCATCAGACACAGGTACCTCCCGAAACTTCCGTGTCCGGTGAGGACCTGCGTCAAGCGGTAGGTCAGGACGCCATGACTTCTCTCCAGCCACTCCTCAAAGAGGGGTCTTACCGCCGCAATTGCGGCGTGCCCGGCCTTCGGTCGCGACAGTCGTTCCTTCCATACTGCCCTGAGATCGCGCCGGAGGTCTTCTCGCCGCGCCTCGACTTCACGAGGCAGCGGGGTCACGCCCCGGCGCTGCGCCTCCACGCGCCACTCATAGACGCGCTGGAGGGCAGTCGCCTCCAGATCCCAGGGCAGCAATCCGGCAAGGAGGTTGGCCGATTCGCCGGCAATCGTGCGGTATCCCCGGATCATCCGGATAGCCATGACCCTCTGGCATGCGACCAGCTTCTGTGGTCGCGTCCGGATGCTCAGGGCCCACACAGGGGCCCCGTAGAGGGCCATGGACCGCACGACGCCGGCGTACAGCCTACGGCAGGAAGCGTTTGGCCCGCTGAGATTGGGCAGGAGTCGCCTGAGGGCGCCCGCTGCACGGTTCAGCTTTGGGGCCAAACTCAGGAAATGCTCCCTGAAGTTCCACCGGCTGTCGAGGACGAGTCCCAGGTACTTCATCGTCCTCTCGACGCCGATAGGAACTCCTTCCACCGTAATGCTGTAACTCGACTGTGGCGCGTTACGGCGGCCATAAAAACACATGGCCTCCGTCTTGTGCAGCGCCACGTCGAGTCCCAACCGCCGGATCCTGTCGACGACTGTCGCGACCGCTTCCGTCGCCACGTCGGCCGCCGCCTGGTGCGACTCTCCCTGTGCCAGGACGAGCGTGTCGTCAGCGTAACATATTACGCTGACGCCGTCAGGGAGGTCGCTGCGCAGCACCCAGTCGTATCCGATGTTCCACAGGGGCGGTCCCAGGACCGAACCCTGTGGAAGAAAAATATCTAGCAAAATTATACGGATATTGCAGTTACCGAGACGGATTTTACCAAACAGCTGCTGTATTAACAAAAGGTAAACTAATTAATTAGGTAATATAAATCGCTATTAGTTGTAGCTCAACAGTTGATTAGTTGGTGTGCGTGTGATCCATTAGCTATTTAGTGATACTGGCATAGGTACAGGCTAAGCAGAGGGTACTAATACTCGTATGTACATTTTTAAATTATATTTCAGTGCCAAAACAAAATCAAACAACTTTTTTACTTGAAATTAAAACAGTAATGATATTTTATAGTTTCAAAATTCCTACGACAATAGTTCTTGTAATAAAATTTTACAAAACTTTTAAAACATTTTTTTAAATTATTGAAGCGGGTCTATACAACACGTCTACATATAAAAAGGGAAAGAATTATCAGTTTCTAATTTAAAACTACGCACCGAAAAACTTTTTAAAAACAGAATTAATTCTAAATTTAAAAAAAAAAAAAAAACGCAATAGGCTTTATGATTGAAGCAAAAAAAGAAGAAATGTGTTCCAAGAAAAAATAAACTGTGAGTGTACCTGGTCATCTGTAGTGGGTGTGTTGATAAAATAAAATATTACTCACCTACCTGATGATTGTGCCAGCGCAAAGAAAACTGTTGTACATCCTCATCATCCATGGCCACAAGTATTTAATGTATAAAAAGCACTAACAAAACTTCTTACGTTCACTAGTTCGATGCACATACGAAGAGGAGACAATTATATTGTTAACGAATCCAGGCTGCTTTATTTTAGGTCGGTACGCCTGGAAAACCTGTAGCCACCTATTTCTGGAGCTGATTGTATTTATAAATCCAATGACATTCGGCGTGTGACGCGGCTGACATACCAAAACTCATCCAAAAACAGATTTAGTTCGCTCGACCGAGATGATTGGCATCATTGTTCGACTGTTTGTGCTAATTGATCGTTATTTCATGCATTGTGAAGGATTTCACAATAATATTCGAGTGCTGAATACTAGTTGGATGTATGAGTTGCTGTCATTGCCTTGGTTAATTGAATTTAAAATGTTTCATTGCCTACGTTACTTTTTTATTGTTTTATTTTAACAGGTGCTTTATAATTTTACCAAACGTGAATATTTTGATTAGGTATCGTTATAAATGTAATCTATCTCTCATTTTATAAAGTCATAAACAAGGTAATTAACATAATCTACCGCTGGAGAAGAAATAACTAGGTCTGCTTACAATATTTTGTTAAGAGCAGCTGTAATGATGGACAATTACTTATTAAAAGTTGTTAGACAAAGCCTTATCTTGTTGGCAACATTTTAGAGATGATTAACATTTATAACATTATTTTGCTCAGTTAATGTTGAATTATTAATATAATAATAAAATACTTTAGGCTGCACTAAAAAAAGAAAAAATATGTACACCCCAATTTTTATACACCCTTATAATTATTTAATATTCGTTACATTTTTTTTTTAATTTCATACCAACAATTTCGGTGTTAAAACTCTTTCGTATAATCTGGCTGTTTGTCGACGATCGCGTGCAATCGTTGACCTAATTCAGATTTTAAAAAGTTCCGTACATTTTCTCGCTACGTTTGCGTTTCCGATTGTCAAACTTTTTAGGGCGTGAGTTAAAATCAAATAAAGTTTTTTTTTTTTTGTGTTTTGCGAAAATAATTTTAGATTTTGTTAGTGTTTATTTTAACAAGAATAAACATTCAGGTTCGTGTTTCTAATTTGTAACTGTCTAGCTAATATTTGTTGGATCAGTTAGCTACAAAATGGCGCCAAAATTTTTTTTTGACAACATTCTATTTTCGTCGCGGCAATTCATAGTTATCAAATTTTTCGAAATTAGTTGAATAAAACATAAGTTTGAATATTAGTTTCAAAACACGAACGGATTCTCTATATTTTGAATTGTTTGTAGAATTGTTCCTAGAAATGGAAGCTCCGAGTAAATCCGCGGAAGAAACCCTGGATCCGGATTTCTTCAATAATACCAAAGCTGCAATTGAAAAGGAACTCGATAAAATGAAGAAAATTGTCAATAATATCAACCAAATGAGAGGTACATATTGAATTTTGTCTATCTGAGAGAATATTTTGCAAAATAAATACCTACTTATTTTATTAGGTATATCCCACCCAAACACGGGTGGGAAAGGGCTAATGATAATGATAATTAGGCATCATTTTGATAGAATGGGGCTTACGGTCACAGACCGTTAGGCTTATAAATCTAAGTAAGCTATTTTAACTAACCTATATTTATTTAGGTATTTAAAACTTCATACACCTTAAAAGTACATACGCCAGCAGGTCAACCTAACCCAATCTGTCAATTTTTGCCAATCAAACATTAACCTTCCACTATAAGGTTGAAAATCTATTAAAGAAATTTGTCAGATTGAAGTAGGCTAAGCTAATGTGCTGGCGTCTGTACACGGATCCTTGTAACGTGCGTTCACGGTCTTGCAATGTATTATTAGGGTTTTCCACCAGGATCCAGGAGATTATTATTATTACACCGCCAGCATTCACCTGTGATGTAACGTTACAGATTCGAACATTACATCAGTGACGGAAGACAATTGACCATTACAATGCGCACCTTGTATCAAATCTATACTAAATCTACGCGAATGTTCGCTCGTCAGTCAGGGAGGTTGTGTTGTAATGTAATGCTCAAAGTCGAATCTATAATGTTACACTACACGCGAATGCTGCGCCTTTAGACATAAATGCCTGAGGCTTTTTCTACTAGTCAACCAGGGTGTCGAGTCTGCTAATTATTACTCAGCAGTAAAAAATGGTTCGAATAAGCACTACAATTGAAACGCCATTGTGGCGCCATTCTGACTAATAATTAGCAGACTCGACACCCAGGTGTATTGGAAAGTATCGTCGTGTCGCGTTGCTTCTTGGCGTAAACTGACCTTTACCTGACCTTTGATAAAGGTACACAGAGTTGGAACCAAAGTAAAAGTTGATCAATATAACAATCACAGGTTACTACTTACGCAGTCACCTATACTATGAAACCGGGTTACCGATTTTTTGTTAGCAGAATAGGTATCATTAACTAAAATGTCATTTATTTTTATAATTTTGACCTTGACCTTAATTGCGTTGTCTAAATGACTTTTAACATCAAATGATAATTAACTGGAATAATTAAGTTGTAATTTAACTGGTTAGAACTAGACATGACTACCTTTAGGTACCTACTATTATATATTCTGTGACATGACTGATGTCTTAGGTCTTTGATTCTTCCAACTGAAGCAGTTGACTCAAAAATAGGCAGTAATATTACGAGGTCGCGAGTAGACATGGGTAGTTCGCGAACGATTGAAGTAAATGAACTAGTTCATTTCCCAAAATGAACTTTTCATTCATTCACTGGCCATTCAAATGTGTCTTTAGTTCAGTGTTTCTTTTCGCTTAGTTACTCTATTCACCCTAATAAGTATGAACTTTATTTTAATAGGAATATAGTCTTTACGGGAAACGGTAGGTCCATTTCCCGTAAAGACTATATTCGTATTAAAGTTTGAAGGAATATCGATATTCGTATAAAACTGAACTAGTGATTTAGTGAAATGCATCATTTCTCTAAATCACTAGTTCAGTGAACTAGTCCAGTGAACCAATTCAGTGAATTAGTCCAGTGAACTAGTCCAATGAACTAGTTCAGTGAATCATCTCATTCAAGAACTCGTTCTGATTTGTTGGACTAAATGAAGTACTGAATGAATGAATGAACTACTTCATCAAGTGAAAAGATATACTTCATTCATTTTCTTTGTATTGACACATTTTGCGCATCTCTAGTCGCGAGACTGCTAAACAGGTAACCCTGACGGAACGTAAAGGACTATTGAAGGAACACCATGGATTGCAGTTAGCACGAGTGCTTCCCGTTCCGCCCAGGACACTCATTTGATGATTTCACCGCTGTAAAAAAAAGGCAGTGATAATCATGACAAACGCAGCTTAAAATCAAATAATTTATTTCAAGTACCTAGGCCAGTTCCAAGCACTTTTGAATTGACAAAAGACAAAAATAAAAAATTAACACACTACAAAATTGTGGTGCTACAGTAAACACACACAACAGTGCGATATCATTCCAATGCGTAGACAAGAATGGGTAAGAAATAAAATAAGAATCTCCATGGACACTCTTTTTCAATCGTCAAAATTATTACAGAACCTTTGTTATATCATTCGTTTTGAGATGGTTAAACTTGAAGATCGACCTGTATGCCTATTTAGTCAAGAGCTTTTCAAAAAGGAGTCTAGCATAATAATCACAATGATTTTAAAACCGCGAAAGAAATACTTATTACCGGTTTACTACGCGAGAGCTAGCATAGGTTGCTTCCCTACATTGTCGTTGCCTCTTAAATTCCTGAAAAAAAAAAAACCTGCAGTTTGCGTGTTTGGACAGTAGAATCCAAGTTGTACATTACGCTTAAAGAATTTAGAGAACGCTGTGTGTTTTGTAAAACTAGGCATTTGAATAGGGTCCGATGTAAACGGTCCCGGTCGCATTTTTGTTTCCTACTTCTAATGTCCCGATAAAAAGTAGAAAGTTTACCATTTTAACACTTTCACTGTCCTAAGACAATTATCAATACAATTACTGCACGTCCAATAGTGCGTTATATACAATGCATGGACGTATGAACTTGACCGCCACCAATAGTGTTGTACAAGTACGTCGAAACACGATTTACTTATATGTAAGATAAATGGCAACCTAGGGAGCCAGATTACCTACGTACTTGGCAGGTTGAAAGAATTATCTGTTTTTTTTATTTGATTGATTTTTCAAGTTTCTCGTGAACAACACTTTTCTTGGTAGTCAATAGTGTATTGTATGTCATGCACGGACGTACGGAGCTAATTCATTAGTGCATTACATGTAATGCATGGACAGTGAAGTGAAAGTGTATATACTTTTTACCGACTTCAAAAAAAGGCGGTTATCAATTCGACCCGTATGTATGTAATACTTCCAGAACTGCCCAGTTTTCGTATATGTTAGTCTATATCAGCGTCTGAACAAATGTGCCAAATTTCAAAAGCGTATGTTGTATGTTTGTATTTATGTATGTTTTTATGTTTGTGTTCGCATACCTCCGGAACTACAAGTCCGATTTAAGTAATTCTTTTTGTGTTGTACTAGGTATTGTTCAACTAAGGGAATACTGTAAGTTTTATCAAAATCGGTTCAGTAGTTTTTGAGATAGGGAATTTTTTGCCTACTTGGATCGTAGATTTTCAAAGTCGATTGTAAGTTTGTTCACGATTATCTCGCGCTTGGCTGAACCGATTTACCTGCGGTTTTCGGAAAAGTGTTTGTTACATTCTGGGGAAGGTTTTAGTACCTATAGGGATAACAATAAAGACGCCGTTTATACGAAGATTTTGTTGAATATCTGGACTAACTAAAAAGGGTAAAATAAAACACTTTTTTAATAAAAAAGTAGTGACTTCAGAAACAAAAATACTTACGGTGGCTTTGTTTTTTTATTTCATTGACTACCTAGGTATTGCCACCTACTTCCGAAAGAAAAGTTATATTATACTTTTTTGTATTTGTTTTTGAAGTCGGTACTTTTTAAAAAAAAGTTTTTAAGTATCTACTAGCTGTTATGAACATCTATACTAATATTATAAAGCTGAAGAGTTTATTTGATTGTTTGTTTGAACGCGCTAATCTCAGGAACTACTGTTTCGAATTGAAGAATTCTTTTTGTGTTGGATAGACCATATATCGAGGAAGGCTACAGGCTATATAACATCACGCTATCACCAAAAGGAGCGGAGCAGCAATGAGATGTTTCAAAATTGGGAAAATGTATTCCTTTTCGAGAGCTTCCGTTGCGTGCGTTGCGTAAACGGTTAAAGATACGTAAAAATTATGTAGTACGGAATTATTCCTCATAAAAAGCTTCGGCGCTCTCACCTTCAACCTGACGAACTCCGATCCGGCGTCGGAAATAGCGGGTCATATTCCAGCCGCTTGCGGACGGGGAGTAATGGGTAGCTCGCCATCCGACCAAGACGAGAACCGAGTCGCGGCGCGTCGTGTTCCACGCGCAAGGGAACTTATGGGGACGAGACCATAGGGCCAACGCCTAACATGACGCGGGTGAAACCGCGGGCAGAAGCTAGTAGATAATAATAGGCTATAAAATGAAAAAAGTCCGTCAATAAGATTTGACGGATATAGTTTTTCTTTTATTTTGGTAAAATCATCAATTGAGTCCTCCCACCCAGGGCAGGGCTGGAGGGACCGTCAGACTCGTACTGACTAAAATCCACGGTGTCCTTCAATAGCTCTTTACGTTCCGGGGTCCCGGTAATTCGTGAGTCCCGCGACCCCGGCAGGCTTTGGCCCTCTATATAAAGAGGGGCCCGTCATTCTGCTTACATTCTTTGAGGCGCGCGTGGAACACGACGCGCCGTCGATCCGGGCATGGTCCATGGTCGGACAGCGAGTCGCCCATTACTCGCCGTACGCATGCCTGACGTTACGAGCCGCACGTTCGAGTTTTGATGCGTTATAATTATTTGTAAATATTCATTGATATGTGATGATCTGATCATGTTCGCGGGGCAAGCATGCCCGAATTTGAGAGGTTTGGAAGGACAATGGGAAAGCCTTTACGCAGCAATGGGAAACATAAATTATTACAGGCTATCAATGAAAAAAAAGATTAAAGTCACAAACAAGATTACTGCGTTTACCGCAAGCTAGAACAATTAGTTTGCTAGTCCTAGTCCTAGGAATCAAACCAAAGATCTTCATAAAGTTTGACCACCAGCAGTGCTATTCCCTATAAACACAGCGTTGCGACGGGCGCCGGCGCGGTCGCAGCCCTTACACCACCCTAGGACTAAAGTTGCCATTAGGTGCGTCCACACAGAACGAGCAGGCAGAAACTGCCTCGCGAGGCTGCTTGCTCTGTGTGGACGCACCTATTCACAGTATTCACTAAGCTATTTTCAGCGACACTATTCAATCCTACAGCGTGAGCGGTGAGCGCCCGCGCTGCGCGATTGATCGATTTCAAAACCATCTCGTCGAAGAGCACATCGTAGAGTTCAGCGATGGGATTTCTTACAGAGAATACCATAGCAGATCAACTTATTTCTTCCTCTCTCTTTCAGTGGAAGCTGCATATTTAGAATCAGATTTAGTATTGATGATCGATGCTCATACCTGGGAAGAAATATCTCAACTTATTGGCATTGGATCCTCACAGATGGCAATGGACGATGTAACTGTCAAAAAAGAAATGGAATAAAAATTAACTATGAACTAATGCTTGTTTTTATTTATTGATTACTTTTTGCTAGCGGTTTTACCATTTAATAAACGAGATAAATGTGTTAATTTAGATTACAACTCCTGTTTGATCTCATCAAGATCCCTCCAGTAGTTCGGAACGGATCTTGATCGTGATTGAGAACTGCACTACGAACATCCTATCATCTATCCAAACTTTCGCATTTGTTTAAAAAAAAAGTATATTTCCTACCTCCACACATACACTTACACACACACACACATTCACACTCACACATGCACCGATTTGATATAGCCAAAGATCCAGAAAGCAGCAGCAGTCTTTTCAGACCCTCTCTTTACCACCTACAATGAAATACAACTTTCCAAATGTGAAAAGGTAAAAATGATTTTTCTCAAATTACAGACTATTCGCAAGCAGATACCTCAAAAACTATACAAGATATCGAAATGCTCACTGAATAAAACTTACGGGAAATTTATTCAGATTTTATTTCGTTCATACATGCTACGCCGCTAGGACGCATGGTTTCCGAGATATAAGTAAAAAAACAAAAAATGGTACCTTCAAACCCGGGGGGGGTTTGAAGGTAGTGAAAGTGAAGGAGTGAAAAAGTAGTGGACGTCGCTCCGGTACGTACAAAGCGTTTTGCCAATACCTTCATTGTACGCACAGCTACGTAGTTACTAGTACGCTAGTTACGAGTGAACAGGTTACTTCTAGGCAAGCGTGCTTCATCGTCGACCACACAAACGCGGACCTATCTTTAAATAAATAATTAAACAAATCTATTGTATATTATTTACTTTCGGGCGCGCCGCAATCGCGGCGGTAAGACCCCTCTTTGAGGAGTGGCTGGAGAGACGTCACGGCGTCCTGACCTATCGGATGACGCAGGTCCTCACCGGACACGGAAGTTTCGGGAGGTTCCTGTGCCTGATGGGGAAGGAGGAGACGCCCGGGTGCCACCACTGCGAAGATCGCCCGGAGGACACAGTAGAGCATACGGTGCAAGACTGCCCCGCTTGGGCAGAGCACCGACCTCTCGCGCCCGGCATTGGTTGCGGCCATGCTGCGGGGCGAGACGGAGTGGGAAGCGGTCTCCTCCTTCTGCGAGGCAGTAATGCTCGTGAAGGAGGAGGCGGGCCGCTTGAGAGTGAGGACAGCGTCCTCCCTCCGCCCCAACCGCAGTGGTAGGCGCCCGCGGCGTCGGACGTCAGCAGATGATCTCCGGCCACCGTAGGCGCGGGCATGCGGGCAGCGAGTAAAGGGCAACTCGCTGCCCGACCATGGACCATGCCCGGGTCGACGGCGCGTCGTGTCCCACGTGCGCCTCAAAGAGCGTCAGCATAATGACGGGGTCCCCCTCTCAGAGGGCCAAAGCCTGCCGGGGTCGCGGGATTATTTCCTTACCGTGACCCCGGAACATAAAGGGCTATTGAAGGACACCGTGGATTTTAGTCAGTACAAGTCTGACAGTCCCTCCCGCCCTGCCCGGGGTGGGAGGACTCATTTGATGATTTTACCACGCTAAAAAAAAAAAATATTATTTACTTTATCACTGGCTATACGATGGAATTAAAATGTCTTTCGAATAGGTAGTATTGAAGCGAAGTAATCTTGTTCGAAGGATTGTGTCATGAAAGAAACTATCACGGAAGACTTGTTTACTGTAAGAATTTATTTCAAGAGTTCAATAGAACTTGGTAAAAATATTTTATACATAGAATTTATATTTTTGTTCTACATCAAAGTAACACAATATTTTTAGTTTTATCTGCCCATCTTTTAAAGACATATCCTAAGGAGTTATTCCCAATTCGTCATCATTGGAAATCAAGATTTGACTTGACATCAATATAAAATTACTGGTCAAAAAGTACAGTTAGCAATGTCAAATTATTAGTAAAAATATTGTTTTGGAAAACATACTCGTGCTTTAATATCCTCAACATACATGAGAAGCTTTTCGTAATAGTAACGTAAATGTAGAAAGCACTTATGCCTAAAGTAGGTACTATGTTATATTCTTATTACTAAGGCTGTTGTATGTCTTGAAAAATTGATAAATAATTCCATTTTCTTTTGAATAGGATTCAGCATTCAGTCTTGTTCGATTTTCTTCTTTCTATTGTTAGTCCTGGTATATTTTAAAATTTGCATTATCCCCTTTATCAAGGAGAAGAGTTATTCCAGATTCCAATGGATTCTGTCAATTATATTATACTTTTGTACCGACGATTCGGGAATGAGTTAACAAAAATATTAGAAACAATATTGTGAATTTTGACCCAAAACAACACCTGAAATTGTTTTCCCAATACCATTCTCAAAAAAAAAACGAACGACGTGCAAAACCGTAACTCTCCCCTTTAATCAAACAGCCCGTAAACAATAACCGTAAAAATAACGTTAAGTTACGGTTTTCCCACCCCTAGTTACAAATGCTGCTTGTAATATAGCAGAATATCTGGCGCAACATATTTTAAAAACTAATATACTATATAATATATTTTTAAATAAACCTTTATCTGCGCAAAGGTTTGCAGCAAGGGGACGCTCAATTCTTTTTAAAAGGATTTTCGATGCGGCTGCTTGCTGGAGCCGGTTTCTGCTAACTTAACAATGATTTGTGCAATCTAAAATGGATCTTGTGTCTTGCTGATAAGGTCTAGAAGGATTGCAGTTGGAGTTTTGTTGGGAACTCTCGTGAATTATTCGGTTCAGAGCTTCAGAGCGCGGGAACGGTCGACGGGGCGACAGTCGCTAGCTATTTTACGACACTCGCCAACGAAATTCTTTCCGAGTGAAACGACTAAAAATCGAATTGAATTTGATGTTGACAATTGGTATTTTATTTACTGTGAATGCTGTTGAATGTAACTGTGATATAGGAATATTAAATTAGTTCGAAGACCCCCGCAGTCTGTCATAATCTTGAGAAAGTAGAGTCGCAGTCTCGTAGAATGAAAAGCTATTTACACTTTTGACGCACCTTATAATAATAGTCTTCTTGGTCGACTATTCGGGCTTGTTGCAACTATCTAGTCGGCCGAAAGCACATTCGGTCCATCATTTTTTACAAGCAAATAAAAATAATATGCACGGTTGGCGTAGTGGCTGAGTATTCGACTGCTTACAATACGCAAGGAACAAATATTTGTATGATCATGAAAGTATTTGTTCTGGGTCTGGGTTTTTGTGTGAGTTTGCTACGATACAGGAGAAATTTCTAGTGTGAGGCAAAAATATATGGCTTGTGTTTAACTTACCACCAGATATAGTAACATATAACAGACAAAAATAGTAAATGATCACCAAAATTAAACCCGCATTTTAATGTAAAATTATAACCAAAGTTTTAACATTTCGCTATCCTATTTAATCAAAATGACTTCAAATAAATCATTGTCAACCCAAAAGCAGTAAATGATCACCAAAATACTGAATGTGCACCAAAATATGTTCATTAAAATATGTCATAACGAGGTGTAATAAAAAAAAATCTACCTAAGCAGGGTCGACGAAGCCCCGCTTCGCGGGGCTTCTATTTCTGTGTACAAGGTTTAAAGGAACCTAACCAAACCGAACTTCGGGGTGTCCCTGAAATCTTGCTAAAGCGAGTTTTAGATTTGGTGATCTTTACTATATTTGGTGTTCGAATACAATTTGAAGTGTAGTAGCTAAGGGTATGAAAGCATTTTATGGTGGTCATTATATTTAATCCCAAAATATAATTATCAATCATCGAACATCTTCTTAAATTCTGGTGAGGCCATCAGAGACCACAGTCCCCAGGCAGTAGTGCCTGGTATCATGGACCAGATAGATATAGCCGTCATCAAGTTGCTCTTCAGAACCTCAGCCATAGTCCGTTCGTTAGCATTCTTTATGTGACCCATCTTCAGCACTTGGTCGACGGGAAGCTTATTTTTTTTGTACTTGACCAGTCCACACAAAAGAGGGCGATATGAGAACTGATCCGTGAAATACTCAGAGCCACTAACAGCGGACAGGTACAGCTTACATTTTTCATCCTCGTTCTGATCCCACTCTAGCCTGAGGTCCTTTGCCTCCATTGCGTGTATCTTCGGGAATCTGTCGCGATTCTCATAAACATATGCGACGATAAGCCCGACCAGGCGGTTGTAAGTGAATTCGAAATCACCCACTTCTATGTTTTGGCCAACCTTCTTTATTTTCAGTGGAGTGCTGGAATAATAAAAATGTTATAATGTTACTACGGTAATCTTGAAGGGTTAATTCATATAATCTATCTTTATGTACTACACAAAAAGATCCACATTTCAGCTCATGCTCGGCTCCTGAGTCCTGACCTTCGTCCTGACCCACCTTAATATTTTTCAGTTGTAAGTGAATTTCAAATTATCTACTTCTATGTTTCCAGCAACTTTTATTACCAAGATGATAAAGAAAGCCAAAGGTATTTTTTAAAACTTAGTTGTGCGTATCTCTTAATAATTTTCTTGTGTATAAATATTTATAGTTAACCGACTTCTAAAAAAGGAGGAGGTTCTCAATTCGGTCGGTATTTTTTTTTGTATGTACACCGATTACTACGAGATTTCTAGTCCGATTAGAGTGATTCTTTTTTTGTTCGATGCAGTATACTTGCCATTTGGTCCCATAAAAAATTCATCCAATTTGGTTCAATACTTTTTATTTTGTGAACATGTTTATCACTTTCTATGGTTGCAATTGCTATGCTATGTGGATGATGTGATGGTCTTTACACATTGTGTGTTTGTTACGCGATTACTCCGCCAATTGTGGACCGATTTACAAAATTATTTTTTTGTTGTACTGGGAATCGTTTACCTTAGGGAATACTGCAAGTTTCATCAAAATCGGTTCAGCAGTTTTTGAGATAGGGAATCTTATTAGCTTATTAGCATGAGCGATGTTAATACCGGTGCTACGGATTACAAAATTCTAGAGCACTTGTAAGAAAATGATGTATTTGACAAGAATTTGGGTTAAATATTTAAACTAAAAAAACTTTTTCAAAAAAAAATGTAACCGCCTTCTAAAACAACCACAAAAAAAGGGTAAAATAAGTAAGGTGAGTTTTTTTTATTAATTTCATTGTCTTTTTGTCACCGACTTCCGAAAGAAAAGTTTTGAAGGTTATTTTACCCTTTTTTGTGGTTGTTTTTGAAGGCGGTTACATTTTTTTTTTTAAGTTTTTATTTTACTCTTTTTAGTTTAAATATTCAACCACAAATTCTTGTCAAATACGAGTACTTACATCATTTTCTTACATGAGCACTAGAATTTTGTAATCCGTAACACCGATAATAACATCGTTAAAATCTCTTACATTCATTCCCTATCTCCAAAACTACTGAACCGATTTTGATGAAACTTGCAGTATTCCCTAAGTTGAACAATACCTAGTACAACAAAAAAAGAATTACTTAAATCGGACTTGTAGTTCCGGAGATATGTGAACACAAACATAATTTAATAAATCAGTCGATGCCAAGTCCTTACTAGAGGAGTTGTACCTTCCATCATCAGCTCAGCTACATTCCACAACTATGACACAACCATGAGATGATGATTACCATACGCAAATACTTGAATTTGCGAAAAACGATGTGTAAGCCTATAAAATTTGAGGGTTGCCCTCGATTTCTCCAGGATCCAATCATCAGATCCTGACATGGTGACAATGAGACCACTCCTGAAGTATCTCCTCTCGAACAAAAAAAGAATTTTGAAAATCGGTCCACAATTGGCGGAGTAATCGGGTAACAAACACACAAAAAAAAAAAAAAAAAACATACCGTCGAATTGATAACCTCCTTCTTTTTGAAGTCGGTTAAACAGAGTAGGTAACTTAAAAAGCTTTTTTCAAAAATAAAAAAATTAGCCGCCTTCAAAAAGTCGGTGTCAAAAAAGACAACGAATTAAAAAAAAACAAAGCCTCTGACTTTCGAAACAAAAGTTATTTTCTAGGTTATTTTACCTTTTTTGTGGTTGTTTTTGGAGGCGGTTAATTTTTTTAAGAATAAATTGCATTGAACTTTATTTTCTATTGAATTTTCCGAGCTGTCTACATATTTATTCCGGACTTTGCAAGAAACTATTAGAAACTTACTCTGGACATAGATTCATTCCATCAACGATCATGGTCATGCCAGGCTCCAATAAGTTCACTTTCTCCAGGAGTTCGTGACCCTGCGTCAGGATTCGCTTGACATTTTCCTCAGATCTCAAGAAATCTGCATCTTTAAACTTCTTGTAGAAAAGACGACTATTGAACGTGCTATCAGACAAGATCCCGGTGTCTTCCATGTCTTTGTGCCTGAACAGAAAACGGTTAAATTACGATAGCTACGCACTTAAGGCGCGTTTCCATTATGCAAGTGATTTGCATACAAGTTGCAAGTTGCATGCAAATTGTATAGTGGAAACAACAACTTGCAAACAAGTTGCAACTTGTACGCAATTAGGTTTAAACTTGTACGCGCAATAATCAAGTCGGCACATTTGCACGCAAGTTGCAAGCGCATGCGGTCGTGCTTATAGTATTACTTTGTTTATGACTTTATTACTTTCTAAAAATGACTGCTAAACGGGATACGGAGAAAACAATAATGTTTATTGAGGAATATCATAGACATGATTGTCTTTGGGAACCAAAAAACAATCTTTCTCAACTAGAACTAACTTGTATACCACTAAAATCTTGTATGCAAGCTGCAAGTTGAACAAAATCGTGTTTCCAATTCAAATTACTTGCACACATGTCTGACGTCATACATGTATGCAAGCACTTGCATAATGGAAACGCGCCTTTAGTGCAGTGATGGCCCATGGAGAACGATAACTTACGAGTTGTAGGTCGTGAGTTCGAACCTAGTCAGGTCCATTACTTCACTTTTTATTTTAAACGGGGTGGAGGATTACAAAATGCAATTCCAGTAAAAAATTGCACCAACATACTCAGGTTTAAAAGAAATGGGAATGTCCCATCATGGCTTCTCACTGCGCGGTGCATGACATATCCGCGCAGTGTGGCCGAGCCCTGCGCGTATCACTTTGAACTAGCCTCAAAGTTGAACGGGCATATATCTATCACATTGGATTGGCCCCTAGCTATCACGTTGGATTGGTCCCTATCTATCACGTTGGATTGGTCCCTAACTAGCACCCCCTTACAAGCAAACTCACATTGTAGCGTGTCTCTCACGTTCTTCCTGAATCCACGTCTGCGACAGGCGTTTCCTCCGTTCTGGGGAGAAGACATTGGTTAATAAAGAGTTAAAAAGATGTGTCAGTTTCTCATTGCATCTTTTTCATTGTGTTTTTGTATTTGTGGTATTTTTACCCAAAAACATGGTCGATTTAATTGATAATGAGGATATTGATGCCGGCGAGTTGTTTGAAACGTTACACCGACACAACATAATCGTGTTCGAGTCAATCCCTTTATGGAATAATGTCTGATAAACATTTTTAACCGACGAAAAAAAAGGAGGAGGTTCTCAATTTGACATGAATATAATTTTTGTTATGTATGACCACGCATAACTTTTCCCTAGCGTGGTCCGATTTCAAAACTTCTTTATTTGTTGAAAAGTGTGTATCTCAAAGTTGGTCCCATTTAAATTTAAAAACTAAAATCGGCCTCTAAGGGTAGAAAAAAGGAATTAATTGTCAATTTTCCTACAGGATTTTCAGTTGTGAACCGATTCTGTTAAATAAAGTTAAAATTCTGAGGAAATTACTATATACAGTGTGTTGGCTCATTTTCATCGCCAAAATGCTTTAAAAAAATTCTTACTCCAAATTTCGCGAATGGCAGCCATTTTAATTTTTTGATCTCTCGAACTGGGGTGTGTTCAATAAAATGCAAATGTCTTTAAATCCAAGAGACCTACATTCATGCAAATGACTTTATTGCAAAGTTAAACGTTGAGGCTTATCAAAAACTTACGAAAGTTTTCTAATAATATGTAAAAATAACCAAAAAACATGGTCAAATACAAAATTGTACACAAAATTAATAGTTTTAAAAAAATCTAAAAATCCAGGTTTTTTAATGTCCTAAAAATAAGAAAATAACCCTACGGGGCTGAGAGAGGGGCCACTCAAAACGTGGGGGCGTATATTATTTAAGCGATTATTTATGGGATATATTTACATGACGTGTATCGATTGTGGGTGTAAATTGGAAAGATACGCCCCCACGTTTTGAGTGGCCCCTCTCTCAGCCCCGTAGGGTTATTTTCTTATTTTTAGGACGTTGAAAAACGTGGGTTTTTAGATTTTTTTAAAACTATTAATAATTTTATTATTTTTATCTTTGTTCGTCGGGTTTGAAGCTACCCTGAAAATTTCAGCCTGCTAGCTTATCGGGAAGTGCCTCAAAGCCTGTCCGCCATCCTGGACGTCCGCCATATTGGATTTCAGTCACATGACTATTTTTTTCGTACTCCTGACAGCAAACCCTTTCATTTGATATCCTTATCATAGGGGTGCATTTCAAATAGCCTGTCTGCCATCTTGGACGTCCGCCATATTGGATTTAATTCACGTGACAATTTTTTTCGTATTCCTGACAGCAAACCATGGGGGTGGATTTCAAACAGCCAGTCCGCCATCTTGGGGAGGCCGCCATATTGGATCTGTTATGACGTTTCTTAGCTAGTCATTTATAGTCATCAGAACTCAGAGCGTGCGCAAAATTTCAGCCTGCTAGCTTATCGGGAAGTGCCTCAAAATTGAGTTGCAAAAGTCCAACGGGAACGACAAACAAACAAAAACAAATAAACAAACAAGAAAAGTGAGTTTATAAAAACGTGGGAAAATTATTGAATAATTTCACTTTTTTTACTCTATCTCGATAAGTACCTCTGAATTTTGCAAGGGTTTTTGCTTTAAATCAAAAGTATTTGAGTCAGGCTATAAAATGATATCAAAATTATCACTCTACATTAAGTACGAGTATCTTAGGAGTTATTCTCACTTGAACATCACCCTTCCTTAGCGCATGTACCCCAATATTACAGGTGTCGCATTCTTTGGGTGAGCTAAATCGTTCCAACGAATATTTATGAGCTGGCATTATTGACCACCATGTAAATGATCCCCAAGTAACCATCATTAAACTGAAATGGTACATTTTTTATTTTATGAAACCATTTCTTGGATTTATTGCTGCGGGGCGAGACGGAAGGGTGATGTTCAAATGAGAATAACTCCTAAGATACTTAACGTACAGTGATAATTTTGATATCATTGTATAGCCTGACTCAAACACTTTTACAAAAACCCTAGCGGATACTTATCGAGCTAGAGTTAAAAATGTGAAATTATTCAGTAATTTTTGTGTACAATTTCATGTTTGCCCATGTTTTTTGGTTATTTTTACATATTATTTAGAAAACTTTCGTAAGTTTTTGATAAGCCTCATCATTTAACTTTGCAATAAAGTCATTTGCATGAATGTGGGTCTCTTGGATTCAAAGATATTTGCATTTTATTGTACACACTCCAGTTCGTGAGATCAAAAAATTAAAATGGCTGCCATTCGCGAAGTATTGGAGTAAGAATTTTTTTAAGTATTTTTGTCGATGAATATGAGCCTAGAATATCCTCTTCAAATATCGCTAACTCGTGCCCGGACACACTGTATATAGCAGAGATGTGGAGAAAATAACATGATAGCGTCACCATCATCAGATCAACTTCAGAACCATGTTAAGTTGTGAAGTCAGTTCCAAAAGTTCCTCTACAGTTAACAACAGCTATATCGTGTTTGGACCCGGGTACGTCAACTACGTCCAGCCACCGAAGGACGGGCAGCAGCGTTCTTTACAAACTTTCGGTGACCCTACTGCGAACCCCAAGCCGCCTGCCAAGCGCGCCCCCCCCCCTATTCCTGGTCTGGGTAGCGGATCGGGTAACGGCGGAGGGGGTGCTAAGAATCCACGGCAGATGCCCCGCTACCAACCCCAACGGACATTGGCCCTGGCAACACACAACATCCGCATACTGAGGACCGATGAACCGATGAGAAGCTTATCGAGCTGGAGGAAGAATTGAGCAAAATGCGATAGGATATCTTGGGATTATATGAAATCCGAAGAGAGGGTCAGGATACAAAAGTTCTAGATTCCGGCAACATGCTCTTCTACCGAGAAGGAGATCGTAAATCCTAGGGTGGTGTTGGATTTCTCGTCCGCAGGTCCCTCATCAACAACGTTATGAAAGTCGACAGTGTGTCGAGTAGGGTAGCATACCTTATACTCAGAATAACCAACCGGTATTCATTGAAGGTGATAACAGGTATATGCGCCGACGTCGACACATTCTGATGATGAAGTAGAAGCATTGTATGAGGAGATATCCGAGGCCATACATACCTCCGAAACATACTTCACCGTTGTTATGGGGGACTTCAATGCGAAGGTGGGCGCACGGAATGGCGATGAGTTGAGAGTGGGGCCATTTGGGTGTGGGCAGCGAAACCATAGGGGCCAGCGACTGGTCCACTTCATGGAAAAGGAAGAACTTCATTTGATGAACTCCTATTTCCAGAAGCCGCCATCCAGGAAGTGGACGTGGATGAGCCCCGATGGTACTACTAAATATGATGAAGTCATCATGACGACCAAGAAGCGAATGTTCAGTGATGTCTCTGTGATCGCCAAGGTAAAAACCGGTAGCGAGCACCGAATCGTCAGAGGCACACTGAATATCAATGTGAAGCTTGAAAGGTCTCGTCTGGTGAAGTCCACGCTCCTACCTGGTCCTGCCCACATCCGGAACCCCGAAGACTTTCAACTCGAACTGCACAATCACTTTCTGTGGACGAGTTTAACAATGGGTTGGTGGAAACTATCCAAGCTGTGGGGTCCAAGTTCTTTAAAACCCTGCGCCGCAATAAGCCTCAAAAGCTCTCGAACGGAACCATCAAGTTGATGCAAGACCGGACCGAGATGAGCCTGCAATCTTCAGCTGATATGTCGGAATATGGCAAACTCAATAGACGAATCTCTAAATCAATGCGACGAGACCTGCGTGCTTTTAGTGCGGCACAGATCAAAAAGGCAATCGAGCGGAACCAGGGCTCAAAAGTCTTCGCGAAGAATTCGTCTATTGGGCAAAGCCAAATTACAAAGCTGAAGATTAACGACGGCAGCATCATTTCGACGAAACCGGAGATCCTAAGAGAGCTTGAGAGGTTTTACAGACAGTTATACACATAAACACAACAATCCAGTGTCGGTACAGCTCGAGACGCAAAAGCTAAACTGACTCGACACTACACTGAGGATATCCCGGACATCAGCCTGTACGAGATTAGAATGGCTCTTAAATAGCTCAAGAATAACAAGGCGCCGGGTGAGGACGGAATCACAACAGAACTTCTGAGAGCGGGTGGAAAACCAGTACTTCTAGTCCTCCAGAAGTATTTAATTCCGTCATACTCGAAGGTTCTACGCCAGAAGCATGGCACAAGAGTGTGGTTGTTCTTTTCTTCAAAAAGGGTGACAACATCTTGTTGAAGAACTGCAGGCCAATCTCACTTCGAGCCATGTATACAAGCTGTTCATAAGAGTCATTACGAACAGTCTCGAACGCAGGTTTGATGACTTCCAGCCTCCCGAACAAAGCTGGTTTCCGAAAAGGTTTTAGTACTATGACCACATACACACGCTCCGCCAGATTATACAGAAGACAGAGGAGTTTAATCGGCCATTGTGTTTAGCGTTTGTGGACTTGAAAAAGCCTTCGATTCAATCGAAACCTGGGCAGTAGTGCAGTCAATCCAACGATGTCATATCGACTATAGGTATATCGAAGTGTATATAAGTGTAGTTTGTATCTATAGAAACGCCACCATGTCCATCCGACTTCGGGAAGAGAGCACGAAACCAATCCAATTGCAGAAAGGCGTGAGACAGGGAGAAGTTATTTCTCCGAAACTATTCACGAACGCGTTGGAGGACGTTTTCAAGCTCTTGGAATGGAACGGACTCGGCATCAACATCAATGGCGAATACAGTACTCACCTTCGTTTTGCCGATGATATAGTCAACATGGCAGAATCGTTGGAGCACCTCAAATCAAATCGTTTTTTTCAACTAGGCCAATTAATGCCTCAATGCTATGCTCAGCGACCTCAGTATCGTTTCTCAAAGGGTCTTCCTTAAAATAAACATGGACATGACGAAAGTCATGTCGAATGTCCATGTGGCACCCGTACCGGTTGTTGTTGGGAATGATGCTCTCGAAGTTGTAGACCATTATACTTACCTTGGACAGATTGTTCAGTTAGGTTAGCTTAGAGAAAGAGGTTGCCCGAAGAATCCAACTCGGATGGGCAGAGTTTGGGAAGCTACGTGATGTCTTCTTAACGAGAATCCCACAGTGTCTGAAGACAAGAGTGTTTAACCAGTGTGTGTTGCCAGTGATGACATATGGCTCTGAAACGTGGTCTTTGACTGCTGGCCTTTTAGAGAGACTAAGAGTCACTCAACGAGCAATGGAAAGAGCTATGCTCGGAGTTTCTTTGCAGGATAAAATCCGGAACATGGATATTCGGTGAAGAACCAGCGTCACCGACATAGCTCATAAAATTTGCAAGTTGAAGTGGCAATGGGCAGGCCACATCGCTCGTAGAACTGACAATCGATGGGGATGAAAAGTTCTCTAGTGGTGACCACGGACCGGAAGACGCAGCGTAGGCAGGCCTCCCACTAGGTGGACCGACAACATCGTGAGGGTCGCGGGCAACCGATGGATGCAAGTGGCGAATTGTCGTTCGGCGTGGCGGTCTAAGGGGGAGGCCTATGTTCAGCAGTGGACGTCTTCCGGCTGATGATGATGATGATGATATCGTGTTTGGGTTCATTTCACTAGTCTTGATGAGAACTTTAGACATAGCGGGGGTATAATTGTCATCGAGGGTCTGAGGATGGTGACAGAAGGCAGTAGCAAGACAGACATGACGAATCTATAACGGTTCCGTTTTTTGCCATTTGGCTACGGAACACCAAAATTTGTTGACTCAGTGACTACTAACACTTTTCTGAATTAGATATTACACTTTTTTTGATTTGATGTTAGTAAAACATAGATAGGTACGTACTCGCAATAATCGAATTTTCATCTACATCCGCTGAGCCTCCTGCAGTCGACCTGCACACACCAAAACACTTGACTGAAATACTTTTCATACAAAGAAGTAGGATCATAGAGGAGGTCAGTCCGTTGAGTGATACTTAAAACTGGTGAATACCGAGCTTCATAACTTGACTTGTTAGGCTAAGAACTCACGGAGCGATTTTCGACCGCGCTCGCTGTGGTTGCGGGCCCCAAGTCAGCAACATTTATAATTACAGGTAGCACGTTGTAGTAGTCTCATAGCTAGAACGTTGTACAGTCACGAGCAATAACATGTATGCACTTAACAAAATTCAAACGCAATTCACTCGTAAAATACTGGTTTAAACTTTGAAATAAGACCTATTTCGTAATAGCATGGCTTTCAAAATAAAAGTGTAATGAAAAGGCAAAAGTTTAATCAATATGATAGCAGAACATCGCTTTTGAATACTTCTTGGTGTATCCTTACTATTGCTCGTGACTGTACAGGTCTCTAGCTAGCACGTTATATTGGCCTCCTAGCTAAAACGTTGTACTGATTCTTAGCTAGCACGTTGTACTGGCCTCCTAGCTAGCACGTTGTACTGGCCTCCTAGCTAGAACGTTGTACACGTCCCTAGCTAGCACGTTGTACTGGCCTCCTAGCTAAAATATTGTACTGATTCTTAGCTAGCACGTTGTATTGGCTTCCTAGCACGTTGTACAGGTCCCTAGCTAGAACGTTGTACTGGCTTCCTAGCTAAAACGTTGTACTGATTCTTAGCTAGCACGTTGTATTGGCTTCCTAGCACGTTGTGGAGGCCAGTGCCTCCAAGCTAGAACGTTGTACAGGTCCCTAGCTAGAACGTTGTACTGATCCATAACTAGCACGTTGTACTGACCTACTAGCTAGAATGTTGGTCTGGCCCATAGCTAGAATTCCCTTAAAAGCAAACTCACATTGCAGCTTCTTTTCTCTCAAAGTCTTCCTGAATCCTCCTCATCTGATGATCCAACAGGTGTTCTAAAAGTTATGGAGAGAAGACATTGGTTAATAAAGAGCAAGAGCTTTCAAACTTCTAGTACAAAAGAACTGGCTGTTATCCGCGATTCCATCGTGTCTTTTGACAAAAATGTATTTGGGCAAGCGCGGATTCAGGGGGGGGTCATGAGGAACTCCAGAGCCGGTAGAGTCGAGATCGATCACAACACAATACTCGTATGTTTAAGATCCTATTGATTTTAATGAAACAGATTCTTTGTTTTCTGGAAAATACACTAATACTTGAAAAAGGGACAATTCTCCGCCCTCCCCCTCTGGCTTGTGACCCACCCTCGGGGGTTTTTAGTATAATTATAAAGTAAAGTAGTAGTAAAGTAGTAAAGGTGCATTAGGCACAGAGACAAGTTGCAACGTAAATCCAAAAAACATCCAGAAAATGAAACATTTAAGCTAGTCTTCTGTCGTTACCGAAACTATTGTAATAATCTCTTGAAAAAAATCAAAACGGAATATGAGCGTGGAGAGTTCCACAAGGCTCGTAAAAACCCAAAGGCAACATGGAGCCTCATCAAACAGTTAGCTAACTTAAACCATAACAAAACACCGTCTTCTGATCTATTAAAACTCTGTGACAATCCCTCTCAATCGGTTGACACGGTTAATGATTACTTCGCCAATGTAGGTAGACTTCTAGCATCCAAAATACCTCAAACCGTTACCAGTTCCACCTCAAGCCAATTAAATTCAATGGGTTCCTCTTCCTTAGATCCCCCGCCGTTACATTCTATGGCTCTATACCACGTTGATGAGTCTGAACTGGATAACATCATTGTTGGTCTAAAGGACAAGTCTGCTGTTGGTATTGACGGTATACCTACTTCAATAATTAAAGCGACTAGATTTATCACAATTCCGGTACTGGTTCATATTTTTAACCTGTGCTTCTCATTAGGTGTTTTCCCTGATATCTTTAAAACTGCGGTTGTCCATCCAATTTATAAATCTGGTAGCAGAGACAGTGTCACAAACTATAGACCAATATCGGTTCTAACAACTCTTTCAAAAATACTGGAAAAGCTTATTAATGCTAGATTAACTAGGTTCCTTTCAAAACATAACATCTTAGCCATTAACCAGTTTGGCTTCCGAAGTGGCAAGTCCACAGAGGATGCCGTGTTAGAGCTAACGGACACTATAGTTAATAGTCTTGAAAATAAAGCCAAAACTCTAGCGATATTTTTAGACCTTTCTAAGGCACTGACACTGTCTCTGTCCCCATACTGCTATCAAAGCTTGAGGACGTTGGTATCCACGGCGTTGCCCTGGATATGTTTAGAAGTTATTTGACAGACCGCGGTCAGCACATAAAAATTGAAAATCACCTTAGCTCTAAAATAAACCTTAATTTCGGTGTTCCCCAGGGTAGCGTGCTCGGACCTAGCCTCTTCCTTATATACGTGAATGAGCTGTGTCGATTATCTCTTCCCAACTGCAAAATCGTAACTTATGCAGATGACACAGCTCTTATTATTCACGGCCATAGTTGGAATGAGGCGTCCAAAAATGCTGAACTGGCATTGAGTGCTGTTAAGAAATGATTGACTATAAATCTCTTGACCCTAAACATTAGTAAGTCCAAGTTCATTACTTTCTCTATAAATAAATCTGGACAACCCCCTACCCCTATCGACCTTCACGCGCACTCATGTCTGCACCAAACCTCAGACACCGTTTGTGATTGCCCGAAGCTAGAAGCCGTCCAGACAATTAAATATCTTGGTGTGATAATTGACTGCCAAAATGTACGTCCACCCTTAACAAACGTCACGTAAGGCCGCAGTACTTTCAAGGGTGTGACGATACATGAAAATATATGATAAGTTAAAGGAACCTACGAAGACCTACACAAGCCTAACAGTCCCTACGACCCTAAGCCCTATAAGCCCTACAGCCCTAACCTACCATATACCTAGTGTGTGATAAATAAATATATAAATAAGTTCAGGATGTCTGCACCATGCGACCTAAGGTTACAGACGGATAGTAGACAGGAATACCAGGTTCGGGAAGGGTACACTTACTGCCAGTCCCGCAGACTCACGAGACCTTCATTACACCACCGACGCGGAAGACATCGCGAAGTATGTGCGCCAAAGGCTGAATTACTCGCCGAGAGTGCAGTTGCTGGAGTCGCATCGCAACGTCAACTTTAAGGCGTTTGTGGTGCGCGTACCAACATGCTACCTGCCTCAGGTGATGGAAGAAAGTTTTTGGCCACAGGATGTGGTATTTCGCCGTTTTCGCGGACAAGTGCCACCAGAACGCACAAAGACTTAGTGCAGATCAGTGATACTAACATAGTTTTAAGTTATATTTACTAATACAATTGTTATAAAACGTATGTATACTTAGATTAAGGTATTTATCTATGGGTCTCTGTTACCTGAAAATAAATGGTTTATTATTATTATTATTAAGTGGCACCAACAAATCAGCACTATCACGGGACGCCTCAGAAAACTGTTGTTTATTTTTAAGAAACTTAGAAATGCAGCGGATTTTAATATCCTTATATCCATCTATTTTGCACTTGCTCAGTCAGTGTTGGGGTACTGCATCACGGTATGGGGTGGCGCACATAAGTCCGCGATGTTGCGGATCGAAAGAGCGCAGAGAGCAGTATTAAAGGTTCTTGCAAAAAAACCGATTCGGTTTCCCACAACGTCACTCTACTCTCTCTGCCCAGTCTTAACTGTTAGACAATTGTTCATGTTCAAAACAATTACACGCAAGCATTCCCATCTTACTTATGACCCAGAAAAGGGTAGCAGTAGTCGTCGTTCTAATCGCGTATGCAATATTGAACCTCGCAGGACAGCACTAGCACGTCACCATTTTGCATACTTAAGTTCAAAACTGTATAATAAAATTAATAAAAATATAAATATGTATCCCTGCACCATTAATCAATGTAAGAAAGATCTTTTCCTTTGGTTGAAAACTCAAACATATGACTCAACGGAAATTCTGATGAATGTTTAAAGAATACAAAAAAAAAAAAAAAAGAAATTAAAAAATCTGAACACCTAGTACACATAGACACACACTCACACATAGGTAAACACACACACATACATACACACACACACATACATACATACGGCATAATAACTCATCGATAATTATATTTTAACTTCTATCTTATTTTATTTCTAAGTTTGATGTAATTCACCTTTTCTATAATTTACTTTAGTTTAACTGGAACACAGTTCCTCTCGTTTGGAGACGGGCGTTGGCAACTGCACCACAGTTTTAACTTTATTAGCTGCCATCGTTTTCATCTGATTTGTCTTAATGTTTTTGTTCCAAATAAACGATTTTTGATTTTTGATTTTGATTTTTGATTCATCTGGACATCTAAGGAATAACTGCACCAACTTAAAACTACTCATATTATTGGGTCTGATCTTCGATTTAAAAGCTAATTTTCTTCAGCTTTCTGATTTGATGTTAGTTAATACAAAGGTAGGTACGTACCCAAGAGAATCGGCTCTTCATCTACATTGTCCTTGTTAGCGACATCCGCTGTGCCTCCTGCAGTCGACCTGCACAGAACACTTGACATGTCAGCATGGATGCGAGCTTCCGTGCTCGCACAAAGAAGCAGGATCATACACGAGGTTGGTCCGTTGAGTTATAAAACTGGTGGATGCCAAGCTTCCGTGCCTGTCTACTGATTCCTAAAACAACCAACATTTGGTTGTTTTACCTAAAACATTTCAATTGCTGTGCACTCCACACACTGTCACGAGGCAGCACGTTAGACCTGCCGCCGGTCCCCTATTGCAGTGACCCCCTAAATATCTGCCACTCTTGAACTGGCCCCGAATCTAGCACGTATTACGCACTTTGATATTTTCGAGATAAACCTGCGTGTATTCGGGGATGAAGTCTACAATATTCTTCATACAAGTAACTCACTTTTCATCTTCTGTAGCGAGTACTGCCCCGATGGAAATGAACTGTTTCTGAGTATCGTCGCTCTGGATCTGAAGCTCCGCCGATCTGAAGGGTGGAACTAAGACATTGATTAATTAGCAGAAATGTTTCCAGTACAAAAATGAACTTGCTGCTGTCAAAAATTTCATGTTTCTGTTTTTAAGTTGTGTATGTGAAATAAAACAAAATGCCCGATGAGGGCACTTATAAAAAACTTTTAAAATGTATTTGGGTAAGCGCGGATTCAGGGGAGGGGTCATGAGGGACCTCAGAGTCGGTCGAGTCGAGATCGATCACAACACAATACTCGTATGTTTAAGATCCTATTGATTTTAATGAAACAGATTCTTTGTTTTCTGGAAAATACACTAATACTTGAAAAAGGGACAATCCCCCGCCCTCCCCCTCTGGCTTGTGGCCCACCCTCTGGGGATTTTAGTATATTCATCTGGACATCTTAAGGAATTTCTGTAACAACTTTTAAAACTACACATATTTTTTGGTGTGATCTCCGATTTAAAAGCTAATTTTCTTTTGCTTTCTGATTTGATGATATTTAATACATAGGTAGGTACGTACCCAAGTGAATCAGCTCTTCATCTACATTGTCCTTGTTAGCGACATCCGCTGTGCCTCCTGCAGTCGACCTGCACAGAACACTTGACATGTCAGCATGGATGCGAGCTTCCGTGCTCGCACAAAGAAGCAGGATCATACACGAGGTTGGTCCGTTGAGTTATAAAACTGGTGGATGCCAAGCTTCCGTGCCTGTCTACTGATTCCTAAAACAACCAACATTTGGTTGTTTTACCTAAAACATTTCAATTGCTGTGCACTCCACACACTGTCACGAGGTAGCACGTTAGACCTGCCGGTCCCCTATTGCAGTGACCACCTAACTATCTGCCACTCTTGAACTGGCCCCCAATCTAGCACGTATTAAGAACTTTGATATTTTCGAGATAAACCTGTGTGTATTCGGGGCTGAAGTCTACAATATTCTTCATACAAGTTACTCACTTTGCATCTTCTATAGATTTTGATATCCATGCCCCGATGGAAATTAACTGTTTCTGAGTATCGTCGCTCTGAATCCGAATATCCGCCGATCTGAAGGGTGGAGCTAAGACATTGATTAATTAGCAGAAATGTTTCCAGTACAAAAATGAACTTGCTGCTGTCAAAAATCTACTATATAAAATTAAGTCGGGTTTTCCTTCCTGACGCTATAACTCCAGAACGCACGAACCGATTTCCACGGTTTTGCATTCGTTGGAAAGGTCTTCGTCCGAACAATCGGTCAGGTGCATTGGCCGAGATTTTTTAAATTAAATAACACTCACTAATAACACTGAGTCCCCATCAGTTCCATTGGAGAGCACGTGGAACACGATGCGCCCTACTTATTACAAAAAAGTATAACAATCCTATTGTATAAACGTAATAACATTCCTGAGATAGCGCGTTCAAACAAACAAACTCTTCAGCTTTATATTAGTATAGATGAAGTCACGCCTGTAATCCTCGAGGAGTTTATATACCCTAATACACACATCAAAAGTGTCTAGGGATCAAGCATTTTTATGCGGATTTCTTGAGATTGAGATGTAGCTTTGTAATAAATTTATGATTTTATAAATTTATATGGATCCTTTTTGGTGCATTTCATAATTTGAATCAGGAACTGTAAATCAAATTCGAGTAAAAGATGAAAATCAGCCGTCAATATTTTCCCTATAAAAACATACAACGCATTGAAGACATTATTAGTGCTACTGTTTCCCTACTACTGATTAAAACCAACGTTATTATGGAGCGGCGACGTCATTTAAGCAGGGAAGAAATGCTCAGAGCCGTGGGAATGATAGAAGCTGGTTCCCGGCAACGTACTGTGGCTTTAGCTCTGAATACAAGTCAGAGTGTTATCAGTCGACTTTGGACACGTTACCGAAGCACTGGTACCGTGGCTGAGCGCCATGGAGGACGGTATCGCTGCACCACACGGAGACAAGACCGATACATTCAAATCTTAACTCGAAGAGCTCCAACAATAACCGCCATGATGTTAGCCGTGAGGCTTCATCACTCTTCAGGGAACTTAATTAGCGACCAAACAGTCAGAAACCGCTTGCATGAAGTGAACCTTCATTCCCGAAGACCGCTACGGGTACCACCTATAGCAATGCACAATCGTAGGATTCGATATCAATGGGCTCTTGAACACAGAAATTGGGCAGAAGAACAATGGCGTTTCGTGTGCTTTTCTGATGAGTCTCGTTTTGGTATGAGACCGGATACAAGACGTATACGACACTGGAGAACCCCTGGATGCCAACAGCGATTAAAATCCTGCCAGGAAGTCCATCCTTATAGTGGTGGAACCATCATGGTATGGGCGGGTATTTGGATCGGCGGAAGAACTGAGTTGATTTGGATCAGAGGCAACCTCAACGCTCAAATTTATGCTGAGACGATTGTATCAGACGTCATCGTTCCTCTACAAGTGCAAATCGGTCCCTTATTTCAGTTAATGCATGATAATGCACGACCGCACACCGCAAGAGTTGTAAGACAGACTCTCGCCGCAGCTAACATCAATGTCCTGCCCTGGCCTGCTCAGTCGCCAGACTTGAACCCGATTGAGCATGCATGGGATATGCTACAGAGAAGAGCTCTGCCGAATATGGAGGGTATCCAGTCGCAAGAAGACCTTTTTTTGTTGTTGCAACGAACATGGGCGGCCATTCCACAGCGTGATTTGGATGAACTCATTTTGAGTATGCCAAACCGATGTTCTTGTGTTGTTAGTGTTCGCGGTAGAAACACGGATTATTAATTGTTTAAGTTACCCAATAAAATTTTAAAGAAAACTGTTATTTCAGTCTTTTTTTCGAACTTTAATGTTAGTGGTTCAAATGTCAAAAATCCCTTTATTAGGAAAATGGCAAATTTCTTTATGAATGCAAAGGTGACTTGGTTTATCGTTACTGTGACAAACGATAACACTTTATTTGATGAATCCTTAAAGAACATTTTAATTAATATCAATCAGGAGAAAAGTTATTGCAAAAATATATGTTGATCCCTAGACACTTTTGATGTGTGTAGTATCCTTACATTGCGCCAGCTTTTAAGTCCCATATTGCTATTGCTAGCTTGTTGCCATCAACCAGATTCCGTGACTGCTACTGGGAACTGCAGCTAGAAATTCTCAATAATACTGAGACCTGGAAATCGAATCCAGAACAAGAACAAAGAACACAAATATTTTGACTTTCTCGTTTCAATACAGAAACATTTATTTCTGTGTAGAGCAGAGTAGATAGGTACGTACCCAAGAGACGATCATCTGCCTTGTTCTTGTCAGCGACAGTCGCTGTATCTCCTGCAGCCGTCCTGCACAGAACACTTGACATGACACCATTTTTTATTGCTGGGCAAAGGCCTCCCCCATATCCTTCCAAGTGTTCTTTTCTAGTGCCAGTTCGAACCAGCCATCGAGGTACGCATCTAGATCATCCTGCCACCTCTTTTTGGGCCGGCCACGGCGGTGTCGGTCATCCATTCTCAGGCACCCATTGAGTGCATATTTTTGCCCAGCGACTATCTTGCATCGGGCACGCTGCAATCGCGGCGGTAAGACCCCTCTTTGAGGAGTGGCTGGAGAGACGTCACGGCGTCCTGACCTATCGGATGACGCAGGTCCTCACTGGACACGGAAGTTTCGGGAGGTACCTGTGTCGGATAACGAGGGAAGAGACGCCCGGGTGTCACCACTGCAAAGATCGCCCGGAGGACACGGTGGAGCATACGGTGCAGGACTGCCCCGCTTGGGTAGAGCACCGCCGTGTCCTCACGGAGGCTATAGGCGGAGACCTCTCGCGCCGAGTGGGAAGCGTTCGCCTCCTTCTGCGAAGCAGTAATGTTCGCGAAGGAGGAGGCGGGCCGCGAGAGGGAGAGGACAGCGTCCTCCCTCCGCCCCAACCGCAGTGGTAGATGCCCACGGCGTCGGACGTCGGCAGACGATCTCCGGCCACCGTAGGCGCGGGCATGCGGATATCGAGTAAAGGGCAACTCGCTGTCCGACAACGACGATATAATACTAGACTCCGCATGCACGATCTAAGGAACAAAAATTATTCTATCAACTCGCTGAGGTACTACGTAAGGAGGACGGGGAACTACGTTGTGATTGGCTAACTCAAGGTCTGTTCTGTCTCAACGTGTGTTTACGGCTCACAGGATTGGTCGAAATGAGACGAATATAAGACTTTTTTGCCTAATGTGTTGACAGACATCGGTCGCCTGTTATTAGGAGTCTAGTATTATATCGCCGTTGCTGTCCGACCATGGACCATGCCCGGTTCGACGGCGCGTCGTGTTCCACGCGCGCGTCAGAGAGCGACAGCAAATGACGGGGCCCCCTCTCAGAAGGCCAAAGCCTGCCGGGGTCGCGGGACTTAGGTTATTCCTTTACCGTGACCCCGGAACATAAAGGGCTATTGAACAACACCGTGGATTTTAGTCAGTACAAGTCTGACAGTCCCTCCCGCCCTGCCCGGGTTGGGAGGACTCATTTGATGATTTACAACGCTAAAAAAAAAGCGACTATCTTGCATGTGAATGACGTGACCCACCCAATCCCATTTGAGATTTTGACATGGCACCATGAAACATCATTTATAATACAACGATCATAAGTTGTGGATGTTTAATAAATTAATCTGAGGATGTATTTAATAAGTAACAACAACTCACGCATGACCAGTCCTAGGCCAGCCCCTTAAAAAGACGCCCAATCTTATTTCGACGCCTGGAAATACCGCTGTGGCATCGTTTAATATACTCTTCTGTGATTGTAAATCCACATCAGCCAAACTGAATTTTTTATCATTAAATATGTTATCTGCTTCCGGGAAATATATTCGTAAGTCTGATGACTTTTGACTCAAAATAACAATTTTTGACGAGTTACGAACTGTGTGTGCGATGTTCTCAAAAGTTTTTTTGTGGCTAAAATCTATTTTATCGCAAATTAAAATGAGAACGTCTTCTTGGTTCACATTTTCCAACTCGGCACGTAAGGAATTTTGGTCGTTCACTGGTAAGCTGGCAAGATATTCAATGTCTAACAGAACATAATGTTTTTGATGTTTCCTTAAATGTTGCAACACTTTGACAGCAGTCAGTATGCAGTTTTCTGTAACGACGATAGTACTCGAGGGCCGATTCGGCAATTGCAAGGACCACACTGCGTATCCAGTGAATGTGTAATCATATTGTTTTAATTTATTGACGTATGATTCACTTATTATGCTTATTAGTGAGTTTAAAAGAATGCTGTTTATTGATTCCCGAAAAAAGTCGATGTTTTTGCTCCTATAACATAACCCGACTTGCTGGCGCAGTCGCCATTTCTGTATCTCATTTTGAAACATCAAGAATATCGTGTCACTTTTAATTTGAAAGTAGTTTGGTTGATTACGCTGAACATCTTGTATTTCGCTTTTTAATATTTCCTGAACGTCGTTTTCTTCAGCTTGGTTACAGTAAATTATAAAATTATTTAAGATATCTCTCGCTTTTTTCTCTCCGTAGTTAACGAACGCGAGTTCTGGGAACTTGTCGACTTTGAAACAAAATTTGTATTCGTGAATATTATGGATTATATCACTAAGTTTTCTATATAGCCTTCGCCCAAGAGTATTTAAAGATTCCCAGTTATCTGTAACCTTAATAAATTCCTTGTTATCATCAAGCACGAACATATTTCCAGTGGCACCAGCTATTTCTCCGTCGAGCTTCAGGAGCTCATCTTCCAACGATTCATCTATAGTGACAATCTTACTGGCGTCACAATTGTCTATCTGCTCTTTAATTGTCGATGCTAAGTGACAAATTCTTTCCTCTATTTCAGTGTCACTACCGCTAAATCGTATCGTTAAATCTTTATTACCGAACGCGGCCGGAACTTTGAACTTAGTAGACGATAATATTTCTACTGCAGCTAGTTCAACTGCTTTTTTAACAGTCGCTGGAGGAACGTCTATGGGTTTGATATTGGGCATGTATTCGGTTATTTTTTTATCAAATTCTAGCTGACCATTGATGTATGTTACAAAAGTTCCTATCAGCTTGCTCAGTCGTGTGGCATCACTGGGATCATCTAATAATTCGGTCAAAAATAAATGAATTTCCGCGGGTTTCAAATTTCGTCTTTTAATAATAACTGAGTACAACGTATCTCTGAATAGTATGATGTATTCCTCGGTGTTATCAAAGAAATCTTGTCGAAACGAAGCGATGCGGTACCATGGGGTATTCCCACTCTGAGGTTGAATATCTGACACGTTGAGAACTTTTCGTGCCAGAATCACGTGATATCGTAGGACGAGCTCATTCGACATTATATTATGAAAATTTAGTTTATTTTCAATGCAGTCAGCTATCGTTTTAGCCAGTGATGTTATTTGATTTTTAACAGTTATTTTGGTAAGGTATTCTTTATTTTCTTCGTTATTCGGGCTCTTGACCATACCTCCCGTTTCAAGTATATCATTCAGTTTGGTAGAAAGACCACTTCTAACCAAAGCGTCAATGTATTGTGTGTCAACAGTTGCGTTTGTATATATAACAAATAACCATTCTGTTCCATCAAATATTGGTTTAATTTTCATATAAATATCAAAGTATGCTGCTAAATCGATTTTAAGTTGCTTATTTGTCTTGTGAACGAATATAGTGCCAGGCTTATCATTCCCGTTTACTGTTATTTTGAAACGAATTCCACCGAATGTCTTCACCAACTTGGTATTTGTACATAATTCAAATTGTTCAATGGTATCGTCTTGAACAGCTCTAAAGTAGAACAAGCTGAATAACTTTGTCTCATAGACCTCGTCGCGGCTGCCAGACGTGGCCGCACGCTTGCTGTCCATGCCGCTGCTCGTTGCTTCCTGGGCTACTGAATGTCTTGATGAAGACCTGTACCTGCGAACAAAGAGGACATATTCTGTGACTAGAGTTCAACTTGAAAAACAACCATAGCGAAGTGGGAAACAGAATGTAAGAGTGTACGAAAAGGGAAGGCTCTCTCGCTCTTTCCTCATATATATGAGGAAAGAGCGAGAGCGAAAGCGAGGAGTGAGTTGGAAGATGGCGGTTTTGATTTAAGGACGAAGACGTTTCGCATTTTGGTTTTGAAAAATAAATTCATTAAGTGTTGATACCAAACTGTTTGACTCTGATCTCACATTCCCACATTAAATTAATATATAAAGGAAAAAAAAACATACAGGGTCTTTCTTTTAAATTGTCCAACAGGGGTATGTCTGAATCCGTGAGAGATACGAAACGACACGCCAGCTTAAATGAAATTATCTGTCGTGCTCTTGTCATCGCCGGGGTGCCAACTGTTTTAGAACCCAATGGCTTGGCACAAAATCCCAGATGGGATGACTAGATAATGCCAAAGAAGTTGGGGAGACCTGTTGAGTGGGATGTAACATGTGTCGACATCCTTGCGCCATCCTCATCTTCCTGGTATGACGTGCTATGCTGGTGCATCTGCTGCAAGTTCTGAAAACATCAAACGGCGTAAATACAAGGCTTGACTATCAGCTATGTATTTCAGCCGTTTGACATGGGTTCCGAGTCATCATCATCATCAGCCGGAAGACGTCCACTGCTGAACATAGGCCTCCCCCTTAGACCGCCACGCCGAACGACAATTCGCCACTTGCATCCATCCGTTGCCCGCGACCCTCACGATGTCGTCGGTCCACCTAGTGGGAGGCCTGCCTACGCTGCGCCTTCCGGCCCGTGGTCGCCACTCGAGAACTTTCCGAGTGCTCACCAAGTATTTAGAGAAGTTGCTAAATGTATAGTCGACTCTTCGCCTGACCAGAAGGTTGACGGCTTAGTTTTTGGTCAAAGAATTAGCATTGCCACCCAACATAGCAATGTTGCCAGCGTTCGGGGCACTTATCCCGTTGTCAGTGATGTGGATAAATTTTTTGATCATCATATTCATCATCAGTCTATAATGTTCCCACTGCTGGGACACAGGCCTCCTCTCTGTGAGAGGGAGTGGACCATTATCCACCACGCAGGCTCAGTGCGGGTTTGTAGATGTCACATTTCTTCGATTTTTTGGTTCTAGGACATGCCGGTTTCCTTACGATGTTTTCATTCACCGTTTTGAGAGCAGTGGTGATGAAATAAATTACACAAAGTAAAGCGCCTGGTGGTGTTCGAACCTTCTACCTACAATTCGTAAGTCGGGACCGATACCACTGGGCCACCACTGCTCAATTTTTAGGGTTCCGTAGTCAACAAGGAACCCTTATAGTTTCACCATGTCCGTCCGTCCGTCCGTCCGTCCGTCTGTCCGCAGTTTAGCTCAGAGACGCACAGTACTAGAGAGCTGTAATTTGGTGTAAATATACGGAATTGTTGTGCCGAAAAAGTGGTAAAATAAAATCTCGTAAAATATTTTTTTTAGGGTATCTCCTGTACACGTAAAGTGGGGATGTATTTTTTTTTTCTCGCGTACCCCTTAGTGTGGGGTATCATTAAATAGGTCTTTAAAAAATATTGATAGTTTCCATTAACAATTTTTTGATAAAAAAATTCGTTTGTGAAATATTAAGCTTTAAAGTGCTAAATTTTGCTCGACTCGAGTGTCCCCCCCCTCTACCAGCTAAACGGTTATGTTTGGGGGTATGAAAAAATTCACAATAGTAGTATATATAACGAAGTTTAAAAGAAAATTATCGTGACTAAGTAGGCTTTACAACTTTACGAGTTATAGTCGACCAACTTATAAAATGTACTTGGATAACATATTTTCTTAAACAAAATGTATCGGAGAACATGTTCATCAACTGCAAATGTAAGTTTGTCAACATTATTTTTACAGCTTTAATAGTGTTTTTACGGTATGTTTTTTGGGGATAGGTAGGTTTTTATCGTCAACTATTTTTAACTAACTTCAAAAAAAGGAGGAGGTTCTAAATTCGTCGTAATCTTTTTTTTTTATGTATTTTCCCCGATTTCTCAGACTCCTGGACCGATTTTGAAACTTCTTCTTTTTAAAATTAAATTCAGCGAATCAGTTTAGTTCGCATAAGTATTTTGATGGGCAACTACGGAACCCTACACTGTGCGTGGCCCGACACGCACTTGGCCGGTTTTTTTTTATGCTCTTTGTTAATTATTTTGATTATTATTAGGTTAGCTAATTCAGTGTTTAAATAAATGGAAATATGATTATAATATTAAAACTCTACCTATTTTCCTTATTCTCAACGACAATACTTAGGCACATAACTTTTTTAATGGCAATACGTCCAATTACGTTTTTGATGCACAACATACCTTACAAATTTCACTCACCACATCTGTTTAAAGTACATAAGACTGATTGCAGATATTCAAGAAAAAAGAAAAAAAAACATACCTTACATGTACGCCTCTCACTGGTGAATTGTGTTCACGAAATGAATGTACTCAAAATACTAAGTCAGGGCGGGTGCGTCCTAGTGCAGGTGCTGTGTCTACTGCAGTTCGTTCAGCAAATCATGAAGTTCCACAACACACCACTGCACTTCAACTATAAACTTCATTCATCACACTGAATGACTTCGCACAATGTCGAGTACCTACTCAATTACGCAGATAACTAAATTTAAATCAGTGGCACTATGACGTGTATGAGTAGTGTAGTGCTAATGTGCTATTGAATGGCCGTTTATGTTTGAAATCGATGATTTCCTCCTATCTTCTATCCCTCTCACAGAGAGGAGGCCTGTGTCCCAGCAGTGGGAACATTATAGGCTGATGATGATGATGATGAATAAGTATAAACAAAAAATACTCGACTGCATTTAAATTTTACTGAAAAGATGGAGTTGTTGGGTGAATTTCAATAATTACGTTTTTTTTTTCGGTGGAAAAATTTGCTTCTGGTTTTTTTTTTAATTATCTATTAGATTAATAAAAGAAAAAAACCTCCCGCTTCACCCTGGATGGGAGGTCTCATTTGATGATTAGACGGCGACAAAAAAAAAAAACAAGAAACTGTTTTGTATTAAATAGCAACATCGACTTACTAAAATATTATATGAACACTAAAATTGCAGGTTTTTCGTCCAATTACTATGAAAATTACTGTAAACAATATTAGGGAAATCGCAAAAAGATGACACACTTCTGTCACTCCCGCAAGTAAGAACCTGGCTAAATGATCCTGTATTTTTTCTATACGAACTAGTGATTACTTACTCACTTCAATCGATGGGTAGGCCATGTCGCAAGACCATGCACAAACGGTTACTTGTTACCCCTTCGTACACTAAGCGACGCAAGTCTCCAATACCTTACGACCACAAACCTTACCACGATCCATTTTAGGCTGTGGGAAAGAGATGGCGCTAGACGACTTGTATAGCTCTGTCTCTTTCCCACAGCCTAAACTGGATCGCGTTAAGAGCTCGTGGTAAGGCTCCAGTCCGTTGAAAATGTTTGCGAATAAAAAGCTTTCGAGTTAGGGCCGGCGCTTACTATCGGTACACCTCAGCATTTTAGGTGATAAAAAGCATTATAGACATTAACTTCATGGCAATAAAGTAGAAATTTCCATGATATATGATCGTTGTAACAAAAATACCGCTTCGGAATGTTTGAGGCTACTGCTTCGGCTATTTCTACTTTATTGTAATGTATAATACTTTTTATCACCTAAAATGCTGAGGCGTGCCGATGCCGATAGTGAGCGGCCGGCCCTTAAACTTTACCGTCCGACCGATCGTGTACAAAATAATATTAAATAATCGAGTTTCCGTGTATACGCGTTACACATCTTGCCAGCACTAGTTGCTCGATATCTGTGGACAATGAGGCACAGTCATGATAGCTGAGACTTTTTGTAATGTTTCGTCCTTTGGATAAACTGTACATGGATGGATAACTATACGAGTACCTGCAATTTGTGTCTAGTGTCATCAAATCACGCAAAAGGTAAGTACCAGTGAATGGTAGAGAGAAAATGGATGCCTTAATTCTAAAAGTATTTAATTCAAACGGATGTTTATTAAACTAATTCGGAAAAAAACATTACGAAATAAAAAACTAACTCCTTTCCAAAAAAGTGTAAAATAACTTAGGTATATTTTGAAATCTGTGGCTTTGTGTTTTTTTATTGTACCCTTTTTAGGTCAAATATTCAACCCAAAATTATAGAAGTTAGGTAGAATTCGTATAGAACTAATGATCGGCAACTTAAGAAAATAATATATTTTTATGAAATTGCGTTTTTCTATGTCACTTTACTTCTACTGAGCCAATACCTAATCGAAATTACAATATTTCGTTTTTTTCAATGTTTTGTTTCCCTGGATTTGCAAATAAGGTCTAGTATCGCTCATTTCAAAGAATGCATTGAATAACAAATGATCCTGTTGACAATCGAGCCCGCCATACAGCGCAAAATAATGTTGGGGAAATCCCGCACGCGGCGCACTAGTGAGGCGCATTGCTTCCTTATCGTTGTACACTCGGCTACACATAGTACAAGCTATACAAAACCGGTCTGTCTTGGACTCGCTTTATATGATCTTACCGCATATTGAACGGTCAGCTTATACTAGTTTTGCTTAGCTTGATGTGTAGCCGTGTGTACATATAAAAACAATTGCGCGACTTGAACTACAGCAAAAAACCCTGACGAACTACAGAAGCGGGGTAATCCCATCAAAATATTACACAATAAGTGAAAAATGCTCACAAAAAAAAAAGGTTAAAAGGCTATCCATTCTCATAAAATTTTAAAACAATGTTTACGCATAATATTATTTAAAAATAACAGCTTACTCATAACTATTTAAAGCATAATATATCTCTAGTCATACCTCCACTACCTACCAATGTTTATTGCGTTGTACGGCTGTTTATGAGTTCCGTTATCATGAACTCAGTCCAAAACTAAGATAAACGAGCTTAAAATAGTATAAACCACAATACTTTATCGTTTTTTGTTATTGACTAATCATAGTCGCAACTACTCTTTTATTATTGTTAAAACACTAACCAGCCGAGATCTAGATCCAGATCTAGGTCCAGATAGAGTCAACTTCAGTGAACTGAGTGTAGTTTGGCTAGGCCGAACATGGAACATGGCAGCCAACTGGGCCACCGACTGCATGTCACGCAGCCTACTATGGAAAGTTCTATGCTTAGGATCTCACTAAGAGATAAAGGTATAAGACCAATATTGTCCAAAACTGTGGCAAGCTGAAGTGGCAGTGGGCTGATCATGTCTGTCGCAGGACTGATGAAAGGTGGAGTAGGAAGGTTCTGGAATGGAGACAACTCCAAGGTAAACGATAATTATGTGGGACCCCCAGCATGATGGATCAATAGACCTGAACAAGGTAGCCGGCAATGGCTGGATAAAAAAGCAGGAGATCGTGCGCTGTGGCGCTCCTTGGGAGAGGCTTATGTCCAGCAATGGACTACAAGAGGCTGAAATGATGATGATCCGAGATTGCTGTCACATTGATATAATGATTATTTGTTTTCAGGCAAAAGAGAGCGGTCCTCGTGTAGGTGTCTTCGCGCCCATTCTGCGCTCTGTATGCAATGCCAAGTACTCCTGAGACCAATGGAAAAGGTAACGAGTTTAAGAGGCGAAATGGAACGGCAGGGATTTCCGGGCATCTCTATGAGACCAAGCTACTCAGCTTGCTCTACTTCAGAGCAACTCACGACGAAAATATCGAAGAGTTTCAGTTAGCTTCAAATGTCGACAACATCGGGGCATTTGATGACATTTGCTTCAAAGTAACAGTAAAAGAGCTTGATAAGCCTGTCTGCCTGTTCATACAGGCTAAACATCGGGAAAACAAGAAAAAAACTCTTAAAATCGATTGGGCACCTTACTTCATTAGTTATTTGAAAATCCGACAACATTTCGATCCAAGCAAAAAAGACCTGTTCTTTGGACACGCATTTGATGAAACAGACTGTTATTTTGTTATATACACAACTGCGAAGGATGGATTTAGTAATGACCTGAAAGTTCAAAGTAGCTTGTGTTCTAGTCTGCATGATTTAATCAATACAGGCGGAACAGCCAAGCAACCGTACAAGTCCAACGCAGAAGATTTTGAGTTTCTATGCGAAATAGCTATTAAAGAACACATGGCTTCACTGGCTGAACGAATAGCTACGTCTGTAATGGGTAAAAAGAATGTATGTATGAATGATGAGCTCATGATTCGATATCATATCATTCTGCAGCAAAAAGTATTCAACGTTTCTGAAATTCACCCAGAAGGACATCGAATAGCTACCTTTCGTCACTCTTTTTTTAACAGCAATGAAGAATACCTTTCTGTATTTAAAGAGACACTGTACGAAGAGATTCAAAAGAAGAGAACAATAGACCCCAAAGATGTAAATCAATTGCTGTCTGAATTCTTAGCCGACACCACTAATGCCGAGAAACTAAGCAAACTGATAGGTACCGTTTTATCATACAAATATGGCATGTTGCACATTAATAAACAGTACGCCGAAATTATCAACCCAGAGCACCTGAATAAAGTGAGTGTTTCTTCATATTTAGTCGAGCAAGCAGTGAAACTGTTTACAGACGAGATGTTATCATCTCTAGAACTCAAAGTACCGGCTACATTCGGTAATAAAGACTTAACAGTGAAAAATTTGAAGAGAATAAATCATCTAACATCAAGAATAATAGGTCTATTAGATTTAAGTAGATATAGTAAAATAGTAACTATAGATGAATCTTTGGACGCAGGATTCCTACAGCTCAATGGAGGTATAGCTGGTGCCATTGGAAATATATTTGTGCTTGACGAAAACCCCAAGTGGATGAAGATTACAAGCAAGGAGGAGTCATTAGATACTTTTGCCAAAAGTCTATACCAAAAGTTGAAAGAAGAAATCGAAAAAACGAATAACAGTAGATTGTCAATTAATAAAATCCCCGATTTGCTTGAATATAAATTTATTTTTAAATTTAAATGGTGCCCTAAACTTTCATTGCAACGCAGTGAATACGAAAAACAGTTAATCACGGATTTTTTAAACAAGCTGTTGGTATATTCTAGCCAAGATGGTGAGAAAGAAGTGGAGGACAAATTAAAAGACGAAATCGACGAAAATCTACGTCTCAACGACTTCCTTCAAGCAAAAACTGAGTCAATGTTTTTGAAATATCACAATGAAGTACAGACATGGTGGATGATCCCAAAAAAAGCACCGTATCTTAACAAAGATAGTCAAATACTAAATAAACTCACAAATAATATTATTCTGGACCCACTGCTGAGCTCAATAAGCGAACCATACATAAAAAAAATAAAAAAATATGATTACACATTCACTGAAGACGCAGTGTGGTCTTTGAACTTGCCGGATCGGCCCTCGACTACTATCGTCGTTACAGAGAACTGCAAGCTGACTGTTATCAAAGTGCTACAACGCTTGCAGAAAGAAGAACACATTTTGGTAGACTTTGAATCTATTGTAAATCTGCCAACAAAAAAACGGAATGCGATACGTAGAGAACTGACGAATACAGAAAAAGTTCTAATTTTTGTTTGCAATGGTATACCTGAAAAAGGAAAACGAACATTTTTGAACATTGCAGAAGCACTAAAAAATAAGAAAACTATAATTATAACGGAGCCTCGGCTTAGAGAGATGTTACAGGAATATTTCAGTGCAGCAGAGTATAACATAATACAAGATGAAAGAATTGGTTTAGTGGATATGAACGAAGATACAGAGATGAATATCTTGAAGAGCGGCACAGTGAAATTACAGGGTATTGAAGTAGGATTGGAACATTTAGTGAATGGCTGGCCCAGCTTAAATCTGAATTCTTCTCTGTTTAGCAGGTTTTCTTAATGTAAAATATGTTTTTTACTATTGGTAGTCATTATTGATAATTATGTAGTATTACAAAAGATAAAAAATAAAAAAATAAATTTATAAAAAAAAATCTGTTTTTTTCATTGCGCCCTTTTGTTTTTCGTTAGACAACGAAAAATATGAAGTTCACATCCCTCTGTGGTTGAGTTGACAAGTAGTTTATCAGATAGCAGTGTAAGGTGAATGGGCAAAAATGTATGAAGCCTGGTACTCGACCCAATAGCCATAATAAATATATCATTGGAAAGGTCTTTTTACAAGGATTAATCTCCATTTGCTGTCGGAACAGAGTAATTTTGTGTTAAGTTTTTAATATATTTTTTAGATTCTTTTTCGTTTTTGTTTGATTTTGTTAAGATAATGCTGATATTATATCGTTGTTTTACGTAGAATCATGTGTGTTAATTAATAGGTAGTAAAACTTTTTGAATAAAAGGAACCGACTTTAAAACCATACACGGAAAAGAGTAAAATAACTTTTCTTTCGGAAGTCGGTAGCAAAAGTCGATAAAATGAAAAACAAAGCGGTTTCGTCGGTTCATTTTCAGATAGTTTTTTATTTTTTTATTTTACCCTTTATAGTTCAGATATTCAACAAGAATCTTCGTATATTCGGTGCCTTTGAAAATCTACAATGCAAGTAAGAAAACACGGATCCATGCGAGGAACGTCACGGGATATCCTTCCATCCTTCTCTCTCCCTCCCTTCTAATATAACGAACATTCTTCTGAAAACCGAATCCAAATCGGTTCAGCCAAACGCGAGATAATCGCGGACAAACATACAAACATAAAGGTCGAACTGAAAACCTACTTTTTTTAAGTTGGTTAAAAAACATCCATGCGGGCAACGTCACGGGATATCCATTAGTGTTATATACTGAAACCTCTCTCCCTTCTAATATAACGAACATTCTTCTAAAAACCGCATCAAAGTTGGTTCAGCTAAACGTGTGACAATCGCGGAAAAACATACATACAAACATACAGGTCGAAATGAGAAGACACTTTTTTTTGAAGTCACAAATAAACACTCAGGAATGAATGAAAAACACTCGGGCATAAAAATTAAAAAGAAAAAAAAACTAAGAAACGTTATTTTCTTTTAAACATTTAACCGTCTTCAAATAAACAAGTAGGTTCTCAGGTCAACCTGTATGTTTGTATGTATGTATATATATAATGTATGTTTGTCCACATCATCTCGTGTGTAGCTGAACCGATTTGGATGTGGTTTTCAGAAAAGTGTTCGTTGCATTCCGGAGAAGGTTTTTAGTATATATAATAATAATAGATATCCCGTGACGTTGCCCGCATGGACCCATGTTTGCGTAGGTACTTGTGTTTACGCATGACTGTCCCTCACATCTTCTTCAAGATATCCCTTCGGACCTGAATTATTATAAAGCATCAATAAAAATATTGTTAAGGTTTTTTCTGTGAGTTAGAAGTGCTATTATGCGATTTTTGTAAAAAAATGTGATTTATCGTTTTTAGATTTTTGGAAATTTTGATGTCCACTCAAGTGGACATCAGGTTTAGAGTGTTGTATTAGGTAAAACATATTTAGTGAATAAATATTATGTACAGCTTGACATAAAAATGTAGAAAACCGGAAGTCGCCACTGTCTTCGCGCTACCAGCACTTTGAATGTTTTTTTTTTTTTTTCACTTATTACGTTAGTTTTATAGCACAATAATAAATCTAACAAACCTGCGGTCTTTGTTTACATCAAATATCAAAGATTTTAAAACGCTGTCAGAAAGGAGATGGCCCATTTTCTTAGGACACTCTGCCTAGCATATAAAAAATCATGTACAGTAACCAATTTTGGTTTATTTTAAACATAATATGCTGTAAAATTAACTGTGAAAGTTACATAATCCAGTAACTTCAGATTTCTTAGTAATTAACAAAAAACATCAATTGGTCATGAACCTAGTCGCGGGCTCTTACCTCAATATTATCCAGATTATTTTGCGTGGATATAAAGAGACCCTTGCCACTGGATGGACATCCATTATATTCTACAGTTTAAACCCACTATTACCAAGTATAGAGTGTGTGTATAGTATGTTTTATTTGTAGGTTTTCATAATAAGTTTTAAGTACATGCCTGAATTGTTAACAATTGCACAAGCATCGTTTGGAAAGGCATGTCTAACGAAGATACAACATGTCTTCTTAGCCGTTCCGTAGCTATACCGCAGTTAATACACCTCATTGTTGTATTATTGTTGACAGTGTCCAAAACGTAAGCACAATCAAATCCGTATGAAAAGCACTAGATAATCGTTGGGCAATGGAATCAGTCCGTGTAGAATAGCAATGGTCGGTATAGAGAAAAGATAATCGCACAGTTTACAAACAAAAATAAGCCCCCGCACAAGCTGCGAACACAAATGAAAATAGTATGAATGTCAAACAAAAAACATGACGGATGTCAAGCGATTGTCGAACTTGTACTGTCGTTTCGTTTCGTTGTTGCAGGAAAAAGTTATTATTTCAGTAATTTAATATAAATGTTTCATAGCATTCGAATAACTTACAAAAATGTTTTTATTATAATTGCAAAAGTGAATAATCATTTTACAGTCAGAATAATGTTAAATATTAGTCTGACAAGGCATTCATATTATAGCTTAACAGGGAATGGAACGTTTATCCGAAATAGCGTGCTGCCCCGATACGCCGGAAACGTAAAACAACTATTTATGTCGAAATATTTTTTCGGAAGTTGTACGGAAACGTAAACCATTTAGTTATTTATATTATTATTTTTTATGTATTTAGAACTAAACATGTAAAATGTACATGTCACTGAGTAACTAGGCAGAAACTGGCCATGTCATTTTAGTTCCGTTTCAACCCGTTCTGGCCAAGCTGTAGTAATATTTTGAAGTGAGTTAGTATAACTATTTATTATTATCATAATAGTTTATTTTTTATTTAAAATTTTACATTATGATTATTCTTGTTTTTGATGAAATATATTCTGACAAATGTTCGATAGTGTCATGCTGGATTTCGCTCGCTGGTCTCAGTTCTGAAATGGTGTTGTTTTGGTGTAACTGGTGAATTTACTGGACTGCTACCACCAGATGCGGGCCGTCCTCTTTTGCTGCTAGGAATTGGATGTACCACCATGTTTATCAGAGCTTTTGCAACGCGCTGCCAACAAGCAAAGTGCAACAAATCCAAAACTTTTGTACTTGGAATATCAAGGTTTTGCAATCTTCTTGGTATTCCAGCCAGCTATTCTAATAGTGCTAGGTCAATGCCCAATGGCATGAAAAAACATACGCAATGTCCGTTTTTTGGATCTAATGAAGATTCGATACAAACTAATCAGATCACCTGAATTTCAGTTTTATCTACACCACCTTATACCATTGTTATGTAATTGCACAAGTTCAGGACGCAGTATAGTTACGTAATTTTTACTTTTTAGATACCTATTTTATTTATTCTATCGTCGAACTTCATCTTGATTTCCTATTCAAACAAAATTTGAAGCAAGTACAGTAGACTACACCTTCCTTCTGCGAAGCAGTCATGCTCGTGAAGGAGGAGGCGAGCCGCGTGAGGGAGAGGACAGCGTTCTCCCTTCACCCCAGCCGCAGTGGTGGACGCCCACTGCGACGGATGTCGCTAGACGATCTCCGGCCACCATAGGCTCGGACGGCAAGTAATGGGTGACTCGCTGTCCGACCATGGACCATGCCCAGATCGACGGCGCGTTGTGTTCCACGCGTGCCCCAAAGAGTGTCAAATTATTTCATTTTTGGGCTGACTGCTTGATCCAGGTCTAGATTCTACCTTCTCTAACTCTTCTTCCTCTACTATCTATCTATAGTCCTCCTCTTCAGAGTGATTACCTATCTCTCTTGCGGTTAGCAGTGTGATGTTACTACCCATACGAACAATTTTTAGTGGTATTGCCTGTTCAATTTCATCGTCACTATCTTCGTCGAGATCCGATATTTTACCGTTTTCTAATAAATTGAGTAAATTATCTAAATCTTGACTCTTAGATAGATCAAAATCTAAAAAATAATAAAAATAACATGTAAAAATACAATACAAAGTGTTACTGTAAATACGTCTGGTTTACAACGATTGTGACCCCATGTCCACTGAAATGGACATCGACTTTATCTTCAAAATTATGAAAACAACCGAATATTTAGTATTTTTTTGTAATTGTATATCTTAGCAAATATGATCACTATGCAGAATAAAAAGTATCTAAACAATCGATCAATTCGTTTTGGAGTAAATAAAATAACACTAAAGACATACTCGCATTGCGCGTATCCATGGCGAACGTCAACACTTGATTAACTATTTCATCTTACCCACAATGAATCCTTTGGTGTTTTGTTTATCGTAACGTTTCTAGGTAAGTAGTCGGTACAATCAAATGTTTACACTAGCGATTTTATTAACCCACCTCATATTTCACGCAATAATAAATCGTGTCCATTGAAATGGACGCTGGGTCTGAAGGGGTTATGCGCAAAGTTAATTAGCATTAGTTGTAGCTATTAGAATTATATCAGGCGTTAAACATTGATTGTTCAATTTTCACATGTCATCTTCACTTATAAAATTATACTTGTTCACTACGCACTGCTGAGAAAGTTTTATTCCCTTAAATCCTCAAGAAGCCCCTAAGCAATTTTATACATGGTCCTCATGCACCGGATACCAAAAGGATACCAGCAGAAGAGGAATTAAGGATTATTTATCTGGAATATAATTAAATAAATCATCGCCGTAAAGTACCGGAGTGACGAGGTCAAAGTGCAACACAGAGTTTGGGAAGGAAAAAGTGGATTGGACATTAGTGGTTTATTAAATACGGACAGTGTTCATTCAAGGTTTATAATTATTTATTAATTTCCACCCAGCACTCGATAAATTTGTATATTATTCAGGTAATTTTTGCATCAATTAGGTACCTAGGATTTAAAAGGTCAGTAACGTGTTTTTTGTATTTTATTTTACAAAGTTAGTTTTTTATTTAAGTTTATTTACAAGCATAATATATTATTCACATTAATTAGGTTTATTTAATTTGTATGCTCAGTATAGTTAGCCAGTACTTATAATACAGTACAGTAGCATAAGCGTTATATGTTACATTATTTAGCTAGCTTTTCAGTTATTTTAAATACAATTTTAAATACCTTTTAGTACTTATGCATTTTAAATCTTTGTAAAATTAGTCATTTTAAACCGTTACATTATTTTAGATTGTACATATATTCCTACCTACAGCAGTTAATTATTAAGTTAGTAGTGACAAAATTTTAAGTCAAACTTATATATTTAGTTCTTATTTTACGCCTATTGTTGTTTAGGTCTCTTTACGATTAGTTTTTGTAATAATTATTGTTATTGTCTTTTAACATTTTTATTATATAATTTCAGGGTCAACGACACCCACCTTCAAAATGACTGACATTAAAGAGCTTAAAAAGAAGCGTAGCAGTTTTATGGGAAGATTAACAGTATTCGGAACGTACTTAAGTATTTTAAAAGATACTGAGTTATCCCCCTGTCAGGTAATGGAGTTACAGTTGCGTGTCGATAAATTGGAAAATTTGTACGATGATTTTAATGACATTCAATTAAAAATAGAATGCCTTTGTGACAATATTGACGCTGAAGCTCTCGAGAGAACCTCGATTGACTCGCAATATTATGGTTTGATGGCTCAAGCTAAAATTATGATTAGTAATCATTCAAAATCGGAACAAGATGATATTAAATCTAGTCACAGTAGTTATAAGCGTCAATTCGTCAAATTACCAACCATCAAATTACCAAAATTCTCGGGATCTTACGATACCTGGCTCGAGTTTCATGACACATTTTCTAGTCTCATTCACGGCAATGATGAAATAGACGAGATAAATAAGTTTCATTACCTGAGATCGTCATTGGAAGGATCTGCTGCTATTCTAATTAATTTAATTGAGTTTTCTGCTCAAAACTACAATGAAGCATGGGAACTTCTTTGTGAGAGATTCGATAACAAACGGTTATTAGTTGAAAATCACGTCACGGCGCTGTTCAACATCGAATCGATCACAAAGGAGTCCTCAACTGGATTAAAGTCTATTATCGACAATGTCAACAAAAACATTAGAGCACTAAAAACATTAGGCGAACCTATTCATAATTGGGACACTTTATTAATTTATATAATTCGTCAAAAATTTGACAGCAAAACATTTAGAGAATGGGAGGAACACAAAGGGCATTTAGATAAATCTAAGCGAATCACACTTCAGCACTTAATCGAATTCATACAAAATCGTGCTGATTTCATGGAAACACTGGAGAAATCACGTCATTCTACAACTAATTTAAAGAATAATTTCAAACTTAAAGCTATGATTTCAACTGAAAACACTGATTCAAATAGTACTTCATCATCACAAAGTTGTCCAAAATGTAATGGCGATCACTATCTTAATTCTTGTCCAGAGTTTCTAGCACTGAATGTCAACGATAGAATGTCAATACTGCCTCGTTTTAAAGTTTGTTATAACTGCTTTCGTCACGGTCACTATCCCAATAATTGTAAGAAATCCGGTTGCAACATCTGTAAGCGCAAACACCACACGCTAATTCATAACACAGATTTCAAATCAAAACCGGTTTCAAGTCAATCAGCTGACGGGATGACCGATAACGATAAGGTCGAGGCATCTTCCACCGCGGACAATAATATTCACGTTGCGCTCTCAGCTAATGTCACAGCGCATTCGCATGCAAGCAGCGCAGGCGACATCTTGTTGTCCACTGCATTAATTAGGTGCTATGATGCCAATAATAAAGAGCATATCGTCGGCCTAATTCGTTAACCTGCTAAGTCCATTTTTGGCAAAATTGACTTTTTGATGCAGTTAGAAAATTCAGCCTAATATCTACCTTAGCATTCAAGAAATAGCAGCGATTTCAGCCTAAAAAGGTGTAAAAAGCTATGCACGAAAAACTGCTTTCTTACCACTAGCCACTCTCCACAACGCAAACCTGCTAAATCCTGTTGCGGCCTCAGTTTTGCACTGAAAACGTTCCCAAACTCACGTGCCGTTTGGGAAAATTGTTTATTTTAATTTATTGTTATAATAATTAATTGATTGTGATACAGTAGCAGTAGTAAAACAATATTTAATAGCTGTCATTAATAATAGTAAAATACTTAGGAGTACAACACGTACTACAAGACAGACAACACATTATAATAACGTATATTATAACGATTACTGATTGTTTATGAAGAGTTTACCATTTTTTAATCGTGGTAAAATCATCAAATGAGTCCTCCCACTCAAGACAGGGCAGGAGGGAATGTCAGACTTGTACTGACTAAAATCCACGGTGTCCTTCAATAGCCTTTACGTTCCGGGGTCACGATTTATACGTAAGACCCGACACCAGCAAGCTTTGGCCCTCTAAGGGGGACGTCATTGTGCTGACACTCTTTGAGGCGTGTGTGAAACACAACGCGCCATCGACTTGGACATGGTCGATGGTCGGACAGCGACTCGTCCATTACTCGGAGCCCGCATGCCCGCACCTACGGTGACCGGAAATCGTCTTACGACGTCCAACGCAGTGGGCGTCTACCACTGCGGCTGGGCTGTGAGGTGGACGCAGCCACGTCCTCACCTTTACGCGTCCCGCCTCCTCCTTCGCTAGCATAACTGCTTCGCAGAAGGAGCTGACCGCTTCCCACTCCGTCTCGCCCCGCAGCATGGCCTCGAGCAATGCCGAGCGTGAGAGGTCGCATAATATCCTATCGCCGTCGTGAGGAACGCGGCGGTGCTCTGCCCAAGCGGGGCAGTCCTGCACCGTATGCTCCACCGTGTCCTCCGGGTGATCCTCGCAGTGGTGACACCCAGGCCTTTCTTCCTTCCCTATCCGACACAGGTACCTCCTGAAACTTCCGTGTCCGATGAGGACCTGCGTCAGGCGGTAGGTCAGGACGCCGCCGTGACGCCTATCCAGCCACTCTTCAAAGAGGGGTCTCCGTCGCGATTGTGGCGTGCCCGGATCTCGGTTGCGACAGTCGCTCCCTCCATACTGCCCTGAGATCGCGCCGGAGCTCTTCCCGCCGCGCCTCGAGAAGTCGAGGCAGCGGGGATTCGCCCCGGCGGGCGGTAGGCGGCGCTGCGCCTCCACGCGCCACTCATAGACGCGTTGGAGAGCAGTTGCATTCAGATCCTAAGGCAGCATCCGGCAAGGAGGTTGGCTGATTCACCGGCGATCATGCGGTATCCTCGGATCATCCGCATAGCCATGACCTTCTGGTAGGAGGCGTTTGGCCGGCTGAGACTGAGCAGGAGTCGCCTGAGGGCGGTTGCTGCCCGGTTTAGCTTTGGGGCCAAACGCAGGAAGTGTTTCCTGAAGTTCCACGGGCTGTCAAGGACGAATCTCAAGTACTTCATCGTTTTCCCAACGCCGCCGCCGCCCCAATGCGAACCCCTCACACCGATGCGATAAGAGTTTAGTTTAGATATTTTAACCCTGTTTCCTATTAAAGAGGGACTGATTTGTAAATTTTCAATAATAAATAATTATTTTGATTACTAATTGAATTCGTTTAACTGCACTATTCAATTATCTATACACCATACCAAAAAGATAAAAACTGCTAAGTCCTCAAGCAAATTGAAATTTCACCTCGAATAACTGCTAAATAAACGTTTTCCTCATTTTTGAAAAATCTGTTTAGGTTTTTTTAAATATTATGTTTTTAAAATATCAAGAAAAAATATAGAAGTCAACGGGATTTTCAAAATTTTGATTGCTAAACTAATAAAGATATTATTCAGTTTTTTGTTCGTCCTGTAAACCTTGCAAAAATGCACTTAGCAGGTTAACGAATTAGGCCGACGATATTGCACGCGCCCTTCTCGATTCAGCCAGTTCATCGAGTTTAATTACAGAACAATTATTTAAAAAGTTAAATCTGCCGTATTTAAAAACTAACAAGTCCATTCAAGGAATTAATAATTCTTTCTCACAGGTGAATAAAATGTGTCGAGTTCACATACAGTCCTTGAATGAAGCTTACACGAACGATTTAACATGTTTGGTCTTGCCCACAATCACAGATAACGTTCCCACTAGGCAGGTACACGTTAACGTGCCGCCAAATATTCAGTTAGCTGATCCGTATTTCCATACACCCGCACCAATTGATATAATTCTAGGTGCTGACGTATTTTGGAATTTATTACAATCAGATAAAATCATATTAGGTGATGAGAAACCAACACTTCAACAAACTAGACTTGGTTGGCTAGTTTGTGGCCCAATTAACGGCGGCTATCATCATATTAGGTCTCACTCATCAGCCATAAAATGTAATTTCACTCATTTAAAAACTAATTTTAAAAATTCTTCAAGTTCTCGTGAGTTAGATGTTACTCAAAACCAAAAGATGCGTTTTTCGCAACTCGAAAAAGCGTGTCGAAAATCATCTACTCACTTAACTAAAAACAGTGTGAAAACCACTTTATAATAAAAAATACAACACATTTATCAGCTGGTCGGTCTAACGGTAAAACACAATTTGACCAATCGTCAGGTAGTCGGGGTAATTCATTCCGTCGCGCGAAACGATGTTTTCTGTCACTTGAGCGCAGAAATCTTAAAATACCCTCACTTGACAAAACTTTGGATTGTACGTCTGAGTTCATTTCCATAGATCATAATAATATGTCGGAATGTGTTATTGTTAACAACCAGAAATCATGTTTTGTTCCTCATTAATAAATTTAACCAAATATGATGATCTTTACATTTACATTCATTTAAATAAAAGACTGATCGACTTTATTCGGTCATCTTATTTCATGATTTCACTGCGTTCTATTTTTTATTTTGTTATACTCGTACTTTTCGTCTTATTACGTAACGCATGTTATAACGGTTCACATAATGATACTTACGTTAAGTTCTAAGGAACAACAAGATGGTTTTTATTATTATTCAGTATTGTTGTTGTATTGTATTGTCATTCAAAATTAACTTATTCGAACGACTTATTAACTTTTATTAAACACCCTTGATTTATTTATAAACATTATTATTACATTTCAGTAAAATCATTAGGTATTAAAATTAAATGTGTTTCTCGATAAAACTAAAGTTATTCGTGTCAGTGGTAGACCACATTTCAGAGTTTCGTTCGACATGAAATAACATAAATTAATTATTATCATACAGTCCACTTAAAAGCTTACATACTTAGCTATCATTTTCTCAATTATTAGGTTACTAGCTGTTGCCAGCGGTTTCACCCGCTACAACTCGAAAATTATCCCACGGGAACATCAAATCGGGATAAAAACTATCCTATGTGTTAATCCAGGTTATAAACTATATGTGTACCAAATTTTATCCAAATCCGTTTAGAGGTTTTTGCGTGAAAGAGTAACAAACATCCATACATCCATACTTACAAACTTTCGCCTTTATAATAGTAGTAGGATTAACATTTATTATTATTAAAATAATTATTATTAAATAAAATAACAGACATATACTGGCCTCTTGGTGGTCGTAATAACCAGAGCTTGTAATCGTCAATATGTCAGCTACTTATGGAACAAACAGTTGTTCCCCATATGGGTAATCCACAATTGAGCAGACTCTCACCAGCTGACCTACCTTTCCAATACGTAGCAGTTGACTACAAATATTCTATAATCTCGGCTAGTCGTCATGGTTGTGAATGTAGATTAGTAAAGGTATTTTCATGTGCTTTAACACTAAGGCCATTTATTTGATTTTAAAGTTGGTTGGTGATTTGACGAGTAGTAATTATTTACAGGCATTACGTCGGTTTATGTCTCGGAGAGTAAACCTCTCAACATTTATTATAATATTATTTTTGCAATGAACTTGCAAATTTTTTGTTGTCCAACTGTGCGTGTATTCCCGTTCGTCCACTTGACTTCGTCCCACTAGTGGGACGAACGGGAATTCGCTAAATATTTTCCCGATCGTCCCACTAAATTTTTTGAGTGGACGAACGGGAATAATTTATTAATTTTTTTTTGAAGTTCTATTGGTCCCACTAAATAATATAAGACTGGTGGTTTTAATTGGTAAAAAAAAACAAATTTGGAATAAAAATCCGTCATTTATTAAGGAATAAAAATCACAGTAAAAATCACAGAATCAACTTTGCGATAACTCGCAATATTTTTTTAATTAAGAATAAAATTCTCCTTAAAACTAAATAAGGTTTCATATTCAACAGCGGTTGTTTAAAAGTAAAAAAAAAAATGTGATTGATACTTAGTATGTGCTATTAATGGTTTTTTCATAATAGTAAAATAAATCAACAGCTATATTTTGCATAAAGATAAATAATAGTATTCCATGTTTTGTTCTAGTGATGAAATTCTGTTAGTCTGTGGAATATGAGATATAAGGAAAAGAATAATATAGCGCTTGTCGAGAACGAAGTGGAGTAAAGGACAAGAAAACTACGAAACAATGAATAAACATATTTCTGCACAAATCTTTTTAGTGGGACGAATGGCACTAATCGAAAAACATATTCCCGTTCGTCCCCTCTTGAATTAGGAGTGGGACGATCGGGAACAAATTAAATATTATTTTTGTAAATTCCCGTTCGTCCCACTAGTGGGACGAAGTCAAGTGGACGAACGGGAATACACCCAACTGTGACTCCTTTAAGAGCCAGTTCACAAAATTCGAACGCTCGAGTTTAGGTAAAAGTCGGGAGCAATGTTCATGTGTGCGTAGCTATTCACACATACACAACGCAACCAGTGTAGCGCTAGTGTTGAGACGGACTAAACAATCTTGAGCCGATATAATCGTAATGCACTTTGGTTACATTTCTGAAAAAGTTTTTGGAACGAAGTTCCTTATCGCGCGTTGTGAAAGGGGGCTAGAAGGAAAAAAATTCTTACGAAAAGTTGTCACGACACTTTTTGCTATAGTAAGAGACAGACAGATATGTTTCTCTGTCTGTCTCTCTCTCTCTTATAGAAAGCAAGCCAGATATTTTTTCATTTCTATTTCGCATTGAACAGTGTGGTGTCGCGACGATTATTTTTGTTGAGTGTATACAGGTTTTTTGTAAATAATAAATAATAAAAAATAATAATAATAATTAATCCTTAATGAAAAAATATCGAGGTTTTCGTTATCGGTGTCGTTTTCATGGTTTTCCAGGGTGTATAAACCGATGATGCAGTCAAAATGTAAATCCAAGATGGCGGCAGCATAAACTATCGAAGTTTTCGTCATGGGTGTCGTTTTCATGGTTTTCGAGGGTGTTGAAACCGATGTTGCAGTCAAAATGTAAATCCAAGATGGCGGCTGCAAAAAATATCGTAGTTTTCGTCATGGGTGTCGTTTTCATGGTTTTCGAAGGTGTTGAAACAGATGGTGCAGTCAAAATGTAAATCCAAGATGGCGGCAGCATAAATTATCGAAGTTTTCGTCATGGGTGTCGTTTTCATGGTTTTCGAGGGTGTTGAAACCGATGTTGCAGGCAAAATGTAAATCCAAGATGGCGGCTGCAAAAAATATCGAGGTTTTCGTCATGGGTGTCGTTTCACGGTTTTCGAGGTTGTTGAAACCGATGGTGCAGTCTAAATGTAAATCCAAGATGGCGGCTGCAAAAAATATCGAGGTTTTCGTCATGGGTGTCGTTTTCATGGTTTTCGAGGGTGTTGAAACCGAGGGTGCAGTCAAAATGTAAATCCAAGATGGCGGCTGAAAAAAATATCAAGGTTTTCGTCATGGGTGTCGTTTTCATGGTTTTCGAGGAAGTTGAAACCGATGGTGCAGTTAAAATGTAAATCCAAGATGGCGGCTGCAAAAAATATCGAGGTTTCCGTCATGGGTGTCGTTTTCATGGTTTTCGAGGGTGTTGAAACCGATGGTGCAGTCAAAATGTAAATCCAAGATGGCGGCTGCAAAAAATATCGAGGTTTTCGTCATGGGTGTCGTTTTCATGGTTTCCGAGGGTGTTGAAACCGATGGTGCAGTCAAAATATGGATAGTATGGAAACAAGGCCTAATTGTAGAAATAAATACCTACGCTCTCAACTGCAGCCTTAGGGTTGTCACGAGCGCGGAGAATGGAACATAATTATGTGGCGCTGATGCTTGATGAACCCGGTGGCTGCGCACCTTACTATGCGTTTCAACTAAGTATAAGATGACCTAGGCACCATATTGTAACTGCAATTGTGTTTAACGAAAAATACTTTGCGCAAATTACTTTTCAATACTTAATATTTATCTTATTCATGTTATTTTCATGTGATTTTCGTTATTTGACATCTGGGATTTCTATTTTGATAGCAATATCGGTTTCAACACCCTCAAAAACCATGAAAACGACATCCATGATGAAAACCTCGATAATTTTGGCAGCCGCCATCTTGGATTTACATTTTGACTGCACCATCGGTTTCAACACCCTCGAAAACTATAAAAACGACACCCATGACGAAAACCTCGATAATTTATGCAGCCGCCATCTTGGATTTGCATTTTGACTGCAACATCGGTTTCAACACCCTCGAAAACCATGAAAACGACACCCATGACGAAAACCTCGATAATTTATGCAGCCGCCATCTTGGATTTACATTTTGACTGCACCATCGGTTTCAACACCCTCGAAAACCATGAAAACGACACCCATGACGAAAACCTCGATATTTTTTGCAGCCGCCATCTTGGATTTACATTTTGACTGCACCATCGGTTTCAACACCCTCGAAAACCATGAAAACGGCACCCATGACGAAAACCTCGATAATTTATGCAGCCGCCATCTTGGATTTGCATTTTGACTGCAACATCGGTTTCAACACCCTCGAAAACCATGAAAACGACACCCATGACGAAAACCTCGATAATTTATGCAGCCGCCATCTTGGATTTGCATTTTGACTGCAACATCGGTTTCAACACCCTCGAAAACCATGAAAACGACACCCATGACGAAAACCTCGATAATTTTTGCAGCCGCCATCTTGGATTTACATTTTGACAGCACTATCGGATTCAAAACCCTCGAAGACGAAAACTATAAAAAGACGCCTATTATGAGAAATTGTAGCAGAAACCATGTTGGTTTTTTTTACAAATTATTTATTTACGAATTTATTAAACGGTCACGCGGATATAGAATTCGATATTGATAAAAATCATTCTCACCTTCAAAATAAGCAGAGAGTTTAAAAACCAGCCATATACGTAACATAAATAAACGCAACTCGCCTTTACGCGGCACTCAGAACTGACAGCACTGCGATGTCCGCTTAGAAGCCTCGTAGATGCGCGTGTTTGTGTGAGTGCACCGTTTCGAACGTTAGTACGTAATTTCCGGACCATCCATTTTTTACTGTGCTACGGGGCAGACAAGAGCCACTCAAAGCGTGGGAGTGTATCTTTGCAAGTTACAACCACGATCTATACACGTCATGTAAATATATCCCAGGCCCCTCTCTCAGCCCCGTAGGGTTATTTTCTTTTTTTTTAAAGAAAATTGAAAACGTGGGTTTTTCATATTTCTGACAGAAAACCCTTTCATTTGATACCCATATCATGGGGGTGCATTTCAAACAGCTAATCCGCCATCTTGGATGTCCGCCATGTTGGATTTAAGACACGTGACTATTTTTTTCGTATTCCTGACAGCAAACCCTTTCATTTAATACCCATATCATGGGGGTACCTTTCAAATAGCCAATCCGCCATCTTGGATGTCCGCCATGTTGGATTTAAGACACGTGACTATTTTTTTCATATTACTGACAGCAACCCTTTCATTTGATACCCATATCATGGAGATGCATTTCAAATAGCCAATCCGCCATCTTGGATGTCCGCCATGCTGGATTTCAGGTACGTGACTATTTTTATCATATTCCTGACAGCAAACCCTTTCATTTGATACCCATACCATGGGGATGCTTTTCAAATAGGCAATCCGCCATCTTGGATGTCCGCCATGTTGGATTTAAGACACGTGACAATTTTTTTCATATTCCTGACAGCAAACCCTTTCATTTGATACCCATATCATGGGGGTGGATTTCAAACAGCCCGACCGCGATCTTGGGGAGGCCGCCATATTGGATTTCTCACCACTCTTGCGCCCCATTGCAAAAACTAATAGAACGAAAACGGATGGCTAATTAATGCACAAATTCTACAAACTACTATTATAATTTTAATAATACTTTAGTTTGATAAAGTAACGAAAATCTTACCTTATGAAAAAAAATATGGAGAGAATCAAAATGTGGCAGTCGCAGTATAATATTCCGTTCACGATACGTACGCTCTACAGTGTGTCCGGGCACGGGTTAGCGATATTTGAAGGGGATATATTAGGCTCTTTTTCATCGACAAAAATGCTTTTAAAAAAATTCTTACTCCAAAACTTCGCGAATGGCAGCCATTTTAATTTTTTGATCTGTCGAACTGGGGTGTGTACAATAAAACTCAAATATCTTTAAATCCAAGAGACCTACATTCATGCAAATGACTTTATTGCAAAGTTAAACGTTGAGGCTTATCAAAAACTTACGAAAGTTTTCTAATTATTATGTAAAAATAACCAAAAAACATGGGCAAACACGAAATTGTACACAAAAATTACTGAATAATTTCACATTTTTAGCTCTAGCTCGATAAGTACCCCTGAATTTTGCTAGGGTTTTTGCATTTCATTAAAAGTGTTTGAGTCAGGCTATAAAATGATATCAAAATTATCACTCTACGTTAATTATCTTAGGATTTATTCTCACTTGAACATCACCCTTCCTAAGCGCATGTACCCCAATATTACAGGCGTCGCATTCTTTGGGCGAGCTAAATCGTTCCAACGAATATTTATCAGCTGGCATTATTGACCACCATAATCCATAAACTGAAATGGTACATTTTTTTTATTATATGAAACCACTTCTAGGAATTATTGCTGCGGGGCGAGACGGAACGGTGATGTTAAAGTGAGAATAAATCCTAAGATAATTAACGTAGAGTGATAATTTTGATATCATTTTATAGCCTGACTCAAACACTTTTAATGCAATGCTAAAACCCTAGCAAAATTCAGGGGTACTTATCGAGCTAGAGTTAAAAATGTGAAATTATTCAGTAATTTTTGTGTACAATTTCGTGTTTGCCCATGTTTTTTGGTTATTTTTACATATTATTTAGAAAACTTTCGTAAGTTTTTGATAGGCCTCAACGTTTAACTTTGCAATAAAGTCATTTGCATGAATGTAGGTCTCTTGAATTTAAAGATATTTGAGTTTTATTGTACACACCCCAGTTCGACAGATCAAAAAATTAAAATGGCTGCCATTCGCGAAGTTTTGGAGTAAGAATTTTTTTAAAAGCATTTTTGTCGATGAAAAAGAGCCTAGTATAGCCCCTTCAAATATCGCTAACCCGTGCCCGGACACACTGTATAATCAGGACGAGGAAAAAAGTGATACAGGTCCTACGTCGACGGGCGCTGGAGCCGTACTGATTGCAGCCCGGTTATGTTTCGTAATTTATACTAGTTTAGAGTGATTTTAAAAACGATAGTATGTTTAATTACATGAAGGGATTTTAATGAAATTTAGAAATTAGTTTAGTCTGTAAACATAGTTTATATTTACATAGTTTTTTTAAATGTAATTACGCTTTGTTCGAACCAAAAATGGCGATAAAACAGCGATATAAAACGTAAAAATTGACCTCAGAATTTACTTTTTTACAAATTTGTGTTATTAAAAATATAAATTCTACTACGTAGTTTTACGACAAAAACGTATGTCTGATGATTTGTGTATTTTTTTTGGTAAAAATTACGAATGGTAATGGTAGATGTAGGAGTCGCAAAACGACTCTGCGTTGATTTTTCAGTAAACTACTTGTCGGAGATTAATTACCACAAAGTTAATAAAAGAGTTTTTTGAAATATGTTACGTATAATTACAACACGAAAGACTGGTCTTTCTTTTGCAGGTATTCAAAAATGTTGGAGTATTACTTAATATGTTAAATTAGACGATCATAATTTTAGTTCTACGCGCAAATGGGTAAAAGGCCTCTTAACTGAAAGTTCCTTCTTTATTTTAGCCTAATCTCCACAATTCAGTTGTCATTAGGAGGCGGGTGTCCAATTGACCAATTTTCTAATGAGTGTTGGGAAATTGTTATTCGACGTATTAGGAGCTTAACTCCGAGTTATTTTAGATTTAAGGTATTTTTAATTAAATTTTCAGCCACTTACACCTTTACCGTCGAATGCTGAAAACCTTTTGGTCACTTTAACTAGAGGGCTATTAACGTCTCTTAGGTGAAGTACATAATATTATGAGATATTACTCTGACCATCACTTCAAGCTCCATCAACATGTCGACAAGTTACGACATAATTTTGATCAAATGGGACAAGGACTGTCTCCAGCAGCGATTCAAGTGGCGCACTGGCCAGGGACTACTTAAACCTGAACTCCTTCGTTATAATAAGGGACGAAAACCTGCCGCCTTCGAAGAACAGAGTTGTGTTACTGCTCTTCCTCCTGGCATTGACAGCATGATGGCAGAGCTCAGACGTCAAGTCGTCAACAGGAGCTACTAGGAGATCCTTTTCATAGAATTGTCCATTAAGAAGACGCTGGTTGAAAGGCGAGCTTTCAACGGCCGGGGGCATGTTTACGCATGACTGTCCCTCACATCTTCTTCAAGATATTTATGCGCAAAGTTAATTAGCATTAGTTGTAGCTATTAGAATTATATCAGGCGTTAAACATTGATTGTTCAATTTTCACATGTCATCTTCACTTACAAAATTATACTGGATCACTACGCACTGCTGAGAAAGTTTTATTCAATAAATTCCTCAAGAAGCCCCTTTTCAATTTAATACAACTTGGATTGTAGATTTTCAAAGACAAAATTCTTAAAGGAAGATTTTTGATGAATATAAATCTGAACAAAATTTGTAGAGAAAATATTGTCGGCATGCTCGACGTTGTAGACTTCTTTCTATCGTTGAGAAGAAACATTTCTTTTCTACGTGTCAAACATCGCCATGCTTAGGACGTTTTTTTTTTTGTTTTTTTTTTTAGCGTGAAATGAGTCCTCCAACCCCGGGCAGGGCGGGAGGGACTGTCAGACTTTTACTGACTAAAATCCACGGTGTCCTTCAATAGCCCTTTCTGTTCCGGGGTCACGGTAAGGAAATAATCCCGCGACCCCGGCAGGCTTTGGCCCTCTGAGAGGGGGGGCCCCGTCATTATGCTGACGCTCTTTGAGGCGCGCGTGGGACACGACGCGCCGTCGACCCGGGCATGGTCCATGGTCGGGCAGCGAGTTGCCCTTTACTCGCTGCCCGCATGCCCGCGCCTACGGTGGCCGGAGATCATCTGCTGACGTCCGACGCCGCGGGCGCCTACCACTGCGGTTGGGGTGGAGGGAGGACGCTGTCCTCGCTCTCAAGCGGCCCGCCTCCTCCTTCACGAGCATTACTGCCTCGCAGAAGGAGGAGACCGCTTCCCACTCCGTCTCGCCCCGCAGCATGGCCGCAACCAATGCCGGGCGCGAGAGGTCTCCGCCTATCGCCGCCGTGAGGACACGTCGGTGCTCTGCCCAAGCGGGGCAGTCTTGCACCGTATGCTCTACTGTGTCCTCCGGGCGATCTTCGCAGTGGTGGCACCCGGGCGTTTCCTCCTTCCCCATCAGGCACAGGAACCTCCCGAAACTTCCGTGTCCGGTGAGGACCTGCGTCATCCGATAGGTCAGGACGCCGTGACGTCTCTCCAGCCACTCCTCAAAGAGGGGTCTTACCGCCGCAATTGCGGCGCGCCCGGCCTACAAGTCTTTGTTTGGTGATAAAGATCTGGTTTAATTGGCTCCTTGTTTTTACACAGATGGGAAGATTTGAGATGGACTCGAGTAGATATCGGAGAGATAAATTGAAATTCTTCTGTAAAATTTTAAACATTGAACTTCTTGTTTTTTTTTACGTGGTAATTTCATCAAATTAGTACTCGCACCCAGGGCAGGGCGGGAGGGACTGTCAGACACGTACTGACTAAAATCCACGGTGTCCTTCAATAGGCCTTTACGTTTCAGGGTCACAGTAACTCTAAAGTCCCGCGACCTGACCATTGAACTTGGCACCCATTTAGATTTCACTTCTTTTGTCGTTGAAGTCAACAACCAAGGCATATCTCATAATATTGAACTTGGCTCTCATTTCACATTTAATTTTTTGATGGGTCTTCCTTACAAACTTTCACATTAATAATGAAATTATTATATATTATTAATTAAACCTAAATATTTAACAAACAAAAAAAACTGTACATAAAACCAATATGTAAATTACAGTATTACAGAGCATCGAAAAATTCATCCTCAACGCTGTCAGCTGGTAATGTGCCCAAGAGACTGGCAGCGTTGCCTCTTTGAATACCTATGCGTTATGGTCAATCACGAGTGTATGATAAATAATACGATGGTGACCACCAGTAGCTAATGCTCGAAATAAAGGAGAAGCTCGACGAAGCTAGAACTGGAAAAGCCCTAGGATGTTCTACACATACAGCTGGGGCTTGTAGTCGCCCAGCTCGCGACTTCTGGTGTGTGTGTGCAGCCGGTGATGTGTGTCACTGAGCTCGCGGCGCCGCCCGTGCTCCGGTCTAGAACACCTGCAGCCGTTACTTTGTGATTTAAACAGTACAGTGTTCCTGACTACCATTAGTGTTTAATTTTGATTTAGTTATTTTATATTACAGTCAATTTCGTGTGTTTATTTCTTATTAGTTTTTATAAGTACCTAAATTAATTATATTTATTTTAAGCACTTATTTTTAAATATCTCATGAGTAGTAGCAGCAGCGATGTGGTAGGTGATACTGCATGTCAATCTTCAACATCGCTGACCTCCCTGGAGAGATGCCCACTTTGTTCACAGGCACGATTTTTTAAAGGTAAGCGGGGTCTGAACGTGCATATTGGTAAAGCACACAAACCGCAAAATGTACCAACCTCAGACCCTGTCTTACCCTCTCCTCCTGCAACACAAACTACACCCTGTTCTGGCCCATTTTGGAAAATCCTTTCAAAATTCAAAAATTCTGTCCCCATATTAATAATAAGCGACTTCTCCGAGGTGCCAGACCTCTTGTTGCACAAAATTTGGCTGGTTGTGTCCGCCTTGCCGTTCGGGAGAACTCGCTGAGTGCTTGGGAAAAACTGCTCACCTTCCCTTATAGAATTCTCCATGTTCAAAAGAATTTGGCAACCAAAAAAACGCTAACTTCACAAATTAAAGAAAACTGTAACGTTTCGGCTCAAAGTTTAGATCCCAAATTACTGACTCAGAGATATAATAACGCAAGAAATATATCCCAATTGGTAGAATCTAAGTTAGGGGAAGGTGACATAAGTGGCGCAGCCAGGATTCTCTTCAGCAGCGATGTGGTGGCACCGTGTTCACCAGATACACTGGCAGCTCTGGAGTCTAAACACCCTTCCCCAGCTGATGATCTTTCCTTTCCCGAACCTCCTGACCCGGACATTCACTGCCTCACCGTTACAGGTCGAGAGTTGATCACAGCCGTTTGCTCCTTCCGGAGCGGCTCCGCCGGCGGCCTCGACGGCTTAAGTCCCCAACACCTTAAGGATCTTATCTGCTTAGGCGCCGGGGAAGCTGGTGAGTCGTTGTTGAGGGCTCTGATTAACCTCATGCTTTCCGGCAATGTGAACGAAGCTGTCATCGACGTCCTGTACGGAGCAAATTTATGTGCCCTGCGCAAGAGGGATGGCGGTATTCGTCCCATTGCCGTGGGAACAACCTACCGTCGTATGGCAGCCAAGATTTGCTATAAATTTTTTGGTAAGGCTCTTTCGGAAAAATTTCAGCCCGCAGGGGCTGAAATTTTGCCGTAACCTAGCTGCAGAGCTAGTTTACGGCTCTAAAGGGGGCTGTGAGGCTGCCGTACACGCTTTGTCGACCTACCTAAATTCTGGCAAAGGTGAGGTCATCCTGAAGGTTGACATTAAGAATGCCTTCAATTCGGTTAACAGGGACACCTTGTTGGCTGAAACTAAAAAAGAATTACCCCAAATTTATAGTTTTCTTTGGCAATGTTATAGACACCCTTCTAAATTACTGTATCGGGACAACCTTTTAGAATCTGCTGTTGGTTGTCAACAAGGTGACCCCCTCAGGCCAGTGATATTCAGCTTGGATATTCACCCAATTGTTCGACAGCTAAATTCAAAATCTAACGTTTGGTACCTCGATGATGGGACCTTGGGTGGCGATGTTGACACCGTTTTGAATGACCTAATTTTTTTGAAGAATGAACTTCATTCTATTGGCTTAGACCTCAACCTTTCGAAATGTGAACTTTTTTTAACGGACAGCACCGACAGACAATTGACAATTCCAAAATTTAACTCAATAGCCTCAGACATCAAAATTATGGCAAAAGACCGGACGGTATGTCTTTGTTTCCTTGGAAGATGGGTAGGCCTCTAGTATGGGACGCAACCTGTGTCGATACTCTTGCGCCATCCCATCTTCCAAGTTCATCGTGCTCTGCTGGCGCTGCTGCTGCGGTTGCTGAAAACCTCCAGCGGCGTAAATATAGTAACTAGAGTAGTAACTATATTTTTGGGCCGTTTGGGGTTGAAACTATAGGGCCATGGGGTCCGAGTGCTCACAGCCTCTTCAGAGAAATATTTCGAAAAGACTTGTTGACGCTTCCCGTGACCCCAGAGCTGGCTTTTACCTTGGTCAGAGGCTAAGCATAGCCATTCAAAGAGACAACGCCGCCAGTCTCTTGGGCACATTACCAGCTGACAGCGTTGAGGATGAATTTTTCGATGCTCTGTAATACTGTAATTTACGTATTGGTTTTATGTACATTAATAATATGTAAGATCGTTCAACTACACCTTCTAGGTCAATAAAAACTTTTTTTTAAAAAATGTAACCGCCTTCAAAAACAACCACAAAAAAGGGTAAAATAACCTACAAAACTTTTCTTTCGGAAGTCGGTGGTTTTTTTATTAATTTCATTGTTTTTTTGCCACCGACTTCCGAAAGAAAAGTTTTGTAGGTTATTTTACCCTTTTTTGTGGTTGTTTTTGAAGGCGGTTACATTTTTTTTTAAAAAGTTTTTATTTTACTCTTTTTAGTATAAATATTCAACCAAAATTCTTGTCAAAGACATCATTTTCTTACATAATGTAAGAAATCCGTAGCACCGGTAATAACATCGTTAACATCTCTTTTATTCCTTCCCTATCTCAAAAACTACTGAACCGATTTTGATGAAACTTGCAGTATTTCTTAAGTTGAACAATACATAGTACAACATAAAAAGAATTACTTAAATCGGACTGGTAGTTTCAGAGATATGCGAACACAAAATAAATCAATCGACACCTACTCCTCACTGTTAAGGAGTTGTACCTTCCATCATCAGCTCATCCACCTGAGATGATGATTATCAGATGCAAATACTTGAACAGCTTTAGAAAATATATGAAAATGGTACTATGTGCCTAGAAAATTTGAAGGTTGCCCTCGATTTCCCTGGGATCCCATCATCAGATCCTGACCTGATGATCATGGGACCAATTGGAAGGTATACCCTTTCAAACAAAAGAAAAATTTTCCAAATCGGTCCAGGCGTCTTCGAGAAATCGGGGAACATACATAAAAAAAAAAAAAAGATTCCGACGAATTGAGAACCTCCTCCTTTTTTTGAAGTCGGTTAAAAAAGCATATGTTATAAAGTTCACTGCTCTTGCGGTTGCAAATGTGGCTGTCAAGCGGCAGGACTTAGATTAAAACTAACATCTACCAGTTTATATGAATAATAACTAGTTAAAGTAAATAATTTTATCACTCTCAATAGTCAGTTTAGTAATAACGGGTTAATCACTTTGACTGTAACATACGAGTATATACTGAATCGTGAAATGCCGATTTGCCTCACTACCGACATTACAGAAACAAACAAACAGATTAGCAAACAAAGTAGCAAACCAAGAACAAATATAAATGGCCACGCTAGTATTGACACAGGACATGGAAGTGACATTAAATAGAATCCGCTCTCGTAAGCAAAAATGCCTTCGAGACCCTTTTCAATACGATTCCTTAAATTACTAATAATAATAAAGTGAAAAACTAAATAACTGGCTTTTGAAAACTTCGCTAGATGTGAAGCATTTTATTTTAAGGACTCGATCAAGAAAAAAAAATTTTTGGTACCCCAGGATTACGATGGTGAAGAAAAATACTTAACGACCGACATATTCTCATATTTTAACAGGCCTGTTGGTCTAGTGGTTAGTGACCCTGACTGCTATGCCGAAGGTAGTGGGTTCGATTCCCACCGAGGACAAATGTTTGTGTGATGAGCATGATCATATTTTGTTCTGTGTCTGTGTGTAATTTAACTATAATATTTATGTATTTAAAAATATATAAGTAGGTATGTTTATCAGTTGTCTAGTACCCATAACACAAGCTCTGTTTAGCTTGGGACTAGATAGCGTTGTGTGATAGTTGTGAAATCGTGATGTTATATACAGGATGAATTTTTCAACTGGGCGTGGATAGCTATATCCGAAACTATGAGGAATATCAAAAAACGTTGAAAGGAGTCTCGAGGCCGATTTTGACTAAAACTAAAACTGCATCATTGGATTTTAGAAAAATCAATAATCCTGACCAGGAATCGAACCTGCTGATTTTAGAAAAAAAATCACATCCTATTTTATTACACTCTTCGATAGTGTTGCTAATAAGTTACAAATTCTGGGAAGCAATTATAAACGGTAAACTAATAGCTTTTCTCGACAAATGTGCTATCCAACACAGAAATAATGATTCATTTCGGGCCAGTAATTCCTGAGATCAACGCGGTCACCCAAACAAACTCTTCAGCTTTGTAATATTAGTATGGATACTTTAAAAAAACATTTAACTTGGTCGAATCGTTCCAGAGGAGACACACAGACACCGTGACACGAAAATTATATGTAAGTATAGAATAGATATAATCTTGGAGGGGATTGTCATTGAACTTGTTAACGATCCTTAAGGCCATAAAAGGAGAATAAAGTAAAAATATCATTCTGTGTCAATATGGTTGTCAAACTGTCTCAAAGGAAAAATTGTATTTTTCCCAGTTTTTTTACAATCTAATTATATCCAATTTATAATTTATTCAACGTTATCGCATTCTTATTGTGCTTCTGCACAGAACTCATAATGTTCCTATTTCTCAAAACTACTTACAATATTTTCTAAGGAGTTTTTATCACAAGCCTTTGACGTCTATATGCTTAGCTCACACAGGATCCTTAAAGCTTCGTTCACATCCAGTAGAGTAAACAGTCAAGTAGTCAGTAGAGTAATAGAATTTCTTGAAGACCCATAGTCTGCACAGTTCAAGGTTTGATAATGTTGCCCGGGAAGAATAAAAGAGAAGAGCAGTGGTGGCCCAGTGGTATCGGTCTCGACTTACCAGTTGTAGGTCGTGGGTTCGAACCCCGCCAGGCGCATAATTTTGTGTTATTTATTTCATCACGACTGCTCTCAAAACTGTGAAGGAAAACATCGGTGAGGAAACCGACATGTCCTAGAACCAAAAATTCCCGCGTGGTGGATTATGGCCAAGTAAATAGAATTATTTCTGAATAGATAACTTTTAACCCGAAACGGCGGCATTTTCGAGAAAATTAAGAAAAACTAAAAACCGAAAAACCGGTCTAAATCTCGATCTAAATGTGCGTACAGACCATGTAAACATAATTATCACGCTTGGTTTAAGCGTAATTAATTTTTTTCTTAATATCCAGATGGAAAAATAACGATTTTCAAAAAAAAAATCACTCAATAACTACACTCGGTAGCTAAATGGGGATACGAGATCTTGCATTTAAATCATCATTTCTGTCAAGTTTTGCAATAAAAATGGGATGTCCGAAAATCGTGCTTCATGAACTAAATAATTCTGATCTGAAAATGAGTCTCATTCGCGTATCAACCAAGCAGACTATCCGGCCCCATGCGCCATCTCAATCGATAGACGTACAGTATCCGAAAAAATGGTTCGATGAACACCCCAACACTAAGCCCACCTTAAGTATCACACTTGTAACATCTGATTTAGAAGAGGCGAGGAAAGCAGTTAGGAAAGGTATGATGGACAACGCAATAGATTTGGACTTGGCAAAAACATTTCTATATTACATGGCTAAGACGATCCGTTACAAACTTGAAGAAGATTGGAAGTCTTACAACATCATAATTGGTCAAAAACATCAAGAGATCACACCTCTAGACTTAATTTATGCAGAGACTACCACTCGGCGAACAGACATGCAGTTGACAACCGCGGTCACCTCCGACGACGATGGGTGGATGGCGGCGTACCTCCTGGCTATCTATCGCCTGACAAAGGCAACAGTAAACGAATACAAGAATCAGATCGCGCAAAGAGTATCCACACAGCTCAAAGCAATAAAAGGAGATGCCATGGACATAACGGGTGTAGTCGATATGTATAAGGGGTGGACGGGAGACAGGGGGTACAACACCCTGGTCGCCGCCTACGATATGTTCTTCCACCGATTTCCCTTACACCCACTCGCTAACATGCGGATTGGGACGACCGGCTCCAGGTTTAGAGATTGTGCAGCACTAATTTCATACGGATACATCATGGAGATTCTCGGCATGCCTAACGCAACGGACCTAATGGACTGGGTCTTTATTGAGCAGATCGGTTCGGATATAGACCGTATGATGACATCCGACGACGAGCTTGATAACCCATACTCTTATTTCCCGTATCACGTCGATATGGGGTTGGTCACTAAATCTGCGTTCTCCGCCACTGCCAACCCGCATTTTTTTGAGTGGGTGCATCTAATTGGTTCTTTAATGCGATCACCAAGATCATTGAACGCTAGACACATCAGCGACTCGAGGGCATTAGATATCTTAGCCAACGCTGCATGTGTGGCGTACGCACATGCCCATACATTTACATTCACGAAAGTCTACACAGAAGACGGAGCGGAACTACAAGTCCAAGACGATGACCCAGATCAAGGAGGGGCATGTGCAGCGCCGTGTAATGAGTTAGATGCTATACTTAAGTCACGAGACCCCGAATCATGGTGTATAATGATTCAATCATCTAATGGCGAGTTGCCGCAAGCTGTGAAAAAGTTTATCGCTAAATCCGTCTCGTCGGCATCAGACATCCGTGAAGGAACGATGGAGGAACACCTAAAGCGACTCTCTACTGTATTCTTGAAGTAAAGTATTGTTAGATTATTAGCTCTATTATGGTTGTGGTTATTTTAATAAGGTTGACTGAATTCTCTGACATTTGTCCAATTTAATTTAATTGTATAAAACACTGTGCGTCGACAAAACCCATTTTTACGGTGGTCATTATGGAACGCAAAACTGCACTAGACCTTTTACTCGACTGATGTAAAAGAGCTTTAGTTGTAAGCTCCAATACGGTATTGCGAGTACTTGACGTTACACTTCTTTGAATTCTAAACTGTGGATACTCTTAAGAGGATTGATACTTTAATCTATAGTTGAAATATAGAAGGACCTGCATAAAGGACTCGCTTCCTTGGTATGGTTGAGTGATCAAAAGAGCGACTGCTAAGCAAGGGGTCTTACGTTCAAAGCTGAAGAAGTATTATCGAGTTTTCAGAAATGTTTGATTCGGCTTCTCTTGTGTGTTCCAAGCGCTGCTGACACGGAGATTTTGAGTCCGTTTCACCGGTCAGACAAAGTGTAAGACCGTTAGATAATTATCAGTAGCATCCTTTTCTTTTTTTGGGGTTAAAATGAGTCCTCCGGCCAGAGTCGAGCCGAAGGGAATGTCAGAGACTTTACTGACTAAAACTCTCTGTTCTTTCCAAGGTTGCGATATCCTGATAGTCTTTTCCGTAACACCCAAGTAGTATGATGGTACCTATAGCCTTTTTTTGATGCGTTAGGGCAGCCACATACACCAGTTTTCCTGATCAGGAATCCTGATCCGTTTTCCATCCAAACGCAGTGAATTCATACAAACGTATGTGTATGTTTTGTGTGTGTTGTTCACTTTCGATAACTTCCCGTACAGATTTCGAAAAACGGATCAGGATTGCTGATCAGGAAAACTGATGTATGTGGCCGCCCTTAAATCATCAGATGTGTCCTCCCTCAAGTCATTTGCCCTTGGCGTTCCAGGCCCGCTATAACCACCAACCCACTCAGTTATTGATCTCAGCTAAATGCTGGTAAACCGACTACATTGTTAAATGGTTTTATAGCTTTAACCTCGGAGGATGTCACGTTCAACACCCGTTGCCGTGTCGACAACCTCATATTTCTCAATCTTGGAAGCAAAAACTGAGAAAATGTTCTAATGTAGAAAATATTTATACATTGTAAGGGGTGAAATACATATTTATTTTGAACAAGGAAGCCGACCCGAAGCAATTTATATTCTACGTATTCGGTTAATTTAATGTTCATATCGCACACCCAGGCCAATAAAGGCGTAAGTGGAATTCACTAACTTTACAGGGGAGAAAAAAAACTGTTTAACCAGGTATATCTACTTTGTTTTTGACTCTATGATCTATTGTTATATATCAAAAAATAGTAAAAAAAACAACCTTTTTTTTTTGTTTACATTCGGAACACCTTAAATTAAATTGGTAATCAGTATTTAATGTTTAAAGTTTTACAGACGTTTTCCTTATTTATTTAAGACCAATCCTCAAATGTAATGTTTTTTATTCTAATCATCGCTTTCTAAATATTTTTAATACTGTAACTACTCATGCTTACGTCTGTTACGAAGTTCTATACTATGATAAAATACAGAGGCTAAGTACTGCTTAAGCCCTTTTTTGCTTAATTTTATTTTACTTATCGAATTTTAAGATGCATTTACGGCTTTGTTTGTTAAAAAATAAAAGTAAAATATAGTTTTAAGTCTAAATACGGCCTTTTTATAACAGTATGTTCAATTAAACCATAACTGTAAGTAATATTAAGTTTCTAGGTAAAATATATTTCAGTGGTGTAATAAAAAAGGTTTTTAGAAAATTGCACTTTATTATAATAATAGTCATAACAGAACTGATTATCAGTGATAAAAGATAATCAAATTAACAGTGAATTATAATTTTAATTTTGTGATTAAATCAGAACGGTAACTAAATAGAAATTCTTATTAAGACTTCAAAATATTAAAATTAATAATCACAACAAAAATCTTAAAATTATTTATTATACCAATTACTAAACATTCACACAAAAGAATGTTAATCATATTAGTATTGAAAAAAAAACCCCAAGTGCCCGGCGACTCCAGCAGTTGTGCAGGCGTAGACGGGCGCGAGCACAGCCCTGGTGTCAGGGGAGCTAAGAATCTCCGGCGAGATATTCAACTAACCGTCAAACGACAATTACGGCAAATTACATAAAGGACTCCGGTACACTCAACATTCTTACATACAATGTTCGGACGCTGCTGAAAGATGAGCGGTTGATTGAGCTTGTAAATGCCCTAAAGGATATTAGTTGGGACATTTTGGGACTTTCAGAAGTGAGACGAGAAGGTGAGCAAACAGAGGAAAGACGATGCCGTGTACTTCCACTTCGGTGAAACCAGTGGCCAACACGGAGTGGGGTTCATGGTGGCAAAGAAGTGGAAGGACAACATAATTGAATTTTTAGGATACTCTGAACGTGTCACTGTGCTCAAGTTCCAACTAACACCTACCAAAACTCTAACTCTTGTTCAGGTATATGCACCAACATCTGCATATTCAGATGAAGATGTAGAAGATGTTTACGATCTTGTTAATAGAGCATGCGACGAAAATAAAGGCACCTGGAACATGGTTATTGGTGATTTTAATGCAAAAGTGGGACGAAGGCAAGAACTGGACTGTGGTGACACAGTTGGTAGTTTTGGGTTAGGAGATCGAAACGAGCGAGGCGCTCGACTCACTCAATTTGCCTTTGGACAGAGCATGCACATAGTCAACAGTTTCTATATGAAGAAACTGCAAAGACGATGGACCTGGGTGTCACCAGATGGCATCACGCACAACGAAATCGACTATATCTTGTCATCCGATAGATATAATTATTATTAAAAATATTAATGTCATAAACAGGATCAAATATAGTTCAGACCATATTCAGACACCCATTCGTGTTAAAATCAGACTAGATTTTAAAATCCATCGAGCCAAATTATTTATAAAACAAATTAAAAGACTGTCTAATGAGACCCTCGTTAATAACTTCCAACATTTCAACCAGGAACTGTCTAATTATTTTAAGGAACTTGAAATCGATGAAACAGACGCAGAAAAACAATACAATGCAATAGTTACCGGAACAAACAACACCTATAAAATATGTACCTGTAAAATATAATCAATAAATCTGTAAATACCTGTAAAATCATGGAAATTGCCACAAAATATTATAAATCATTATATTCCGAGCATCCATCATACGATAACTATACTGAATATAATCTATCCGATTCCATCCCCCCCATAATGGTTATGAATTGCACAAAGCGCTTGCTACTATGCGCTACAATAAAAGTCCTGGAGAAGATGGAATTACCACAGAAGCACTCAAAATAGGATCTTCCACTCTGTTGCCCCACCTTACTAACCTATTTAACACCATTTTACGGTCCGGAAAGTTCCAAAAACAATGTGCCATTCAAACATATTCCTTCTGCATAAAAAGGGCGACAAAAGTGACGTCGGCAATTATCGTCCAATAAGTTTAACATCATTCTCACATCTACAAGACTTTCATTAAAGTAATACATAACCGTATAGATGACAAATTGGATAAACATCAACCACCTGAACAAGCTGGATTTCGCCCCAGTTTCTCAACAACCGACCACCTGCAGACTTCGAACCAACTTCTAGAAAAATACTCAGAATTTAATAAACCTCTCTACTTAGCCTTCGTAGATTATTCTAAAGCCTTTGACAGTATTAAACACTCCTCAATATTTAAAGCTCTTGAAAACCAAGAATTAGAATCGCAGTATATTGACCTCCTCAGAAGTATTTACTAGAACAGCACCGAAAACATCAAACTCAGTAATGAAGGACCCACATTTCAAATTCAAAAGGGAGTCACGCAGGGTGATCCGCTCTCTCCGAATAACGTGATAAAATCATCAAATGAGTCCTCCCACCCCGGGCAGGGCGGGAGGGACTGTCAGACTTGTACTGACTAAAATCGGCGGTGTCCTTCAGTAGCCCTTTATGTTCCGGGGTCACGGTAAGGAAATAATCCCGCGACCCCGGCAGGCTTTGGCCTTCTGAGAGGGGGCCCCGTCAGTATGCTGACGCTCTTTGAGGCGCGCATAGGACACAACGAGCCGTCGACCCGGGCATGATTCATGGTCGGGCAGCGAGTTGCCCTTTATTCGCTGCCCGCATGCCCGCGCCTACGGTGGCTGGAGATCGTCTTGCGACGTCCGTCGCCGTGGGCGTCCACCACCGCGGGTGGGGCGGAGGGAGGACACTGTCCTCTCTCTCACGCGGCCCGCCTCCTCCTTCGCGAGCATTACTGCTTCGCAGAAGGAGGCGACCGCTTCCCACTCCGTCTTGCCCCGCAGCATGGCTGCGACCAATGCTGGGCGCGAGAGGTCTCCGCCTATCGCTGCCGTGAGGACACGTCGGTGCTCTGCCCAAGCGGGGCAGTCCTGCACCGTATGCTCCACCGTGTCCTCCGGGCGATCTTCGCAGTGGTGACATCATCCAGGCGTTTCCTCCGTCCGCATCAAACATAGGTACCTCCCGAAGCATCCGTGCCCGGTGAGGACCAGCGTCAGGCTGAAAGTAAGGACGCCATGACGTCTCTCCAGCCACTCCTCAAAGAGGGGTCTTACCGCCGCAATCGCGGCGTGCCCGTCACCAGCACACTTGAGGAGATATTTAAAACTCTGGCAGCCTCTTGGGCGACTAAAGGTATAGAAATCGGCAATAAGAGGCTGACAAACCTCCGTTTTGCCGATGACATTGTTCTTTTTGCCTCTACAGCTTTTGAACTACAAACCATGCTCGCACGGCTAACTCCTTGGTGGGACTTGCGATGAATAGGTCTAAAACACAAATAATGACAAACAGCACTAAGCGTAGGGTCGAAGTAGATGGGCAGGAAATGAAATATGTCGATGAGTATATCTACTTGGGCCAGTTAGTATCTTTCGAAAACAGGCAAGAAAGAGAAATCGATCGCCGAATCGAAAACGCCTGGAAAAGCTACTGGTCCAAGAAGACGCTTATGAAGGGTGATTTACCAATCTCCCTAAAGCGTAAACTCATCGACATGTGCATCCTGCCCGTCCTAACCTACGGTGCTCAAACCTGATCGCTTACCGAGTCGCAGAGGTTCCGCCTTGGAGTCTGCCAAAGGGCAATGGAACGCAGCATTCTGGGCATCAAACGACAGGACAGAGTTCGCAACACCACGATACGTTCCAAAACGGGCATTCTGGACGTCGGCAAGAAGGCTGCCAAGCTGAAGTGGGACTGGGCGGGTCACGTCAGCCGCATGAACATTGACCGCTGGGCGAAGGCCGCCACACAGTGGGTGCCTGAAGATGGACGGCGCCGCCGAGGCCGGCCTAGAAAAAGGTGGCGAGACGAGCTGGATTCACACCGCGAGGACTGGTTTGAAGTGGCGCTGGACAAGAAAACTTGGAAAAACTTGGGGGAGGCCTTTGCCCAGCAGTGAGACAGTGTAGACTGAAAAAAAAAAGGGATACTTAATTCCGATTAGTACCTAAACACTTCTTTAAACTTCTTTTTAACTCGGAAATACAAATCGTTACGTGCAGTTGTCTCTGAGCGGCGCGTGAGTTATGAAAACTAAACAAATAATCCACACCCGCGCATGCGATGTAAGGGTAAGTACCCAGACCTTTCGATTTGTTTATGTGACGAGTTCATGATTACTTCCGCCAACTAGATCAAGAAAGGCGAAAGAAAAAAGGCGTAAGCATGATTATTTCGAAACTGTGTGCGAGTGCACCCGTGAACATAGAAATACGGCTTTTTTTGTTTGATTATTTTTATTTGTGATGGGATGTAATCGGTATTATTTTAAGAAAATCGTTTTTTTATTAGGCATTAAAAAGCATAATACGAGATATAATTATACGTTTTTTGCTTTTTTTGATGGAACAAAAACCTAAGCATGATTAGGTGTATTTTAATGAAATTTTACGTGCTTATGTTGGTTTATCGACTTTATTATTTGAAAAAATATTGAAGTTAAATGACGCCAAAAATTTTTTTTTTGTTATAAAACCTTAATTTTAAGTCTAAATTGCACGGAAAAAATTGAGCACATGTATCTTTACGCATGCTATCCAAAACAGCAATAAAAAAAATTTGACGTATCTGCACTTACGTCTTTGTTGATCTGGGGGTGCGATATCGGTATCTTTTGTATATTCGGCCCTATTGTGGCTAGCCGAGCGGCATTTAAACCCGCGGGTTTGCAAGCCCTGTGTTCTACAATTATTGAAATTCGACCGTATAACTTACGAGAAACTGAATCTGCTCAGTTATTCAGAAAATTACCCCTTACCCTCAAACTGATAAAATATCTCTACTAGGTACACAAAATACATACAAAAACTCATGCCTTTCCAATCTTCAGGACGCCACCTGCTACCATTTTTACATGTAGGTCTGGCCTTTGCCTCGTCCATTTTCATACATCTGGTCATACAAGCACAATGATTGTGATTAGTACTTCACCAATAAGGTCAGTGTAGATCTTCTTTACCTCTTTTAAGACTAAAGCTGTCAAGCCAAGTTCTGGCGTGCAGCACCGTGTTCGATTTTACCGCTCGGCTATGCCGAACCGAACAAATCTTTAGCATTCCTAAGACTTAAAAACAAAAATATGGTGGTAACAGGGCTGGCTGTAAAGCGGGATTGTATAAGATAGCGCAAATAACACGTCACACGGTGAAGGATTGAAAATTTATACGTTCCGCCTGCCTCCGTCGGAATAATTCCCTTATTTTTCACGATTATAGCCACCGCGTTCTGACAAGCGGCGAATAACAATTTAGATGTGAAAGTTTTAAAAGGAAATATATTTATCACTCTGTTTTTATGGCGGATTTATTTAAATGGACAACTTGGGAAGACCATTATTTGCGGCTGAGAATTGCGAAGACTATTTTGGTTCCACGCAGACTGTCTATGCGAATTCCCTTCCATTCCATCCATATAAACATACATATTACATAGGTACATTTTAAATTATAGTTTAAGAACAATATTCCGTTTAAAACAATGAATAGGTACGATAAAGTTTTATGGGTAAACCGCAATGTTTTTCTTCACTTTCTCATACATAATAGGATAATAATAGGATATAATAGGATTTCGATGAGATTTTAATTATTTATCTAAAATAAGACACTTTTCCTATAATGCCAATACCGTGCAAAACATTTTGATAATATATCATAAATTCGAGAATAAAAATTCTATCTGTCTTTTTTCCGTTATTCAACTAAATAGCTGGACGGATTTCGATGGGCACAAATAAAGCATTTCCTGGGTAATTAGCCAGTACAGAGATACTATTGTTCCATTAGTTCGTTTCGGTGGAATATTTTTCGACTACTAACTGAACTATAGTTCAGTTATACAATAAACAACTCGACTCTACGAAGTTATTGTTAAGTGTTATTAAACTTAGCTTTGATAACGTGTCTGCTTATCCCATCCAGTTATGAACGTCGTAATATTATACCAGTCATTGGAATATGACGTAAGGGAATAAACCGCAGTAGACTGATATCGGTAGCGAAGTGCCTACTGTTGCCGCAAAAACGTTTTAAAGCACTGTGGGGAGTCTCTGGTGGGAAGACTTTGATAATGTACAGCCAGCACATCAAGCTACCACAATCTGTCAAATTTCTGTAATTGATTTTCAACTTTATCACAAAACAAGAAGGTTCACGTTCGATTGACAAAATTTGACAGTTTCGGGTAATTTGATGCGCTGGCATTTATACCTAAACCCAAACATTTCCTCCTTATTAATAAACGTGGACTAAAGTTACAACCAGGATAATCCTCGGAGTAACCATACATTTTTTAAGGTTTAAACTTGGCGTAACTTTAGTCCATGTTTATTAATAAGGGGGTTTGGGATTACAGGAGTGATTATGTAATGGGATGTTTGATTGCTTGAAGTCGCTATTTCTAGCAATACTTATCATTATTTTGTGTTTCTCAGCACTTTCAAAAATCGTAAATTTTACGAAAATAAAACTCAACTTTTCAACTCTTTGTGTTTGTATAACTTGGTCGAGAGTAATCTTACAATATTTGTGGCGTAGTAACTATTGCTCCAAATGACTAAAACTAACCACAGGTTAGAGAAGAAGAGATTTTGAAAAGGCCAAAAAATATGTGGAGCCTGAATGTTCTCCCTTTGTTTGTTACCTTTTCACGTCCAAACCGTACGTTGTTAGATTCTGTTGCGATTTGTGTGAAATTGGGCAGGTACAGTCAGCATCAACAGTTGCTGACCACATTCAGATTTTCAAAATCGCTGTACACCGTATTAAGCCGGAAACACATTATTAACACCCGACGCCACCCGATGAAACGTGATGCGTGTTGGGTCAAATCAAATGTATTGTTTTCTATGACCAGAATCACACTATGAACACCCGACGCGACGACACGCGCTCACTGCACATCGGGTGTCGACACGTTGCGTCGCGTGGCGTGTTAAATAATGTGTTTCCGGCTTTATTATGGTGTACAGCGATTGTGAAATCTGAATGTGGTCAGCAACTTTTCATGCTGACTGTACATAGATAGCTTATAATTTTTAACCCAGTATGATGATCTCGTGGGATAATCACTATACCTACATAATTACATTTATTAGTAAGACATACAATTGTAATTTTATAATCTCGGAATCTGCGTCCAAGAATCGGTTTTCACTCGATATTCCATAATCACGGTCGGCTAGGCATTGTAAGTAAACATAGTTCATACACGCTTCAGATACTCTTTCTAAAAGTTGTAAATAAAGTAAAGAAACGTATAACATTCACAATAAAAGGTGAGTTTTACGGCTTACAGAATGTCTCTTTGTTTTTCTTTATTCGATTTGTTGCGAAATAAATGTGTTCTGTCGCACTTTACGATCGGCGACCATCCGTGATTGTTACTTCATTGAATTCGCCCTTTTTGTCTATTCCCAAATATTTTTTCGGATACAAAATTCGCTTTGACTTATGTTTGGGACAAACCAGTTATTTTTTAGTTTACATACAAAGATACTTAGGTATTTGAGGTTTTTCCTCGCTTGCTTACCCGCCCTGGGTGGTGCAGAAGACAAAGGAAAAGGGAGACTTAATCATGGTGATTTTTTCGGTCAAAATGAAACAAAATTCTATTTAAAAGACATTTTATCAAAAGTAATCCAGTATAAAATCAGCATGACCTAATTAACGGCATATTACAAAGACGATAGCTTACAAATATCCCGAGTGGGTCGGCTATCGAATCCGTGACTTATCTTTGTTAGCGCTCGGTGATCAACCTTCGTCACCCGCCACCTAAGTGCACAGTAAAGATCGAAGGAAGAAAATCAACTCCGAACTGAAACTTGATTAAACTTAAAAGGACAATCAGTACTTAAATCTGGGTCGCGGGACTGTGTCAACCGTGACCCTGGAACGTAAAGGGCTATTGAAGGATTACCGTGGATTTTAGTCAGTACAAGTTTGACAGTATGGGTGGGAAGACTCATTTGATTTTACCACGATAAAAAAAGTACGGGAGGTAAGCCCAAGACGGGTAGCCCGCCTGGAACAGGTATGCATGTTAAATTATGCGTCGCTCGTTCTTGCTAATGAGAATGTGTGCGTGCAGGACGCGGCGCCTAATAGGGAGAGGCGACGCGTTCTGCACGAACACATTCTAAATCTCCACATTTTAATTCATAATTTACCCGTGCATACCCGTTCTTGGAGGGCTACCCGTCTTGGGCTTACCTCCCTTACTTTACGGAGGTTATAGGTTGTAGAGGAAGAAGGAGAGGAAAGCTTGAAAGAGAGGATGTCCTCGACTGCGACTAAGCACCAGTTGGAGGCTCCCAGGGCGTCAGATATCGAGTGGCAATTTCGAGCTACCGTAGGCGTAGGCGGCGAGTAATGGGTAACTCGCCGCCCGCGCCCGTAATTAACAGAGGGTCTAATCTTTAAGCATGAAACCCGTGGTTTCGGCCTTAGTTGCGTGGGTTTTCCACTCTCCGTGACTCCGTGAAAAATCACGACCTGCGGGATATTCATGGTACGACATTTACATGCTATTTGATAGACATGACTGACAGATGATTAATGACATAGACAGGCGTGGCGCGGTATCTTAGTTTTTTTTTTGTCCGTCCGCATTTTGACATTAGTTACATTCGGACATCCGTATCCGTACCCGTGTCTTTGCCCGGGATATCACGTGCACCGTAAGCAGCTGTCAGCAAAATACTTTCCGTGGGATTTCTTTATTTTCTTGTTTAGTGGCATACGGATGAGCTGGGTAGATTAGGTGATAGTAACGGTTCGTGGTACCGGGCCCTTCTCATTATAATAGTGCAAATATTATGGAAAATTCATTAAAGGTTCTCGAATAATTTTCTTTAAAGAAAATCTTGGTCGAAAACGGTTTTAAGGAGCTTAACGATATTGTAAACAAATTGTTTTGAAGTTTATTTAAAATAGTATTCAAAATCAAAAATCAAAATCAAATCGTTTATTTCAACTAGGCCAATTACAGGCACTTATGAATTGTCAAAAGACATAAAATAAAACAAGTATAAAAATAGTTATGGTGCTACGGTCCCAGACACAAGACATAAAAACTGTGAAAGTACCGTAGGTGCTCATTCCAAGGTGTAGATCTCTATGGAGAAGAATGAGCAAGAAACTCCATGGACACTCTTTTTCAATCGCCAAAATCATTACAAAAATTTTGTTACATCATTCATCATCAGATGGTACATTTTTGTGAGAACGATGTGGCAAGATAATAGTGTCCATAGTAAAGTAAAAAGACAATTCAAAATAAAGTTATTAATAATTAAAATAGACCGTGGCAGCTAAGAGATGACCAGTCACGACTGACAGCGCCCGTTCACGAACATGACACATGCATCAGCATCACTCAGCTCAACCATTTTGAAGGGAACTAAATGATCCGACACACGCGCCACCGCCAGCGAGACATTAGAGTGAGCATGACATAATCTCAACCGCCAGGGTCATTCAAGTCATTAAAAGACGTGGGTATCTACTCATTGAAAGTTATAAAGTACATTGTACTCACAAAATGATTCCTGTGAAACTATATAATACTAGAAAGATTGACTCTATACAATGCAAGGTTAGTTAACAATCTTCATCAGCTCCGACATAAGTATTAGATGATACCCTACGACTGTCGTTAAAAAAGAAGAGAATAAACACACACAAAAAAAAATCACTAATTAAAACTAAAGTCAAATACTATAATAATACAGAATAATTTGTTGAAAGAACATGAACAATGTCTTGTGTTCAACACAGCAACCAACTATGCTTATCATCTAAATAATCACTCACAGAATAGTAAGCCTTAGAACATAGGTTAGCTTTTACTTTTGCTTTAAACACGTTAAATGGCAAATCTAGGAAAGAGGACGGTAACTTATTATAAAAAGTTATACCAACCCCAACGAATGAATTATGCACCTTATGAAGCCGATGAAAAGGAACACGAAGTTTGTGCTTATTCCTGGTATTAAAATTATGGATATCACTATTTTTACTGTATAGGTGAATGTTTTGCCTGATATATAAGATGTTGGCAAATATGTACTGCGAAGCCACTGTGAGAATTCCAATCTCTTTGAAGAAATCTTTCAGAGAATCTCGCGCACCAAGTTGGTAGATGGCACGAACAGCTCGTTTCTGGAGTACAAATATATTTTGAATATCAGCGGCTTTGCCCCACAGTAGAATACCATAGGACATTACGCTGTGAAAATAACTAAAATAGACTAATCTTGCTGTGTCAACGTCAGTGTATTGTCTAACTTTTCTAACAGCGTAGGCGGCCGAACTAAGCCTACCTGCTAGGTTCGATATATGTTGACCCCATTGTAATTTTGAATCTACTGTTATACCCAGAAACAGAGCTGAATCAACAGTTTCAAGCTCCACATTACCGAGGACGATGTTGGGACCCAGATTTCTAACATTGGGCAAAGCGAACTTTACGCATTTGGTCTTCTTGGGATTGAGCACAAGGTTATTTGCCGTGAACCAATCTATGACCCTCGATAGTGCGTTGTTTACGTCGTCAAACACTTGTCTATTCCTATCTACTTTAAAGATTAGAGAAGTGTCATCTGCGAACAGTACTACATCGCAGATGTTCTTCAAATGGTGTGGTAGATCGTTAATATAAACCAGGAATAAAAACGGTCCAAGTATTGAGCCTTGAGGTACACCTAGCTGAACAGGTAACCCAGAAGATTTCGCGCCACTAACATCGACACATTGAAGTCTGTTAGACAAATATGACTCAATTACTTTGAGGGCTTCATTCTGAACACCGTAATGACGAAGTTTACGCAATAGTGTATCGTGGTGTACGCAATCGAAGGCTTTAGAAAGATCACAAAAAACACCAATTGCATTTTGCGACTTCTCCCATGCGTCAAATATGTGTTTCAACAAAGCAACACCCGCATCAGTAGTCGAACGGCCTTTTGTGAACCCGTACTGATCATTATGAAGTAGACTATTTGAATTAAAATGGCGAAGTAACTGTCTAAGTATTAACTTTTCAAATATTTTGCTGAATGCAGGTAGAATAGAAATTGGTCTAAAATTACCAATATCATTTTTACAGCCAGATTTAAATAAAGGGATAACTTTACTGCTCTTCATAAGATCAGGGAAAGTACCCAAGTCAACGCATTTATTGAAAGTAAGAGCAAGATAGGGGGCTACGATGTCGATTATATTGCTCAAAAGTTTTACAGAAATGCCCCAGTAATCACCAGTGTTTTTAGACTTGAGTGAATTGAAAACATTAACTACGTCATGAGGCGTTACATGTTCGAATCTCAATACTTGACTACATTCAGGGACGCTACTTTGCAAAAGGTTTTCAGCCTTGGACGGTGACGAACTTAAGGAGCGAGTCGTAGTTGCAGGAATGCTGGCAAAAAACTCATTAAATACCTCAGCTAAGTCAGCTGGTTTATTAACTAATTTACCATCAACCATGATCTCAAGTTGATTTTCTTGTTTATTTGATTTACTCGTTTCGTTGTTAATGATTTTCCAAGTAGTCTTAACTTTATTATTAGAGTTTTTAATAGTGTCACTTAAAAATTTCGATTTTGCTATACGGCAAATCTTTTTAAATAATTTTGAATAATTTTTGACATATTCTAGAAATTTTTTATCAAATTTATACTGCCTCATACCATACAACTCGTATAATCTCGCTCGACTTTTATAAATGCCCGGTGTAGCCCATTGGTTAAAGCCAGCGGAAGTCCCAGCAATGTTAATAGTTTTAGTTTTAAAAATGGATTTATACTCATTTTGCACAACATCAAAAAGAGCCTCATATATTTCATTAGGGGTTTCGTGCTCCACAATTGACGGCGAAACTTTAAGAGCTATATTATTTTTAAACTTACTGCAACGACTAACAGTATAAGGCGTGCATTCTATTTTGTGCGGCTTTTTATTTAATGGCATAGGGAAGCTAGCCATTTGTCCACAGTGATCAGATGATAAATCGGTTAACACTAATATATTTTCGGCATTAACATCACAAAACATATTATCAAGACAAGTTGAAGAAGACGCGGTGATCCTTGTTGGTTCGAAAAACAAATTAACTAAATTAAAGGATTTAAACAAGTTGAGAAGCCTGATACTTAGTGGAGTAACATCTAAAATATTAACATTGAAATCTCCACATACTATTATGTTTTTACTGCTGAATTTTACCTTATTAAGTGCATCCTCCATTACAACTTCGAAACTACACACATCAAAAGTGTCTAGGGATCAAGCATTTTTATGCGGATTTCTTGAGATTGAGATGTGGCTTTGTAATAAATTTATGATTTTATAGATTTATATGGATCCTTTTTGGTGCATTTCATAATTTGAATCAGGAACTGTAAATCAAATTCGAGTAAAAGATGAAAATCAGCTGTCAATATTTTCCCTATAAAAACATACAACGCATTGAAGACATTATTAGTGCTACTGTTTCCCTACTACTGATTAAAACCAACGTTATTATGGAGCGGCGACGTCATTTAAGCAGGGAAGAAATGCTCAGAGCCGTGGGAATGATAGAAGCTGGTTCCCGGCAACGTACTGTGGCTTTAGCTCTGAATACAAGTCAGAGTGTTATCAGTCGACTTTGGACACGTTACCGAAGCACTGGTACCGTGGCTGAGCGCCATGGAGGACGGTATCGCTGCACCACACGGAGACAAGACCGATACATTCAAATCTTAACTCGAAGAGCTCCAACAATAACCGCCATGATGTTAGCCGTGAGGCTTCATCACTCTTCAGGGAACTTAATTAGCGACCAAACAGTCAGAAACCGCTTGCATGAAGTGAACCTTCATTCCCGAAGACCGCTACGGGTACCACCTATAGCAATGCACAATCGTAGGATTCGATATCAATGGGCTCTTGAACACAGAAATTGGGCAGAAGAACAATGGCGTTTCGTATGCTTTTCTGATGAGTCTCGTTTTGGTATGAGACCGGATACAAGACGTATACGACACTGGAGAACCCCTGGACGCCAACAGCGATTAAAATCCTGCCAGGAAGTCCATCCTTATAGTGGTGGAACCATCATGGTATGGGCGGGTATTTGGATCGGCGGAAGAACTGAGTTGATTTGGATCAGAGGCAACCTCAACGCTCAAATTTATGCTGAGACGATTGTATCAGACGTCATCGTTCCTCTACAAGTGCAAATCGGTCCCTTATTTCAGTTAATGCATGATAATGCACGACCGCACACCGCAAGAGTTGTAAGACAGACTCTCGCCGCAGCTAACATCAATGTCCTGCCCTGGCCTGCTCAGTCGCCAGACTTGAACCCGATTGAGCATGCATGGGATATGCTACAGAGAAGAGCTCTGCCGAATATGGAGGGTATCCAGTCGCAAGAAGACCTTTTTTTGTTGTTGCAACGAACATGGGCGGCCATTCCACAGCGTGATTTGGATGAACTCATTTTGAGTATGCCAAACCGATGTTCTTGTGTTGTTAGTGTTCGCGGTAGAAACACGGATTATTAATTGTTTAAGTTACCCAATAAAATTTTAAAGAAAACTGTTATTTCAGTCTTTTTTTCGAACTTTAATGTTAGTGGTTCAAATGTCAAAAATCCCTTTATTAGGAAAATGGCAAATTTCTTTATGAATGCAAAGGTGACTTGGTTTATCGTTACTGTGACAAACGATAACACTTTATTTGATGAATCCTTAAAGAACATTTTAATTAATATCAATCAGGAGAAAAGTTATTGCAAAAATATATGTTGATCCCTAGACACTTTTGATGTGTGTAGTAAAGTCCCCAGACGGGGGTCTATAAACACAAATAATAATATACCGCTCGAGCTCAACACAAGACAATTCAATGGTGCGCTCAATGGAAAGATTAACTAAGTCTAAACGTTGCTTACATTTTAGCTTGTTGGAAACAAGAACTAAAGATCCACCACGTATAGCATTTTTTCTCACAAATGCACTCTGTACGGAAAATAAATCATCATTGATAAACGCTACTTCATGTTCTTTCAACCAATGTTCAGTTAAACACAACACATGAACATTATAATATTCTAAAAATAAGCTTAACTCTAATTCTTTGCCGGACAAACCTTGCATATTTTGATGCACAACATTCAACATATGCGACTTAGCCTTTGTCGAACTTAACAGTTTAAAGTACTAGGTGTAGGTAAACTAATGTTAGTATCATCATTACTAACAGAATCAAAAGTGAAGTTAGTACGAAAAGTATCAATAGCGACGTTAGTGTCACCACTAACAGAAAACGTAGGTACGATACAAGTACCGGTGTAAACGCGTAAAGTGTATGCTAAAAGATTAGCAATCTGTCTCCTACAACTAGCTGGCAAAAACATGGAACTATCAGTTAGCTTGTAATATGTAATAAAACTGTTACAATCAAAATATATAAACGCGTCACTGTGACGACAAGTCCTATTGTACATTAACAGGTTTAAATTATAAATATGCCTATTTTGTTCATCAGACAAACAATTAGAGTAAGGCAACGCTGAATAAATAAATTTACAATTACTGGACTCATGTAGCTTTAACATTAAATTAAAACATTCAATTACATCTTTCTTTCTGACAGCTAAGCTATTCCCAAATAACAATATAACAGTTGAATTGGGGTTTATTTTTGTCATTTTAATACTTTTAATTAACTGGCTAAAACTGGCACCGGGTAAACAATAATTAATAATATTTTGTTGAGAGCACTGAAAATACATATTTTTTGTTCAAAGCACAAAAATATGAATTTTTAATATAAAATATATCCCTACAATTAAAACGTGTTTGAAAATCTTCAATCTATACAACGTGCAAAGACATTAAACTATATACGAGCAATAGACGGGACATCACGAAGAAATTTGTGATCCAAAACTTTTTATCAATAGGTAAAAAGTCCTTCAGTCTAGTAGTCGCGTTGCTATGCAACGCTTAGATAGCGCTACTGACACACGGCATCAACAATTTTGTATGACAATTTTCCCAATGCCCGCTCTATAGGTTCTTTTAAATCTCTTTGACAACGCGTAACGTTAATAGCGCAAAACGTCTCGTGGGGCAACTCAACCCATGTTACTGAACAATGTTTGTTGTAAGACTTTTGGAAATTCGTAAAAAATGAATTTTCATACTGATGGGCCCGATCAATTTCTCATTTTGTATGAAAAAGCAAATTTTTTTTTTGAGAATTTCCAAAATTCTTGGACATGGGCTGATTTACCCCACGAGAAGTTTTGCGCTATTAACGTTACACGTTTTATATAATATACAGCTAATATTTATTCTGCAGCATGTATCATGAAAGTGTGGTTAGATTTCTAACTGTCCCGCTTAACGCGGCCACATAGGTAGATACATCAGTTTTCCTGATCAGGAATCCTGATCCGTTTTTCATCCGAACGCAGTGAATTCATACAAATGTGTGTGTATGTTTTGTGTGTGTTGTTCACATTCGACAACTTCCCGTACAGATTTCAAAAAACGGATCAGGGTTCCTGATCAGGAAAACTGATGTATGTGGCCGCCCTTATTTTAAAGTTAGGTATGAGCCAGTTGATTAACTTTTTGCGAGTTGTTTTCGCGATTATTGTGTTGTTTGATGAACGTTTTACCCTTTGGTGGCGACACCCATTAATAAAGAAAAAAACTATTGAAAAATTTGTATTAATTAATGGTTAAGTTATAAAAATTGTATATAGAAAATACTACATTGTCTTAAAAATATCCAACGCAGACACTTTTTTCATTAACTTTTCAAGTAACCCACATCTTCAACACCTACTTTCCTTGAACTCCGAACTTATGCATAATTTTAAACTATCAGAACTTTTTAACTTACCCAAATATAACATGTTAAAACAACGCAGTGCGTTGTACAAGAATATAATAAAATGGCCGGGACATAGTTCGATGGCGCAATTATAATAAATTTAGTAGGACCTTGTGCGGTGGGTGGTTCCAGTTAAGTTTGGCTGCAAGAGACTTATATTGTACGGGCCCCTGGGGAACCACTGAGGTTAAATGTACAGGCGACGACAGAGGTGAAAAGCGGAGATTGAAACAGAATATATATTATATAATTTTAATTTAACCGTCTGTACAGAAACAAAGGCAACAGTCAGAGTGTGAAAAACTAATTGGTTCAGTATTCAAATTCACTGGTATGATGCAATGTTAATGCCATAAATGCCTGTTAGAAGTCGGATAAAAAGTAGTTTTCACCTCACACGCTCGGAAAGATTCTATTTCTCATTTAAATCTGATAAAACTCCATTTTGTGCTCTAGCGCGGAAAGTGTTTTCAAAATTCGAACACGTCTTGTATTCAATTATTTTCTACACTGACAGGCGAGCCGGCCCCACTGCATTTCCTCGCTTAGTGAGGTGAAAAGTTGTGTGTTGCGTTCGGCAGCAAAGTTTTTCTGCCTCTGTTTTTCTGAGAAATAGAATCTTTCCGAGCGTGCGAGGTGAAAACAACTTTGCAGCCTTTTTTTTTTTTTTTTTAGGTGGTAAAATCATCAAATGAGTCCTCCCGCCCTGGTTGGGGCGGAAGGGACTGTCAGACTCTTACTGACTAAAATCCACCCGTGTTCCTTCGGATGCCCTTTACGTTCTGGGGCCACGGTATCCTGGGTTAAGAAAAAACCCGCGACACCAGCAGGCATTTGGCGCGAAACACGACGCGCCACCGACCCGGGCTTGGTCCTTGGTCGGACGGCGAGCTACCTATTACTCACCGTCCGCAAGCCCGCTCCGCCGCTGTGCCCTCTGCTATTGAGAGGGAAACGCGTTGGAGCGTCCACCTGACAGGCTATTCGCATACGGGCAAAGAGACCCCTTAGGCACACAGTGCCTAAGAAAGAGTCTTTGCCCGCATCCCAGGGTGCACCGGACCGAAAAACTGGTCTTCCCCCCGGACGTATCCGAGAGGGAACTCCAGTCCACGGGCGCACGTGGAGGTTTCCTGTCTTAGCACCCCAGCCTTGCATAACAATAGTTATTTTCACCTCACCCGCTCGGAAAGGTTCTATTTCTCATTCAAAATCTGAGCGCAAAACTCCATTTTGTGCTCTAGAGCACAAAGTGTTGTTTAAAATTCGAACACGTCTTGTATTCAATTGTTTTCTACTTTTCTACACTGACAGGCGAGCCGCCCCCACTACATTTCCTCGCTGTGTGAGGTGAAAAGTTGTGTGTTGCACTCGGCAGCAAAGTTTTTCTGCGTCTCGTACCTTTGAAAACTTAGAATCCTGAGCGTAGCGAAGTTTTCACAGGTACGAGGCGCTGAATAACTTAGCTGTCGAGTGCAACACACAACTTTTCACCTCACTAAGCGAGGAAATGTAGTGGGGCCGGCTCGCCTGTCAGTGTAGAAAATATTTGAATACAAGGCGTGTTCGAATTTTGAAAGACACTTTGCGCCCTAGCGCGCAAAATGGAGTTTTTCGCTCAGATTTTGAATGAGAAATAGAATCTTTCCGAGCGTGTGAGGCGAAATAGTAGATTAGTAGCCAAGGGCTGTAAGTTATCAATTGCAGCCCGAGATATTTAAGCGCACGAGCGCAGCGAGGGCGCCTATAGTTCGAGGGTGCAATTGATGCTTACACCCGAGCTAACTACTCTGCTTTACATCTCGATTGTGAGGTAAGTAGAAAAAAACCGGCATTAAAAGAATAAAACATTTTATTAGTTAATTGCTGCTTCAGCTTCCATTTTCATTGAATCGGGAGTGCAGCTTAATTAAATCTTCATCACTTGCAGAACTCATGTTTTTTTTCATAATTATCACGTAATTAAAAAAAGAACCCAAAAACAAACAATATTTATAGTAAAAGTTTTCTATTCCCGCCTTTTTTCATTTTTTTTTTTAAGAACGAAGTTTGAGCTTCGCCGTTCGATATTTAAAATTGATGACTATTATACTCGAAGACAAGGCTGAATAGCGAAGCGACCTCTTTTGTCATTAGGCTGAATGCATGATGTCTATTACCAGTATGATGGTTAGATGTACGCGAACTTTTTGAAAGAAGAAGTGAAGAGTTTTTTTTTTAATTACTTACCGCCCTAGGGCTTTTGCTAGCTACATTATTAACCTAGAGCGGTAATTGGTTACTTACAAGCCCCATTTGGGGGTAATAAGGACCTACTTACCGAATATGAGAGATGTAAAGTATATTTCTTATTCAATATTCTGCCTTTAGTGTATTCGGCTGAGCCTTGTCACTCATTGTATTGTACCACTTTTGCGGCAACGTTATACGCTAACACCTCTGTCCCCGCCTGTACCCCTCCGTTCAACTTAAATTAACTCGGCGTATATCAGGTCTTCCGTTAATCTGACATCTACATATGTTGTTGAAACGAAGAAATCGCCTTCTGTCCCTTTCTAAAGCCATTTATCCTTGTCTCGCTTAGATATATCAGATGGTAGTAGAAGTAATTTCAGCCGTTTGCAACCTGAACGACTTTTACAGCACTTTGGGAGTTGGTTGGGGATTTTGGCTTGAAATTAGACCATTCTGTTTTGAATTTAGATTTACCTGACACTCAAGAGTTCTGTGTACGACTTCAGCGCCATCTAGCGTTCGCAACTTTGTTGGCTCTGACTTTTCTGAGATTTTGTTTTTTTTTTATTGCCCCACACTAGGAATTTCTCCTATATAGGTGCTTTTACAAACATAGAAACAAACACACACTAACACCCAGACCCAGAACTAATACTTGTAGGTCTTACAAATAATAATAATAATATTCCACAACTATCACACAACGCCATTTAGTACCAAGCTAAACAGAGCTTGTGTTATGGGTACTAGACAACTGATAAACATACTTATATATTTCTTAATACAAGATAAATTACACCCAGACACAGAACAAATGATCGTGCTCATCACACAAACATATTTTGTCCTGGGTGGTAATCGAACCCACGCCCTCCGGCATAGCAGTCAGGCTCACTAACCACTAGACCAACAGGCCTGTCAAACAAATATTTGTTCCGTGCGGGAATCGAACCCGCGACACGCTACGCAGTAGTGCCATGTATATGTCGTATACATAAATAATATGTATGGCTCCATTGTGACAAAATATTTAAAAAGTACTATTGTGTTTTTTAATATAGGTACCTACGTTTCAAAATGACTGCTGTGAAATCAAATAGTTTCTTGCAAAGTCCAGACGGAACAAGTAGACAGCTCGGAAAAGCCGGTACACCACTCCTCACTTACTATGCAAACACCAGCGGCTGCGAGCAGCAGTACTCGCACGAGTTCCTGACCATTCTCATGGACTGGTTGCATTTGGACCTGCAGTTCAGCATCAACGTGCCGCCGCAAAAGGTACACCACTCCTCACTAATAGAATAGAATAGAAATTTTTATTTGCTTAAACATGTGTATACATACAGAATTAAAAATAATACATGCATGCAAGATCTTAAATAAGGGTGAGTCATGACATGTCTGCCTTTCTCAAGGCGTGCAAATGTGTGAGGTACAATTATTTTCAGTCAATAACCAGTTATACATATATTAAATTATTTCGATTTTAGGATTAAACAAATTTACTTATTACATCATTTACATTATGATTATCCATTCATCACTAACTATAGCAAACTCCAGAGGCTGCGAGCAGCAGTACTCGCACGAGTTCCTTACCATCCTCATGGACTGGCTGTATCTCGACCTGCAGTTCAGTATCAACGTGCCGCCGCACATGGTATAAATTCTACATTATTATAGACACCAACTTTTCAAGTAAACAGTGCCCTATTGTTCGCTAATTCGTCTGAGTGTTGTACTATTCATAAGGGAGAGCGGATTCTTATGGTTTTTACATGTTTTTCTATCATGTATGACTCATATGAATCTTACTTATCGCCACATTTAAAAAAATAGCTAGGTATGTTTTTCCTACCCGTTAGAAAAGCTGTTAACTCCGGAAGGACGTGTCTGTTTATCTGTTTGTGACAACGTAGCTCTTAAATGAATGGTGGCCGATTTTTTCGGCCGAGTAGTTCTTTAAGCATGTGTTGAAGGTATTCGAAACATTCGACTGGCCTGTTGGTCTAGTGGTTAGTGACCCTGACTGCTATGCCGGAGGTTGTGGGTTCGATTCCCACCCAGGACAAATGTTTGTGTGATGAGCACGATCATTTGTTCTGTGTCTTGGTGTAATTTATCTATAATATGTATGTATTTAGAAATATATAAGTATGTTTATCAGTCTGTTGTCTAGTACCCATAACACAAGCTCTGTTTAGCTTGGGACTAGATGGCGCTGTGTGATAGTTGTGGAATATTATTATTATTATACATTCAGCAAACAAAATTAGGTCATCCGCGAAACGAAGATGCGACAAGTAGACACCATCATCATCCTGCCCTTATCCCATATTACTTGAGGTCGGCGCAACGTGTTTTTTCTTCCATTCTCCCCTATCAGATGTCACAGTATTATTTACTCCTTTTTCATTCATTATATCATTCCTTAGACAATCCTACGACGGTCGCGGGATTATTTCCTTACCGTGACCCCGAAACATAACAGGCTACTGAAGGACAGCGTCGATTTTAGTCAGTAGAAGTCTGACAGTCCCTCAAGTCCTGCCCGGGGTGGGAGGACTCATTTGATGATTTTACCACAATAAAAAAAAAAGACAATCCTACTACTGCAACAAGTAGACACCATTGATGTTAATACCACGTTGGTCCCATTTAAGTGTTTTCATCACGTCTTTCAAAGCAGCAGTGAAAAGTTTAGGTGACATAGTGTCTCCTTGTCGCACTCCCCTCCTGATCGATAATGGAGAGGTAAGATCATGCAGTCTGACTTGAATTGTTACTGTACAATTCCTTTAGTACATCCACATATTGAGCATCGATCTGATAGCGATAGAGATTGTTGAACACGGCCCAGTCGGCTCGGCTCGACACTGTCGAATGCCTTCTCATAATCGGTGAAAGCTAAACACAGAGGCCGATTGTACTCTGAACTCTTTTCCGTCAACTGTTTCACGGTGCGGATGTGGTCAATCGTGGAGAATCCACTCCGGAAACAAGCTTGTTCAACGGGTTGGCTAGAATAAAAAATAATAGAACTTTGGCAAAAAGCTTCTAAATCTGAGATAGGAGAGATATAGGACGAAGGTTTGCATGGTCTCCTTTCTTATTTAGGATAACTACTACTGCTTTCTTCCAAGCTTGTGGTGTCTTAGCATCAAATAAGACTTCGTTGTAAAGTTTTACGAGAACTTGTAGCACAGGTTGACCACTAATGCGCAATAATTCCACCGGACTACCGTCGTCACCAGGTGTTTTATCACTCTGCATTTGCGAAAGTGCCTTTTCTACCTCGCAAGCCATGATGTTAGGTAGGCTATCTGGGGTTCGATCTTCTACGGTCAGACTGATGTCAATTCATTATGAACTCTTTCTTCACGAAATTGCCTCTTTAAAAAATAAATAAAAATATTTTTAATCGCTGCAACTTATAACTGGGACCGTTCGACACATATCGCCAAGTCAGCCGCGCGAGCAGTCTCGCGGCCGGGACTGCCAGCAAATTCCGGGAAAATTCCCGGGCAATCAGACACAACGTCCCCCAAGAGGGTGCAGCACTAGTGTGCCCACGATCACATGAATATTTTAACTGTATCCGATTTGAGAGCACTTTCAAATATTATTTTGTATTGGTAGACAATTCTCTTGTTTTGGTGTAAGTATATAAAATTTTTGATTTAGTTATTCTTTTTTGGAGTAGCTTTAGTCGGTATGGGAGTAAGGAAAAGGGTGTAGGAAAGTTTTAAGTACAAATGTGTATACTGGAAAGTGGTTTTTTTTTAAATAAAATGTTGACCCACACTAGGAGTTGCTTATGTATCGTGGGTGCGTTTTTGGTCCTTGACATTTATAGTACACTTATAGCCGCCATGGTTGGCTACTGCGAAGCATATTGTGGCTTCAATCCCCATTCACGGAAATCGGGTCTGAGTGTTTGTGTTTTTATGTTTGTAATCGCACCCTCGATACGGGAAAATTCCTAGTGGGGGCAATGTTTAAAAAAGAGAAACGGTAGATGGACTCTGCTTTTTTCAACGTGGTAAAATCATCTAATGAGTCCTGTCACGCAGGGCGGAATTGTCAGACTTGTACTACCTAACTGAAATCCACAGTGACCCTTGAATAGCCCTTTACGTTCCAGGGTCACGGCTACTTGATGAGATAGTCCCGCGACAGCTGGACTGCGTGAGGAATGATATGGATGATGATTGATGAGAAATTGCCTTTTTGTGTTTTCATGATGACATATTTGTGTCGTTTCAACGGCATGACACTTAAATTTTTTCAATCCTAAAATTACGTTTGTGAATTTGATAATATGCCGAAATGAATGGCTATAAAATATGTTCCATAATTTGACCTGGTGCCACCTATAAAGATGGAGTAGGTATGCGTTTTGGTCAAACGTGAGCCTATGATAAATAAAACGATGGTGACCACCAGTAATACTCGAAATAAAGAAGAAGCTCGTCGAAGCATCGTATACATGCAGCAGGGGTTTGTAGTCGGCCAGAAAGCGCCTTCTGTGTGACGTTGGTGACGTGTGCAGCCGGTGCCGTGTGTCGCTGAGCTCGCGGCGCCGTGCTCCGGAGTAGGACACCTGCAGCCGTTGACCTGCACCCGTACCCTTATTGACATAACACGAACGGGCTTGTTCAGTCAATAAGGGTGCTTGTACACGGAGCATGTAACTGGAGCAAGTAAAGATGCGGGCTCCCCGCGCGAGTAACATGCGCAAGGTACTTGATCAAGTTACTCGCTTGTACTTGTACATGTTTCAAATGACTGGAGCAAGTAAAGACGCGGGCTACTTGCGCAAGCTGTATGTACAAGTTATTTGTTCTGACTTGTGTCTGAACATGCACGTGGCGCGGGTGACTCGCTTAAGTACATGCTCAAGTCGCTGGACCCGCACGTTTTTTAATTGGTGCCTGTAGACGGTGCATGTAGCTTGAGCATGTTGAGGCACTTGCGCGGGTTACATGCAACGTGTACAAGCACCCTAACGCTATAGTCCGATCAACGAGGATTTTTTTGTATGAAGACTATCGAAAAATTCCTCCGGCGCTGAAATTTGGAATATGAGAGTAGGTGATACGGCATGATTCAGACCAACCGGCTCGCATCGCGCCGAATCGGAACGGAGGCGTACGGATGCCGCGGCAGCAGAACGCGTCCGTTGGAGCCATATCACTACCGCGGCATGCGTTCCGCTGCCGTGACAGCCGTACGCGTGCCGTGGCAGCCGACAGCGTCCGCTGAAATCCGTAAGCATTTTTTTACATTACATTACATGTTTTTTTTTTTTTGTGTTGGAAACGGATCACAGTATCGGTGGAAACAAGTCGCCGTGATCCGTGGCTAGTTCAGTCTGATACCGGGATCCGTGGAGACAAACCCCCATCTGTGACGAAATGATCAGCGAATTTATCGTATACGCATATCTTTGGGTGTTCCCAAACCCATCATAGTCGACGTCCCCAATATATGTGTAGCGTGGTGTAATGACAACGTCGTCGACATTATGGTCATCTTGTTCAGATCTAATAAAATTATGCAGAATACATATCGCTTTAACAAAACAAATGGCGTTCTCTTTTGAAACGTTTAAAGGACGATGACGTAAACGAAAATTAGACATGATACCAAAAGTTGATTCAATATGACGTCCCGCTCTTGTTAACCTATAATTAAATATTTTTTTCTTATGGTCCAAATTGAGAGCTCGAGCATATGGCCGCATGACATGGCTAGACAATCCAAATGCTTCATCTCCTACAACAACGTATAAGTTATCATTCATTTGTTGGAAGAAGCGACTTTGGGTGAAAATTGCAGAATCAGATTCTTTATCCTACATTTATGTAGGTAAACTCATAATTTGCGTTACACATTGCAAGGAGAACAATAGAATAATAATGCTTATAATTGTAGTTAAGTGAACCGCTGTGAGGAGGTCTTGTAATACGTATATGTTTCCCATCTATTGCACCAATAAGCTTGCGTCAAAAAACCATCTGCTATCTCTTCCCATCGCGCAAGGGAAAACAATGGCATGCAGTCTTCCTTCAATCTTTCATTTATAATTTGACAGACTTCTTTCACAATTACTTTTCTGATTGTGGTTATTCCTGCCTGATACGCCAAATGTAAAGGAAATACATTTATTTTGAAATGTTAACCTTTTTAGATTCAAACTCAAGTAATGAAGCAGATGAATCTATAGAAAATCAGAGCGAAGATCAAGACTCATCAACAAATGCAAATAATAACATTTCAGTACCCAGCACCAGTACCGGAAATTCAAATCTTGAACGTACAAATAATAATACAGAAACAGAATCATCAAGAAAACGTAAACACCAATCATCACCAACTCCTTTTAAAAAGAATTGTTGCAGTGTGTAAAACAAAACAATTTTGATGCAGATGACGAAGACTTGAATTTTTTTTAATCTTTATTTCCAACAGTTAAAAAGTTTTAATACATTTAAAAAAATATTATTTCAAACCAAAGTGTTAGAGGCTTTGATTGACATTGAAAAAGAAACAGTTATTACTGTAGGAATGGTGTAAAACCTTATTATGTGTGTGGAACGAATAAGTGAAATTAAGAAAAAGGAAAGGACGACAGAAGGATGACGGAGAGTGTTCTGGGAGAGAGCGAACGTGAGGACGTGAAAGACGATTTTTTATAAAAAAAGTAGATTACCTGCCATCGTGTGTACGAGTTTAAATAAAAACCAGTTTATAAAGTTAAAAGAAGTTTATTTGAAGAGAAAAACCACCGCCCACATTATCCTAATTATACATTTTGGGGGCTCGTCCGGGATTATATATTTTCAACACTGGATCACTGGTCAACCTTTGCTTCAATATATTGAAAGCGCATAGTTCTTCATCTTCAAACTTAAACGGAACATCCTTCTTCATCAGATTTGCTGAAGGCCAAGCAGCAAATACAAAAAGTGCAAGATGAAAATACAAAAACATATAATGAAAAGAGGAAACCTAGTTCAACATATAAACTGAATGAAGTGGTTGCCATCAAAAGAACTCAGTTTGGTCCAGGACTGAAGATTAAAGCTAAGTTCTTGGGACCCTACAAGATCACTAAGATCAAGAGAAATGATAGATATGAGGTTGAGAAGCTTTATGATAATACTGAAGGGCCGAAAAAGACTTCTTGCTCAGCAGATCATATGAAGAAATGGCCTGGTAACTATGAATGATGTTTTTGTTATGAAGGTTGATTGTTTGAGTGTGTGTGAGGACTGTGTCAATAACACTGCTCAGGGTCTCACATAAACTATTGATGTAATTTATTCGGAACCTTTGTGTATAAGTTTTTTTTTTGTTGCAATTAGTTATTGTGTGTGTTTTTTTTTTGTATAGACTGTAGTTTAAAGATGTTTAGATTTAAGTCATAGTAGTAAGATGTTTTGATTTTATGTAAAAGGTATGAACATAGGATGAATGACGTTATGTGATGGAAGGCTCTTGTGTGTGGATGCATATCTGGGGGCAGATATAAGTGCAGGACGGCCGAATGTAGGAATGGTGTAAAACCTTATTATGAGTGTGGAACGAATAAGTGAAATTAAGAAAAAGGAAAGGACGACAGAAGGATGACGGAGAGTGTTCTTGGAGAGAGCGAACGGTGAGAACGTGAGGACGTGAAAGACATTTTTTTATAAAAAAGTAGATTACCTGCCATCGTGTGTACGAGTTTAAATAAAAACCAGTTTATAAAGTTAAAAGAAGTTTATTTGAAGAGAAAAAACACCGCCAACATTATCCTAATTCTACATTACTCTGGATGATTTACCAACAATTACTATGGGTTTATCAGAAACGCAAAATACAAGTAGCACGATTGATTTAAGATCACATTATATCAGAACAGAAACTCAAAACACAGATACAATAGAAGATTAATTAATTAGAATTATATGAGAATGAAGACTTCGAGAATAATACACTTCTGGACACATCTATTGGCCCACCTTAGAGTTTAGGTTTCGATGGCCCCTACCGAAATATGATTGCTAGATTGAACAAAAACTGTTGATGCAGTTTTAAACCTGATACATTTTAACATCTTTTTCGATCGTATTGTTTTAAATTTGAATTCAGAATACAACTGTGTTCGAAATTCAAAAAAAGACTATTGAATGAGATTGTGAATGTGCCAGGTTCAAAACTGCATAAAAACTTTTTGCTCGACCTAATATAAAATTTTAGCTAGGACCAAACGAAACTGAAAATACAAGGAGGGCCAATAGATGTGTCCAGAAGTGTATAAGACTGCTCTAGACTGCTATAATAAGTACTGGTATAAAATAATAATAAATATTACCTTTAAAGAATGTCTCATTGGTGGTGGGTAATGTTAGTAGAAACTGGACACTTTTTGAGACAACCACATTTTTCGTCCAACCATTCCTCAAAGAGGGCTCTTACCGCCGCGATTAAACCAACAAAGACACAACAAAACAATTTTTTTTAATGAACGCACAGAAACGAAATACATAATATACAACACCATAGAGTTAAAAATATATATCTTACGATAGAGATTTCATTTTAAATTCAAACAACGAACGACTGCAACAACCAATGCGACAACGACGGTTACAAATATATTTTTTGGACCGAAAATGCGACACAGAGATAAAAGAAGTAAACAACGTAGACAAACAACATGAAATTATTGTTTTTTGGCAAAACTAAACTAAACGCATCAACACAACAGATAATATGTATCCTTGCGATCTTAGATTTCAAACGTCATTCGAAATTCGAATCTGACAACTTGTTAGTTCCTAACACCATAGAGTTCGTATGCGGCCTTATACAAAAATAAGAAAAGAGTTTTTATCACAACACTTTTAAGTCCGCGCAGCTCATAAAATAGACTTGGCGCTAGTGTAGGTTTATTCACAACATTTACCACACATTTTCTTAATTTACCATAGCAAAATCCAAAAGTATAAAATACAATATGCTTCTAGCTTGGGCTAAAATTATAAAAAAGTATGTGTATATAAAAATGTGGTTTTCGGACGAGTGGGATCATAATAGGAGGGATGAATAACTCGTCATCAGCATTTGTAACGAATTCGTGCAAAATTCAACATGAATTAGCAGTAGTAATGAAGAATTTGATATTATATATATAATATAATTATAATTTCGCGCTTATACTCAATAATAATTACCTACATTAAATATCATGCCAAATGAACTGACATGAATAAACTTAAAAATGCCCAGGTCTTAGTGTAATTTCCAAAATACAGGGATGTAAGATATATTTATTATATATTATTTGCATTCGAAAGCGAAGACCATTATTTTTTTTTAAAGTAATGTGTGAAAGCGAGTTTTATATCGATTCCTTATTTGTGTTTATAAGAAAGCGAATTAAAAAAAAAACACGAATTCAACCAACCCAACTTTCTGGCCACGCGAATCTCTGAAGACTTTGGTGGACACTCGGACCCCAGTGTTCCAAACAATTTTTTTTGTTAAATTTTACTTTCCCATTCTTTAGTTCGAAGAGTCATGAAATGCGTCCCCGTGTGGAGAAAAAGGGACAGTCAAACTAGACTGACTAAAACACAACCTGTTCATCGCTGCAGTGTCCTCTAAGACCCCTGACATTTCACTTTCACCATCATCATCATCATCCACAGCCCGTCTTCACCCACTGCTGGGTATAGGCCTCTCTTTGTTTGGGCCAAGGTCCACGGTCTTGCGCAAGCCTCATCCAGGACATTCCCGCAATGGCAACAATGTCGTCTGTCCATCTCGCCGCCGGACGACCAACACTTCTTTTTCCATTTCTTGGACGCCACTCTGTCACAGCTTTACTCCACATTTCACTTTAAAACTACATCAATTCATAACTATTTCGTCTGAAAGACCTACATTATACCAAGTAAGGTTTGTTCAAGTTATTGTTCGAAAATTGGCGTAATGCCAAGCTCGGTTCTATTTAATTTAACGTGTAATAATAGCGAATCCAACGTTAATGCTTTTATCTTGAACTTATCCGGTTTTTAATTGGACAAGTACTGAAAACTGGTTGTGTATTTTGAAATGGAATTTCTCGTAACATGAGTTGAATGGCACTACATATTACAGCATCGTATAAATGAAACAAAAAACATGGGTGGAGAGGAGAGAAAGATCAACAATGATGGGTAAAAAAAAGACATAATTATAGGTCTATTTGAAAATTTTTTCGATGCATAAAGTAGGTATGTTAAAGTGTATTTTGGGCAGCATCACGTGAGGTATGCAAAAAGGACTTCATCATCTGCCTAGCCTTTTCTCAACTATATTGGGGTCGGCTTCCAGTCGAACCAGATTCAGCTGGATATCAGTATTTTACATGGAGCGACTGCCTGTCGGACCTCCACAACCCAGTAACTGGGTAATACGATACCCATGGTAAGACTGGTTGTCAGAATTTAGAGCTTCTGACTAACAGTAACGACTGTCAAAGATCTACAAATGACAACCGGGACCAACGGCTTTACGTGCTTTCCGAGGCACGGAGGAAACTCGCTATGACAGATGGTTACCCATCCACAGACCAACCTCGGCAAGCGCGGCTTAACCCGGAAGATCGGCCTGGAAAAAGGACTTGAAAAACCTAATTATAATACATTTGTTATTTGTTAAATTATTCACAGGTTCACTGTCTTACTACAAAACGTTAAACATCTGTTGAACACTTATCTAAAAAAGCATAATTTCAAATAGATAGACGGCTTTTAAAGGTAAGCGTCCACAGGCCCGCATCGCACGTATCGGACGTATCGTACGTAACGGATTGAAGTTTGCCTCGTATTGAAACTCATACAACTGCGTCCACTGATCCGCATCGTACGGACGGCTCATCGGCAGTCTACATGCGATGCGTACCGATGACGTCATACGGAATGAAGATCAGTGGACGCGCCCCGCAGGCTTACTGAACCATTTGTTCTTTTTTTTTTCTTGCATTCCTCTTCTGCTAATAAACAAGCAATAACAACTTCTGCATCGCTTTCCTCCTTTCTCACAAACACTTTCCGAACGTACGATCACTAAAAAAATCCAAATGAAGATGGTATCGGCAATCCGATTGCTGATACTCGCGTCGGCAATCCGATCGCTGCCGATACAGTGGACGCAGTCTAGTTAATCGTTTGATGCGATGCGTCCGATACGTACGATGCGGACCTGTGGACGCTTACCTTAAAAACTGAAACCATTTTTTTTAATTTCCTGTTATCTCCCCTTGAATAAAATACATAACAGAACAAAATGAATAAAGTCCACTATTTCAACACACCTGACACATCTTCGGTAGTATAGTGGTAAGTATCCCCGCCTGTCACGCGGGAGACCGGGGTTCGTTTCCCCGCCGGAGAGAATCTTTTTGTATCCTTCTAATATTGTGCTTGTGAAATGTATTTTTTTGTCGTTGCCAAGTTAAATAAAAAAACCCAAAACACATTTTAAGCAGGTATTTTTACTTTGCGAAAATTCCGAATCCCGTTTCGAAGTGAAAATGACCAACTGAATTTTCCAACTGAAAATGAATACAACTGGATCTAGAAACAAGTGTGACCTGGGAATTTAATCTAAGTCCTGCCGCTTGACAGCCACATTTGCAACCACAAGAGCAGTGAACTTTATAACTTATGCTTTTTGACCTAGAAGGTGTAGCAGTTGAACGATTTTACATCCCACTAATGTTATAAATGTGGTAGTTTGTTTGGATGTTTGTATAGATGTTTGTTACTCTTTCACGAAAAAACACCAAACCGATTTAGATGAAGTTTGGTACAAAGATAGTTTATGACCTGGATTAACACTTACGATTTTATGGTGGGATAATATTCGTAGCGTGCGAAACCGCTAGTAACTGCTAGTTATTATTTCAATACATCTATATACAGGGTGGAATTTTGTAATGCCAGCTGGGGGGAAAGTACTTACTCTTAATACTGCAGATAGAAAATTTTACTAAAAGGAAACATTCCTTTATTTTTGAATAGAAAGCAAACTGCATTCAAAGATTTTTGAAAATCCTCTTCTCCCACACCCGGGAATCGAACCGGCTAAAATCTGAAAAAATTATACCCTGCACTTTTATTGCATCGACTCGGGTCAATTATAAGGATGAAATCTCTCTAACAAAAATGATAAATTAAATGAAAGGAAAACCAGGAAATCTGAAGTTACAAATTCATTGAGTCAAGTTTAAGCAAAACAAAAATTAAAACTGATTTTAATTTATCATGTTTGTTAGAGAGATTTCATCCTTATTGATTAATGAGATTTGACCCTAACGATCGATGCAATAAAAGTACAGGGTATAATTTTTTCAGATTTTAGCCGGTTCGATTCCCGGGTGTGGGAGAAGAGAATTTTCGAAAATCTTTGAATGCAGTTTGCTATCTATTCAAAAATAAAGGAATGTTTCCTTTGAGTAAAATTTTCTATCTGCAGTATAAAGAGTACTTTCCCTCCAGGTGGCATTACAAAATTCCACCCTGTATAATTATATAAAAATCAATGCCACTTTTCGTTGTAATTTTATAACTCAAGAACGGGCTCACCTATCCAAACCAAATGTTAAGGCTTTGTTCGGACTATTTAGTAAATGGTTTATGTGAAGTTTGCACAAAATCGGTCGAGCGGTTCATCATTTATCACATTGTTTGTACCAAATGAATTCAATAAATATCGGATCATTTTGTTTGTTGATGGGGAATTTGCTGTCAAAGTAGCGAAGGACGTACCGGGCCGCTGCGCTAGTACTATTTAAAATAAGTTTGCTTGAAGTATTTTTTTTGCTAAAGGTAATTTTCATGACGGGGCGTCTCAGAGGGCCAAAGCCTGCCGGGGTCGCGGGACTTATTTCCTTACCGTGACCCCGGAACATAAAGGGCTAATGAAGGACACCGTGGATTTTAGTCAGTACAAGTCTGACAGTCCCTCCCGCCCTGCCCTTGGTGGGAGGACTCATTTGATGACTTTACCACGCTAAAAAAAAAAAAGGTAATTTTCAAGTGGATTCTAAACGTGATTTTCTATTGGATTGGGCCACTCACTGTCCGATCATGGACCATGCCGAGGTTGACGGTGCTTCGTGTTCCACGAGAGCCTCAAAGAGCTATCAGCTATATGAAGAGCTAAAGCGTGCCGGGGTCGCGGGACTATCGGGTAACAGTGGCCCCTGAACGTGGATTTTAGTCTGTACAAGTCTCATGTTATGGGTGGGAGGACTCATTCGATGGTTTTGCAACGTAAGGGCGCTCCCTCACCACGAGCATTCACCTGTAATGTAACGTTACAGATTCGAACATTCGAAGACAACAGATAATCAAATTGCGCACTTTTATGTTACATTACAGGTGAATGCTCGCGGTGAGGGAACGCCTTAAAAAAAATGGCTGCCCCATAGATTTCCAATAGCACCGGTTCGAAGCGGCCTGCATCCAGCGCAAAGGCGCGGGCCACATAGAAAAGATGTGAGACGAGGACGCGACGCGGACGTACGAAAATGTATGTGAGAGTCGCGTCCGCGCCCCATCTCTTCTGTGTGTTTTACGTTGCGACGCTTCTATACATTTTGTATAACAGCGACGCCGAAGAGACATATTATGTCTCCGCCCTGTCTGCGTCTTACGTCTTTTGAAGTGAAAACTTCTTTAGCGGCGTTGTACACTTTTTCTGTAATGGGTAAAAAATTTAAAACTCGCGTCAGGGTCACGTGACCCTGATCGAAAATGAGTAAGACGTCATTCAAATTAGTTAATTTCATATCTGTACTACTCCAGTTTTAAAATAAAACATAGTAACAAAAAAGTTTTCACTTCTACCGGCACTCCTGGAGTGCAACCTTTTTTTTCTATGTCGCCCGCGCCTGAGATCTTCATCGGATCGTCTGTCCATCTTGTAGGGGGTCTTTTGGAGCGGCTGACAACTCCTTAAATAAGCCCTTGTTAACTTCTTCACTATTGGTCTACCCCAATAGTCTCTACGGTATGATGGCCTACCCCATCATTACCGATACCTATGGCTCTAAACCATAGGTATCTTTTGGAGCGGCTGACAACTCCTTAAATAAGCCCTTGTTAACCTCTCTACTATTGGTCTACCCCAATGGTAACTACGGCATGATGGCCTACCCCATCATGTCCGATAACTATGGCTCTAAACCATAGCTGTCTTTGGAGCGGATGACAACTCCTTAAACAAGCCATTGTTAAAATCTCATCTCATCATTGGTTTTCGACGCGAGCGGATTACAACTCCGAAAATAAGCCTTAAAGTTATTGATTTATCGGTTGAGTAGTGATCATTGAGTGTGAATCCTACCTGACACTTTACGTAAGATTGATTTTGATTGAGTGTGTGTTTGATTGAGTTATGGAAGTTTTGTGAATGTGGTAATATTTTAACCTTTACAAAATTTTTGTCCTAGGCCAAAAATTTTCTCGGGGTCGTTGGGGAAATATAGTATTTATGAATACTTACGGTATTCATCATACTATTTCATCTTGTTTATCATCCCTTTTATAATCGTTTTTATAATTATTGTTTACTAACTTGATAATTTTCTTGTGACACCTATAAAAGCCGAGGCCGTCAAAGGAATCGGGTTCATTCTATTGAGGACTATCCAGGACCTTTGGTTCATTCTATCCAGGACCTTGGTTCATTCTATAACTGTTCATAATAATCCAGCGTTTTGCTGAGGAGGATCTTGCCCTCTGAAGCACTAATTTGAGGGAACTCTTACCCTCTGAAGTCACCAAAGCTAACGGAGGAAGCTTTTACCCTCTGAGGCTCTTCACTCGGAGGATCTTGCCCTCGGAGACTCCCTGCTGCTGAGGACTGCGCTTTCCGAGGCCCCTGCCTGCTGCGGTCCTGCCTGTCTGAGGCCCCTTCCTGCTGCGGTTCCTGCCTGCTGAGGCTATTGTGGCCTTACCCTGTGGTCTAGTGCTGTACTGTGCATTGTGCTGACTGTGTTGTGGACTGTGTTTTTATATCGCTCATGTATTTTATATTTTAAATAAAGTGTATCCTAGCTTATTTAAACTGTTACAGTCTCACGCTGCGTTTGCTGTGGTCTCCATTCGAGAACCTCACACAATTAATAGTTTGAAGCAAGGCTGCAAAGTTGAATTTTGGCGCGAGTTCTTGAATTGAAAACTGAGCGGTTCAAATATAGAATCCTGAGCGTAACGAAGTTTTCAAAAGGTACGAGACGCAGAATAACTTTGCTGCCGAGTGCAACACACAACTTTTTACCTCACACAGCGAGGAAATGCATAGGGGGCGGCTAGCCTGCCAGTCGAATTTTGAACAACACTTTGTGCTTTAGAGCACAAAATGGAGTTTTGCGCTCCAATTTTGAATGAGAAATAGAATCTTTCCGAGCGTGTGAGGTGTAAAATTAATTCTAGTTCAAAAATGATATTTCAATTGAAACACTGAAGAATATCTAATAGCTGTGAAAGTTTCAGTGAGAACTTGAAGTTTGCCTGTAGTTTCTAGACTCCAGTCTTTGTTGAAGTTAATTAGCTTCTTGTATATTTGATGAAGAACTCTGGAGACGTCCCTCAATGAATTGAGGTATACTGTTTTGACTGTGTTTGAAGGTTTATTGTGAAACAATGAAGGCATTGCGCGGTGTGTTGGACGTTCAATTTTCACTCCCAGTAAATATTTGTATGATCTATAGGTCGTTTTTCCGGGGCTGGGTGTTCGTGTATGGAAGCACTCACTATACAGGAGCAATTCGTAGCGACGGTATTTTTTTGTTGTTGCACAACAAAAGAAAATACCTTCTCCCACTGCTAGGCCTTCCTGCATTTATTCCAACGGCCACGATTGTCTGCAACTTCTTTCAAAAGAAGAAGACAGTTGGCGAAGTGGCTGAGCAAGCGACTGTTATGCAGCGTGTTGCGATCCCCCCACGGAACAAATATTTGTATCATCATCATCATCAGCCTATAATGTTCCCACTGCTGGGACACAGGCCTCCTCTCTGTGAGAGGGAATGGGCCATAATCCACCACGCGGGCCCAGTGCGGATTGGTGGATGTCACATGTCTTCGATTTTTTGGTTCTAGGACATGCCGGTTTCCTCACGATGTTTTCCTTCACCGTTTTGAGAGCAGTGGTGATGAAATAAATTAGTAAATTACACAAAGTAATGCGCCTGGCGGGGTTCGAACCCACGACCTACAACTCGTAAGTCGGGACCGATACCACTGGGCCACCACTGCTCCATATTCTGCATAATATTTTATGATCTGCAAGTACTTGTTCTGGGTCTGGGTGTTTGTGTATGTGTTTTTCTATTTTTAACCGACTTCAAAAAAAGGAGGAGGTTCTCAATTCGTCGGAATCTTTTTTTTTTTTTTTGTAAACGCTTCCTCGACACAGGTGAAATTCAAAGTGTAGGGCAACATTTTTTTTTTTATATCAACATTGTTCCCTCTTTGGTTAAAAGGGTGCATTGAACCGCCTTTAACGAACCCGTTTGTCATACAATGACAAAGACTGCCCTTATAGGATATGACAATGTCTTTTAAAATACAATCAACCTTGTTACATTAAGGCCCGCTTGCACGAACCCGAGTTATCTTTTAACTCAGAGTTAGTTGCTAACACAAGGTTAAATTGACAGTTTGTCATACAATATTGTCAATTTAACCTCGTGTTAGCAACTAACTCTGAGTTTAATAGATAACTCGGGTTCGTGCAAGTGGGCCTTATATTGGCTGTCGCATGTTGTCCAAATGTTTTTAAAACGTTGCCCCCAAGGTTGCCCCATCAAGAATTTCTCCTATGTTGTGGGTGATTTTACAAACATTAATTTAAACTCATGTATAACATGAGAAAAACGAGAACAAAACAAGATAGCGATGTTACATAAGTTTTTAAGCTCGCAACGTCATTTGCACTATTCCATTTTAATTTAAAACGAGATGTTGACCACTGTAATTATTATTTGTCTTCATTTTCATATATTTCGTTATAAATATTGTAAGTAAATATCCTTTTTTGATCAATAATTGCACTATAACCGCGTTACTTACTATATCTTAACAAACAGTACTAATTTTGTTATTGATTTTTCCTATGATGAAAATACTCGTTAAAACATTTTACAGAAACCACAAGAATTTCAATTTATCTCTCCGATATCTACTCGAGTCCATCTCAAATGTTCCCATCTGTGTAAAAACAAGGAGCCAATTAAACCAGATCTTTATCACCAAAGATTTGTAGCGGGGGAGTCGACACGATGCTTAATTACGACTCCACTGTCTTACCAACTTTCTAAATAAAACTCTGATATTGGACCTTTTTTCGTTCGAACTTTTTGGTGCCCAGAATTTGAACTTGCAAAAAAAAAAAATATAAAAAAAGTTTGGTATGGATTTAATTTTGGAACGCTTCATTCCGTAGTGGTGGGACACTAGGTATAGTAATTTGAAGTCTTGTGTTCGGTTTTCGGATACGGAAAATTAGTTTTGCTTTTGTTTCAAGAATTCTTGATCAGAAACATTGATTTTGGTATTGTATAAAGGCAAGGTGATTTCGTAATGTGTGCTGAGATAAAAACAACACAAATACTTAATTCGATTGCGAAAAAACCACTTACTAGTGAGATAAACTTCTTTCAACAAAAAACTGACGAAGATAATCGAAAAAACTTTCATCGCTATTTAACCCAACATTTTCTCTATCCATTTATCACCGCGGCAACTATGGAACAGAAACAAATTACACTGCTATCTGATAAACTACTTTTCACCTCAACCAAAGAGGGATGTGAACTCCATATTTTTCTATGACTAACGAAAAACAAACGAGCACTATGAACGAACAGATTTTAATTGAAAATGTTCAACAGTAGAACTTCTCAGTGTGTTATACGAGTATGAAACGAAATTCTAATTTTAAGGATTGAATGAACGAACCATACGCTATTATTTTGTGGAGTATCGGAATTTTCGCTTATCGGAATGATTTTGAAAGATTTTAAGAGTAATAATTATGGAACTGTTTATAAAGTATGTTTCAGGTTGAAAAAATAAAGAAATGTACCTATTAGGGTGGAGCGAAAATGTATGGAGCAAAAAAAAAATCGTTTTATCTCAACGGAATAGGGATGAAAAGTTGTCTTATAATATTCAAAACAAGTGTACAAAATTTGACTTACCAGTCGCAATATTTTGAGGTGCCCCAGAGAAGATGAAAAAAAAAAAACCAGTTTTTCTATTTATTGCAAAAATTAAACATTAAAAAAGCAAACTTAAATATCAAACTGTTTTTTCGTATTAAAAGTAGTCATTCGTTTACGCGAAAGCAGTCTCGCTCTAATGAAACCGCCTCTTTTATTATCTCCACAAACTGCATTTGATGCTTCTGTCACCAACTTGATGCAGCGCTCTACTGCTTGAGTGTGACATGGAAAATCAATAATCTGATACATGCTGAGACCGTTCTTGACCACATCTTTCAAGGTTTCATCAGACAGTCATATTTAAAGTAAGAGGTGGTTCCGTTATCTCGCAATCTCGCCACGTAATAATATCAGTATAATCTTTGGCGTCAAAATTAAATGTAGGAACCTTAAACATCCGAAGTCCTTGAACATTCTCTGATCTTGCTTTGATAATTCTTCGGTATGCAAGATCCCTTATAACCTCTCTGTCATCGTCAAGCATAGCAAGAAGAAGATTTTCTGGATGCCCGAAATACCCGTTTCGCTGGATTACCTTGTCAATGATTTTCTTCAAATTGGCATCCAAATAACGACTAAGACTAATGGTTTGCCATAGGTGCTTGGCTCCGTTAACGCACGAAGAATTGCATTTTATCGTAAACCACATGGGTCCATAAACCCTCATAACGTAAGTGACTAATACTATTAACTTTTCTTCTGGGTCAGTTTTAGTGGCATACAATCTTAAAATTCGATTGGCTGTTGTTAGCCATCTGGAATGGTTAAGAGGTCCAGGTTCCATATTAGCTAAATCAGAAGGAAATATACCAGTACTACCTAATAGCAGTCATCACATCATAAAGATATTTTTGGTCAGTACTCAGATCTGTCTTTGAAATTTCAGGTAATATTGTTGGTGTAACGGTAAATTTGACTATCGGCTTTGTATGACAATTTTGTAATTGAGTTCCGATGGTGCCTGAAAAACATTTAGGCCCTGTAGTTTTGCCATCTAAATGTAACAGCAAGTGTCGTAATGGTAATTCATTTGAATGCAGTTGGCAAATAAACCACTGTAATGGTCTATTTAGTTCTTCTTCCATCAGGCGGATAACACCACCTTTGAAACCAGTATTCACCACTGTTCCATCGCAGCCAATAACAGCTATGTCACTCAGTTCTACAGACTTGGATTTCAAGTGATTTATTATAGTATCTTTTATACCTTTAGCAGTACCCGACTCACACGTAAAATGCCCAAAATAATTACTTCCAGGTTCCGATAATATTACGTAATGATCTTCTATGACCCGTTTTCTGTAAAATTTCCCTTCTTTTTCAATACGAACCAAAGTCTTATCCTTTCTTCCATCAAAATATATACTACGAAGAATTTTGTTGCAGTCAGCTTCTTGCAAAGTTGATCTGACTTTAGTTCTTTCACGGCGCAACTTTGGACGATCAATGATATGACTTGGGTCGATCAGAACAAACACGTTTCAAGTTCAATCTTGTTTACTGTTTAGTTTACACTAATAAAGCATCGCTAAGAATATAATTCCGGGTTTATACAACGTTTGCGATTTTATGGAATTTGCGCAAATTTTCAAAACTTTACGATGATGGGGGCACCTCTAAACTTAACGTAAACAAACTGAGCTTTCTCATATTTAGTAATGACCTAAAATAGCAACTTTATACAGGTATGCCGAAGCAAAAATTCAAAAAAAATAAAATCGCTCCACCCTAGTACCTATTAGGAATGATAAAAGTGGGTGCCATATTTATAAATTACACAAATTTAGTTATTAATTTACTTTCTTATCTAAACAGTTATTGCTGAAAAAGTGGTATTCGTAGGTTGAAACCTTCTCAAAGATGAATGTTACATATTACTATTTAGAGATGACTTAAAGTTTTTTTCGAAAAAATATTTAATTTACTAGATGTTGCTCGTGGATTCGCCCCTCCCCTGATATAGTTTTTTTTAGATTAGATATAACCCTATGCTCATCTCTAGGGTCTTATCTCTGTACCAAAATTCATCGTAACAGTTCAGCCGTTTTGACAGAACATGCATACTTTTACATTAATTGTTGTGTAACAGACATTCAAATACAATTAGGTCCACATTTGCGTAAACATACATAGCCATGGTAACGACTTTGATCTTTGTCAATTTGACAGATTCAAACGATTTTTTGTCAAAATGGGTCATGATTCAACTTTGTCGACTGTACCATCGTACCATCTGATGACAAATGATATTGTAACAAAAGTTTTGTAATAATTTTGGCGATTGAAAAAGAGTGGCCATGGAGTTTCTTGCTCATTCTTCTCCATATAGAGATCTACTCTTTGGAATGAGCACCTACGTTACTTTCACAGTTTTTATGTCTTGTGACTGAGACTGTAGCACCGTAACTATTTTTGTAATTGTTTTATTTTATGTATTTTGACAATTCATAAGTGCCTGTAATTGGCCTAGTTGAAATAAACGATTGAATCTGAACCGGTTTTTGTTTACAATTTCATCGAATTGAACTTCTAAACCAGATTATAGGTAGGTTTCCACTGCAATCGGGTGATTGGAACCAGTAACTGTCAGTAATAACAATCCTTTTTCAATTCGACTCGGTTCTGCTGTACCGTGTACCTTCCTAATCGAGTTTTTACGGCCACCAAGGCAAGAGCTTTGTTTCATTGTACTTTCCTTATTTCTTTGTTTTTTGAAGTTATGTGGAGTTATATTTTACGGTTTAAATGTAAGTAAATTTGAGTTTTTTACCGAGAGATAATACGGACTTTATGGATGTCGATGGTGCCCCGTCGTGCGGGGCTCCTTTTGCTATCTGTAGGGTTTAAAGCAACCTAACGCAAAGGGGATGACGAGATCTTAGTTCTCTTGCTAAATAGGTTCGAACCTAACTTGTCCGAATTAGGGTGCTCCAAAGTTCTGAGTTCGTCCCAACTCATGTCTTTCCTTCATTTTCACGGTTAAGGAATAAGATAAAAAAAAACTTTTATGTGTATTTCGTTTGTTGTTAATTTGTTCATTTCTTATCTGCATTTAAGAACAATGTTCCTTCTGGCACAGTCGGGTAATAAGTCCATTAATACTAGTCATCATTATCATCTGCCCAGCCTGTTCCCAACTATGTATGTTGGGGTTGGCTTCCAGTCAAACTGGATCCAGCTGGGTATCAGTATTTTACATGGACCAACTGCCTCCTTGTTACTGTGTAATTAGATAACCCATGGTAAGACTGGTTTTTTTTTGGGACAAACCCACCACACTATTCCCAAACCACTGCAACTCCTGAGAGCCAGAATCAACAGTGGCAACCATCAGAAAAGCGCCGAGACATGAAGCTCGACGTGTCCCGGATACTGCAACGAAATTAATCAGAAAAGAATAGTGGAGGAGTAGGAAAAATATGTTTCCACTTCCCTCCATGCAAGCAGGAGACAGAACAAAACAAGGCCAATAGGCACAAAGGGACATTACAACTGGGAGAAGCCCAGTTGCCTAGCACCACGGGTAAAAATGACTACTAATATTAATGGGTCCTAAATTGTGAGCTGCTATATTTGATTCCAATAATAGGTATGGCAAAAACGCTTGAACGCATGGAAGTTTGTTCGAGTTTCCACAAGGCTGCTAGTATAGTATAGCTATAGTAAATGACTGCAGATGTATTGTAGTCTGTACAGTAACCAACATAATATTGCGTTCGTTCTGCCAAAGAATACACTCCCATAGAATATAATGTGCTGACTGCTGATTGTTCATATTCACAATCAGATGTTGACTGGTTGTCAAAAATCTTCAAATGACAGCCGTGACTAACGGCTTTACCTACATGCTTTCCACGGCACACAGGAAACACGCTATGACAGATGGTTACCCATCACCACAGACCAACCTCGGCAAGTGGTGCTTAACCTTAAAGTTGCTGTGCGGCAACGAGTTCCTTCAGTTCATAACAACTAGTAAAGATTATAAAATATTTGCTAGCAAAGCACGGAATATTTTTTTTTTAAATTAATTAATTTTAATTCATGCACTCTTAAATTTAGAGCAGATTCTACTGCAAAAGTAACATTCATTTCAAAGGCATAAACTCTTAAAACACACGGACACAGGTAATTTCGAATACTACGTCATAAGTCTGCTGAAATTACTGCACTCACGTTCACCAACATTATCTAAATGCACATAATTTAAGGACGTGTACGAAACTTTGCATTCGCTTAGTTATCTTCGCATACTTTCTGTCTCAAGGGAAACATTTTTTTTAGCTAAAAGGTAAAAAGCCCACCTGACGATAAGTGGTCATTGCAAAGGGTGCCCCCTTACTGGAAGATGAGCGAGAAATGAGCTGTGCGGGGTGAACGTAGCGAGTGCCATACGGAATCCGATTCAGTTTTGCATTTATAATGCAACAGAGTGAAAATTTCCAAGCTTTTTCCATTGGGATTTTGCCTCAGTCTGTTGTGGAGCAATATCAGTAAAACTGCGACAAAAGATTTGATAAAACTAATACAAATCTATACTAATATTATGAAACTGAAAAGTTTGTTTGAACAGGCTAATTTTAAGAACTACTAGTTCGAATTAAGAAAATCTTTTTGTGTTGGATACCTAGTCCATTTATCGAGGAAGGCTATAGGCTATATTATACCATCACACTATACGACCTAACTGCAGCTAGTTTATAGATAGTAATAGTAATATTCCACAACTATCACACAACGCCATCTAGTCACAAGCTAAGCAGAGCTTGTGTTATAGGTACTAGACAACTGATAAACATACTTATATATTTCTAAATACATAAATATTATAGATAAACTACACCCAGATACAGAACAAATGATCGTGCTCATCACACAAACATTTGTCCTGGTCGGGAATCGAACCCACGACCTCCGGCATAGCAGTCAGGGTCACTAACCACTAGCTAGACCAACAGGCCTGTCATACCTAGTGTTTCAATAAAGTACGACAAAAGGGATATTGGCTGATGCAACGAATTGCCTGCTCCTAAAAAATATAACGTCTAGTATTTCTTTACAGAGGAGAGTAATAACTGAAAGCTGTTAAACTGTACCCTTAGCACGAATTTTCAGTATTTGAGACGTAAAGTAAACTGGAACTTTGACAATTTCAAACTGACAATTTTCAATGAAAAATTTAGTTCCTTCTCCGCACACCAGAGGCGCTGTTCCGTTTCTTCATACAAAAACGCTGTAAATACTGGAAAGATGCTGTAAAGTAAAAGAGTGAAAATTCGTGCTAAGGGTACTGGTGGCACAGACAGCTACCACGAAATAAGTAAATACGATGTGATAGACAAAAAAAGAATATTATAGTTAAGTGACACTAGCTTTCAAAGTGATTCGTATTAAAATTTCTACGACGGCAACCAGGGCAACCAACTTGTTCCGGCGAGTGAAAGTGACAGAGCTATACAAGTCGTCTAGCGCCATCTCGTTCACTCACTGGAACAAGCCTGGTTTTAAGACGCTGTAATATCCCCACAGGAGCCTTACCACGAGCTCTTAACGCGTTCCACTTTAGGCTGTGGAAAAGAGACAGAGCTCTAAAAGTCGTCTAGCGCCATCTCTTTCTCACAGCCTAAACTGGATCGCGAGAGTTCATAGGCCATGCATTTTTCGGTAGCTAATGTCATCCACTACATTTTAGGCATTTTCAATTACTAAAGTGTTGTTGGTTTATTATTTACACATAAGATTTGCACTGTCTATCCAATTTCATGATTTTCTGATCATTGTGGTCACTGTTAGAATATCACTATCTAGAGGCCCTTCACCGTAGGCGCGGGCATGCGGGCAGCGAGTAAAGGGCTACTCGCTGTCCGACCATGGACCATGCCCGGGTCGACGGCGCGTTGTGTTCCACGCGCGCCTCAAAGAGCGTCAGCATGATGACGGGGCCCCCTCTAGAGGGCCAAAGCCTGTCGGGGTCGCGGGATTATTTCCTTACCGTGACCCGGAACATAAAGGGCTATTGAAGGAAACCGTGGATTTTAGTCAGTACGAGTCTGACAGTCCCTGCCGCCCTGCCCGGGTTCGGAGGACTCACTTGATTATTTTACAACGTAAAAAAAAATCTAGAGGCTCTTTGATCACCATTCAGCTCATTTCACAGTATGACCTTAGCTTATGCAAAGATGAACAGGTTCACATGTTGCCTTTAGCACGCTACTTGCTTAAAAGGCTCTTTTGCTTAGCAACGATTTCGTTAGTGACTTTGTCCAAGATACATGCATTATACATTTTCTTCTGAGTTCTAGTTTGGGGTTCCTTTGATGTAAATTGATGGAGCTCATCAACTGAGATAAGATGTTGTGCAATATTTGTGGTGGTGGTTCCGTAGAAAGGTTGAATTGTTGTTTTAGTAATTAAATGAAGGCTTCATCGCTAAGCGGTATGAAAGCAAAATGTCTTAATATAAGTTTTGCATCATACTAGAAAAATATGCCATTTGATCCGCATCTGCCAACCCGAATTGGGCCCGTATTGTGGATTACAGACCACTCCATCATAGAGAGGAGGCCCGTGTCCCAGCACAGTGGGAACATTATAGGCTAGCGATTATGATGTTACGTAGGTACGAGTATATATTATTATAACTGAGTTCGTGTGTATACTTTAATTATTATTTACGCCACGGTCTATTTTAATTATTTATAATTTTCTTGAATTGTCTATTTTATATTTTCGAGCACTTTTAACTTGCTACATCGTTCTCACATAATCATACATCCATTTCAAGATGAATGATGAAAGAAAGATTCTGTTAGAATTTTGACGATTGAAAAAGAGTGTGCATGGAGTTTGTTGCCCGTTCTTCTCCATAGAGATCTACGCATTGGAATGGGGCACCTACAGTGCTTTCACAGTTATTATATCTTGTGACTGGGTCTGTAGCACCATATATTTTTAAACTATCTTATTTTTTTGTCTTTTGACAATTCAAAAGTGCCTGTAACTGGCCTACTTGAAATAAATGATTTGAATTTGAATTGATTTTGACTATAATCTTTCACTAATTTAACAATGTGATTTTGAATTGATTCAAAAATGAAAAAAAAAAACGGTTTTTTTTTGCAACTATCCAGTCTCTCTTCATCCAAGTGTCAATATATTTTTTTCAGATTTTCCGGGAATATGACTTGTATTCCCGGAAAATCTACTCACAAATACATAACAAAGCCAGTCAATGTTTCCAAGAATCCCAAAACTACTATGAACAGGTCACAATAACATATCCCTTAAACGAGTATTTTTCGAATAACAAACGAATGTCATGCCACAACGGAGAGTTCCCGTTAATTCCCCTCCGTTGTATTACAATCGTGTAATATTATGCGGACTGCGGTGCCAGAGGGTATCTTCGGATAATGAGTAAGTGGATAAAGTAACGTTAGACCTTTTCGTGAAGGGAAATAATGAAACTTGGACATGAGGGAGCAACAAATCGTTGGATTTTATGTTGATAAGGCGAGAAGGGCACGAGGTCAACACCTCGCGTTTCATGTAAGACGTGAGTTCGAACATTGGCAAGTACCAATGTATCCTTTGATCAAAGGTGAAGAAAGTCATCAGTGAAGGAAAACATAGAACTTTAAAGCTATGTCATAGATATTATGTGGAGTTCCCAAAGGCGGCTTTATAACACTAAAGTCCGGTCACAAAACAGGAGGAATTTCGTACATTGACCTTTTATCACCTGTCTCTGTCACTCCTGCGTAAATATAATGAATCTCGCTTGCACAGATGGCGGCCATTGCTTCTGTGGCTACATCCTTGCAAGGAAAATTAGCAAGAACTGACTAGCTTGCTTGCCGTAAGGATGAAAATTTATATAGCCTATGTAACTCGGAAACTCGATTAGATTAGATTTTCAATACTGGATCTGGAGGTTCAAAAATTATTATTATATAATTTTCCTTTGTATTAAATGGTCATAAAGAAACTACAGTTGAGATTATGATACTTAGGTAATAATATTTTTCATAAGTTGGTTGTTTGGCCGTGAGTTTAAACGTTTGTAATGCCGCACACGCAGGCCACACTAACAGAAAATGCCTGCCTATACCAAAAACATTTATTAAACACAAACTATCGCGATATTATGAATTAAGATAAATTCTTAGTGTGGAAGTAAACTAGTAAAGAAGAAAAACATCCTGTTAAAGTCGTGGAGACACACGAAAGTTTATCGAATGCGATTATCAAATGTCTGGGCTTTCTGAAAACGAATTCTCTCGAAAAATACCATTTATGTTTAGCACAAACTTAGAACAGCTCAGTTTTAATTCTGGGTAATGTTGGTGAACTCTATTTTCTTTTTAAAGCATAAGATTTTAAAAGTTTACAGCGACCATAAAGCGGACTTATGAAAGTCACAAAATGTGGAATATGCGTGGACCGAGACTTCTCTCAGAATATTTCGCGAAACTACATTTTTAGAGACAAAGTGGTTTTATGGCCTTTTTCAGGTTATGCCTTTATTTTAAGAAAACTAAGGTCTTAGTGGTAGTTAAACCTTTTTATGGGGGACACAAAATAGGTTACTGGACCATGATTACATACCGAGTTTACCTCCGTGCCTCGAAAAGCACTATAGATAATTATTAGGTTAATTAACTGAAAAAATAGTCCGACAGATTGATTATCAAAAAAAAAAATTGAACTGTAATTTCTCTTTCAAAAACAGTGATAAGAAAAACGGTTAAATATTCTTGATAACCTAACTGCTAACTGTCAGACTAATGAAGTTTTTCTAGTCCCATTGCCTATTCTATCGCAACCATAAGTATTGCGTCTCCTCCACTCATTCTTCAAACTAATTAAATTTTCTCCGAAGTAAATACGAAGTTCGATTGTAGAATTATATCACATTTAGCGCTACGGAATACTCGTACTACTCTAAAACGAGTCGAGGGTCATTAAAATTTCAGCCACTACCCATTTCACAGCGAGACTGAGCGAACGAATTATTAATTAATTTGAACAGAGAAAACCTATTTTTCTTACCTTTCCATGTTAAGTTTTGAATAAAGTTTTGTATTGGAGTTTGTAATTTTTTGCAATTGTATGCTAATTAAAAGAAGAGGTTTTTTAGGGACCTCTGAAATTAAAAAAACAGGATTACTAGGATTGTTGTCTGTCTGTTAGTCTGTTAAGATCTTTTTTTCTCATAAACGTGTGGAGGTATCATGATGAAATTCTATATGCATTATATACTCGTATAGCAGACTTGGACGTGGGACTGTCTCGTCCAGTGACTGTGACCCTGGAACGTAGAGGGCTTTTGAAGGATCACCGTGGAATTTAGTCAGTTTAAAGCGCATTTCACACAGAGAGCGGGCGCGGGTCGGGCGCGGGTCGGGCGCGGGAGTACGGCGGGTCTAGTTCTTTGTATTTAAATGGAAGACTTCACACTGAAAGCGTGCGCGGGTAGGGCGCGGGGCGGGTCGTGCCCGTACACCGAAACGCGCCCGACCCGCGCCCGCTCTCTGTGTGAAATGCGCTTAAGTCTGACAGTAAAGAGTTTCACTCATTTAATTATTTTACCACCATAAAAAAAAAGTACTAGCTGAGTTGTTCTCTTTTTATTAACTTTTTTATGAACTATTCTCATACCACAAAGATGGTAGAATTTATCTAATATCTTTAAACGAGCAATTCTTGTATATTTATATGTAATCAGGATCTCGGAAACGGCTCCAAGAATTTTCATGAATATTACAGATTAGGGGTTTTTCGGCTCAAGGAATCGATTTATCAAGGTCCCAGGTTCGAGAAAAGCTCGGTTCCCAAGATATAGACATTTTAAAAACCGAGCGAAGCTCGGTCAACCAGATATTGTTATTTTATAACTGAATAATTTAATAAACATGTTACATTTATTTATTGCTTAAATTACAAATAGTGTTTCCGCATTGTTCAAAATCAGGTTTAAAAAAAGATACAGAAAATTAAAAACTTTTATCATTCATTTTCAAGTTAGAAAAAAAATCTCGGAAAAGATACAAAGGAAATAGCTACAGACAGTGCCTTGGAAACGTCGTAGAAAAATATAATTTGTATTTTTAGTTTCGAAAATTTTCATAGCTTGAGCGGTGTTTTTGTGTGTAAAATAGCGTATTATTTTAATACCTTCCGGCTCTTTGTGCCCTTAACGACGAAAGGGTTGTAAAAACAAAATAAAAATATAATTATTTGGCTCAGTTTACAATGAACTGAATGAATTGATGAAAATTGATAACGGAAAGTCAAGAATGCGAATTGTTGGGGAGTTTTTTTAATGTCAATTAACGATAATATCAGAGGTAATCTGCATCATACAGAAATCTATACTAAAATAAGAATTAAATTGGGAAATTAGGAAGTCCCACGTTGGGCGCCAACTCGCAAATTTTCAAATACCCTCCAGAAAAAAAAACAAATCAAACCCCAATCGCTCCCGGGTAAACACATAGTCTTTCTAAAAAGCGTAGTTGTAACGAAAAAAGGAGTTTATCTGGCGAAAATCCCCAAAATCCTGTAGCATTACCAACTACTACACAAGATTACTAAGTCCATCATGGAGATGGCTTGGAGCGTCTCGAAAGAACGCGCGGATATCCCTCAGTGTTTACCCGCAAACAAGTAACAACTGGCGATATTACTTCAATTTCTTCGACGGCTCTTATCTGCGGATACGAAATTATACTCACGGATATTTAGAATTGGGAACAATTTTGGTTTATTATGCCAATTTGTGGAAGAAACGTGATAAGTATGAAATAGTGGAGAATATCTTGAATGAGATTTTGAATTTTGCAAGAAAAAAGTTGTTCTAAATTTTTAATTTAATTGTTAAGTAAAACTTAAATTAAACCTTTTTTTGACCGCACTATTCATCTATTCAATAAACAGTTTTTGAAGTTTTGTAAATGCAACTTTTTCAGTAGTTATTTCAAACAATACACTTTTTGGAGGTGTCCTATCCTATGCAATAGAGTAAGTATTACTGTTTCTAAGTCAAAAATTTATCATGGATATCACTGACGTGAAGAAAAACATCTTGTATAAATCCATAACTATGTCAGAGGCCTGTGTGGTTTCCAGAGGCAGCCTAATTAACTCCATAAACACCAGAGGGTAGCCAGTTGGCCACAACGTCACATGAAAAAGAAAAGAGAGACTGTTTCTTTAGCTGGCCGTCCTTTTCATCAGTATGTCCACCAACTAAGGGCAATCTCGGAGTAGGGATGCGATACGAAATGCCCGCTGTACCCAAGGGATCTCTGTCTGAAACCTCGCAGAGATATATAGGCCTGCAGGAAAATATTAACATGATTCGTCGTGCCTTCCTCGTTGAGATTCTACAAACGGAATTAGGTCCCAGTTCAAAGATCCCATCTGGAATGTGAGATGTGCTCGATTTTTTGTTACTTTTCTCTTAATAAGATTTTTGAGGTTTACTTATTTTTTATTGGACGATAGTTGAATAAGAGACATCGAATTTTGGCTCTATAAACATACACGAGCAGGTTGATTTTCCAAGTCAAGCTACGGTTGCCAAAGTTAGTGAATGGTTAGTTTCCTCTGTGGCTTGACTGCAAGTCAAGCCACAGAGGAAAGTCACATTCTACCACAGCCACAGTTTACCAAAGTTTACTGTTTGTTCGTAAAACTGCAAATTTTGCAGACACCGGTTTTACGATGTTTTTTTTTGGTTTTGTCTGGCCTATACTGTCCCATTGTTGGGCAAAAGCGTACCCCATGACTTGTCCAGTGCCACCTCAAACAGTTTCATGATGTTTGTGGAATATTATTATTATTATTATTTTTTCCTGTAATTCCACCTGAAACGCCACGAGCTCCTTAATGTGTTCTGAGTCGAGCTACACGATAACCGACAAATGCTTGCACTGACTGGACTGCAGGTCCACCCAAATCTGTGTAGCTCTTTCCTCAAAAGACCATTTCAGACACCCGCATGGTCCTCGTATGACCTGAACAAAACAATGTCTGGACTTTAAAAGAGACTGTGACCTCTGAGTTTGTTTCGGCTGTTTCTTCTCAGAGTAGTCAGGTACCAAACACCGGCCCCATCTAGCTTTAAAAATATTGGTTGTGACGTGTAAAAGTGTTTTTTATAACCAACTTACAAAATATATATCATTTATCATTTATGAAGGAAAGGATTCTGCAGAAATAAGTCAATTGAGAGATAAACCTAAAAAGTGTCACACATTTTCATCCTCACAATGAAAACGTAAAGAATATCTATGGTACCCTCCGGGTTAAAGTTATTAAAGTAACAAAACTTTCAATATGATTCAAACTTCTACTCGGCAACATTTTTCTTAAAATCTTGGCACTTGGCAGTATTTCGGAAAGTTTCCACTAAAGGGATTAAGAGTTGTAACGTTTGAGAGTAAATGGTGCGTTAAAATGCTGGTCGCTCTTTAATATTCCTTTCTACTCCATTTATTCGTGATCAAATAGTGGAAAAATACATCTAGATTTTCTTTGGGAATAAAGCTATTTGATTGTGTTAGGACATTGTTTGTTTTTAGGTTATGTACTATCGACAAAGTTGAATCATGACCCATTTTGACAAAAAATCGTTTGAATCCGTCAAATTGACAAAGATCAAAGTTGTTACCATGGATATGTATGTTTACGCGAATGTGGACCTAATTGTATTTAAAGTCTGTAGGAAAATAAGCTTATGGTGGGTCATGATTCAACTTGGTCGATTGTACCTACTTATTATTTAATTTAGATGTCGTTTAGTATTTGTAATTCGAACACAATTTATTTAATGTAAGTGGGAACGTTTTTAAGATTTTATTGTGAAAGATTGACCTGTATAACGATGCTTAGAAGGATCGTCTACCGAGCGCTCGTCCATACTAAAAGAGAAAACGTTTTCCTACCCCTAAATGTTATCCTAACTCAATGATTTTTTAGAATGCTTCTGACACAGTAAAAAACTAAGATTATAGGTTTACTTTTTTTCAAAATGTATAATAGTTTTAAAGTAACAGGCGCCTTAGAGTTACTTATGAAAAAAAGAAAACCTATAAACCTAGTTTTTTACTGTGTCAGAAGCATGCTAAAAAATAATTGAGATAGGATAACATTTAGGGGTAGGAAAACGTTTTCTCTTTTAGTATGGACGAGCGCTCGGTAGACGATCCTCTCAAGCCGGGTCCAGACTGTGTAACGCGTAATGTAATCCACCGTGTAATGTTACGCGAATTCTAAAAGTGTGGACGGCACACAAGCATTACATGTAATGCTCGTATTGCATCCAGTATAACTTTAGTGGGTCATTAACATCTCTGCCCATCCCTTTAGTTGTGACAGGAGTGATATAATGTTATGATTACTATCACAATTATGCAACAAAATTGACAAAATATGCAACATAAAATTGTAATAATTTAAAAAAATAATTTTGTATAACTTCATTTTCAACCACACTGCGCTCCAAAACACAAATTGCTGACGTTGGTCAAAAGGCCGCTGCACTGAAATGGGCTTGGGCCGGCCACGTTTGCCGCATGCCCAATGAGCTGTGGGCCAAAATAACCACTTTGTGGAGCTCCGACACAACCAGAAGACGTCGCCGCAGACCTCGTAGAAGATGGCGGGACGAGCTTGACAAAACCGATGACCGGTGGTCCACTTTGGCCCTGGATCGTGAAAATTAGAAGTCATGGCATTTGCCCAGCAGTGGGATGATGTAGGCTAGCAGTATCAGTATCAGTATAACTTCATTTAACTTGACAAGTGATGATTATTATTGTTTTTTAAAACATTACTTTTTTTCAATTTTTTGCATTTAAAAAATATTTAGGTTCGCTTAATTGTTTTGTTAACTACAGTTAAAATGAAAGAAAACATGCTCAAATAACGGGAAATCTCTTTTTAGTTAAAATCCTACTACTAATATTATAAATGCGAAAGTTTGTGAGGATGTATGTATGTGTATGTGGGTATGTTTGTTACTCTTTCACGCAAAAACCACTGAACGGATTTGGCTAAAATTTGGTACACAGATAGTTTATAACCTGAATTAACACATAGGATAGTTTCTATCCCGATTATTTGTTCCCGTGGGATAATTTTCGAGTTGTAGCGGGTGAAGCCGCTTGCAACAACTAGTATACAATAATTTAAAAATAAACATAACGAATTTGCACATAATCCTTTCTTATCTTCATTCACCTTTAAACCAATTAATTTAAGGCGGGGCGCGGCATGACTTCCTCCTCCATATTTTGCAGAAAAAACCTATTAATATTTCCAACTAACAAAATAACTAAAAACTATACCCGGGAGCCCCGCGGACGGCCACAAAATAAATTATGAAAGTTATTGTAGTTCTTACGTTAAATTTTACAATGGCAATCAATCTAAAACTTAACCGTTAGATAAATTAAACTACTACGGTTAACTCAAGGCTTAATTGATGGTGTCTCGGTTAAATTTGGACAGTTAAACAATGTTCGCGAATCTAATTTGCGTTCGGTATAATTTATCAAAATTAACTTCGTGTTATTTGTTTAATTGTTAGTTGGTTTAAGTATGTAGTGGTGTGTTAACGGGGTGTGGTACTTGCCTAATAATTATGAGCTGTAGGTTTGATTAAGAATCATGCTGTGTGGTTTAAAACAGTTTACAGGTATAAAAAAAAACTTGAGAGGTGTCAAGGGACACCCGGATGGAACGAAGTTACTGTATACACTCAACAAAAATAATCGTCGCGACTCCACTCCACTCCGCTCCGCTCCACTCCACTCCACTCCACTCCGCTCCGCTCCGCTCCACTCTTTGAGCTCTAGCACCCTTTCACAACGCGCGATAAGGAACTTCGTTCCAATATAAATAATATTAGTTTAGATCGCGGATTAACCCGGTGATTGCTTGAATTTCTCCTATGCTTTGAGGCTATCTAAAGAAGATCCAAGAATACACTACAATACATACAACGAAGCGACACAAAAGCATGCCAATTTTGCGCAGATGCTATCTAGAAGCAGAAAATTAACATACGTGAAGAGTATGATAACTTTGAACGCATGGACACAACGATATAATTAGGTTATACTATTTATAAATATATATACCCTAGTGTATATTTTAGCTTGCTTAGCTAAGCACGAAACCCGTGCTTTCGGTCTTAGAGACAGACGTTTTGATAACGAGCCCAAACCAAACTAAGAATGAAATAATAACTCATGACCTGCGGGTGGCCATAGACACTAACGCCGCGTCAAAATGACTTCAGTCGTGACGGTATTATCCGTCCGCAATTTGATTTTGACGATAATTACGTTTGTACATCCGTATCTGCTTCCGTGTTTTCGTTGACGTACATAGATACGACAGACACCTAGAGACAGGTTTTAGTCTAAAATAACAGTTATTATGATACCCCTTACCCCGCGAAGTTGCTGGACGTATAAACTAGTATTATAATTTAATTTTATCACCAATCCATAAGGGAACAGTGACAGATGACGGCGAATTTAACACAATACTAACGTAGCGCAAGCGGCAACCACAGGACGCCATTTGTTAATGGCCGCTTGCTAATGACCTCCTGATGGCGCTTGCGCTACGTTAGTGTTGTGTTAAGTATGCCTAAAGAGTGTATGTCCCCATTATACCTCGCGTGGGTCTTATACACTGTTCTCCTACTTAATTTAAACCAACAAAAACTTCCCAAACGTTATCAAATTCAGAATCGATTTGACTAAACTAGTCGACAGACAAAAGCGCCGATTAAAATAGGTTTGACTTAAAAGCTGAAAAGTTAGCCTTTTGCTCTGCCATAGATATTCATGAGCGTTGAATACTGAAGCGAGAATTAAAAAAGTTGCAGGCCACTAACCCTGTGTGCTTTCTGTTAGGGCTCTAATAGACTGGTGTAAGAGGACGTTTAGATGCATGGTTGGGAAGATTAGATTTTATTCAAAAATGTAATTAATCTGTATCAAAAACTATTTCATCCGAATTTAATCTTTAGTACGTAATCCAAAAATTACAAATTTACAACGTTTCTAAAAATCACAAAACGTCACTCTGTCGGTATAATTTTACAAGCGTTATAACGTTATGGTAAGCGTCCACAGGTCCGCATCGCACGTATCGGACGTATCGTACGTAACGGATTTTAGTTTGCCTTGTATTCAAACTCATACAACTGCGTCCACTGATCCGCATCGTACGGACGGCTCATCGGCAATGCCTACATGCGATGCGTACCGATGAAGTCATACGGAATGCCGATCAGTGGACGCGATGAAGGTGGTATCGGCAATCAGATTGCTGATACTCGCGTCGGCAATCCGATCGCTGCCGATACAGAAATCCGTTTGATGCAATGCGTCCGATTCGTACGATGCCGACTTGTGGACGCTTACCTTTACAGGCCCCTGAATTTCAAAGTTTTATTGCCGTTAGATCCCACTTTTGAATCCCACTTTTACTATTGCATGCACTTTTATTTGCCATAGTAAAAGGTGGGATTCAAAAGTGGAATGCAACGGGAATAAATCATTTCAAAGAGTCAATATTCATAGATTAAAAAAAAAAAAAAAATTACATGGCTATTATTTTTCTATTTATTTATTCAGTCAACTACCCAATTGCATGTAGGTATTAGATAAAAATACCTACATAGTTTTATAATAAGTACGTTCATTACATTGAGAAAAGTTAGCTTTTTTTAAATTTGACACACCAAAACGATTCGTATGTTTTAGAGCCTATGCACACCACGTTTTTCAAACTCGCCGTCGACGCGCGTTTGTAGCGATACAAACGCGATGCGCACGCAAGTCAGACGCAGCCTGACTGCTCTGTTTAGTAAAAACGCGCCGCCGACGCGCGTTTCAGAAACGCGCGTTTCAGAAACGCGCGTCAACGGCGCTTTTGAAAAACGTGGTGTGCATAGGCACGTAATTGTAGAGATCAATATAACACACCAAAATTTTCATCAATAGGCAGAGTGGTTCATGAAGAAGGGTTAAAATAATTGCGCCGACATACTCAGAGGTAAATTCTTTGGAATTAACCAAGCCTAAGCTCCTGTTCATTTTGATCCACGAAATTATGAAACCCAGGTTAGGTTTCAAGTTTCAAATGAGGAAGGAAATGTCAGACTCGTTCCGATTGAAAATCCATTCAATTTCTTTAGTTCCCTTTTGCGTTCAAGGGTCACGATTAGTGAGACCTTCAGAGACGGTCTCAAAAAAATATGAATCCACAAAACGGTAACAAATTATACCAATTACAACTATCTTTTACGCCACTTCTTACATTTTACAAGATAAACAATCTTCGCCATAAATTGCGGGATAACTATTTTAATTAAAAGGTAAATATAACAGGGAACATTGTAAAAATTGAGACGTAGCGACAAAGTAGCGAAACTGTGCAGTGAAACTCTAATTACCGCCGTTGAACACTTTCGACCTTATGCAAGGAGACCGTAGCTGTAACTATATTGGATATGGCATTTTGTAACGAATAAAACTTTAGATGCTGTTTTTTTGTCATAAAAAAAAAACGGTTCTTAATAATTATAAATGATGACACGGTTGGCTCAGTGGCGTTAGCGGCGTGTCGTACGTTCGATACCCGCACGGAACTGATAACCGTATGACCTATAAGTAGTTGTTCCGTAGTTGGGTCTGGGTGTTTGTGTATGTGTGTTTTACGCACCCACGACACAGGAGAAATTCCTAGGGTGGAGCAACGATTTTTTTAAACAAAAAAAATAGTTCTAGAAACAGATGTATGGAAGACATGAAATAAGTTTCGCGGTTTCACCCTGCAATAGAAGAGTGCGAAGAAACGATGCACTGTCGTAGAATTGCAATTACCCACGTTGAGCATTTTCGATCTTATGCAAGGAGACTGCAGTTTGGCATTAACAGCATTTGACATTTTTTTGGCAAACGTAGCTTTACCTTGGTCATCCATTTAGTTAATTTAATGATCTTACTATTCATTGATTTGAGAGCTACAAAAATCCAATCTTATAGTTTTTAAACTTAATCAGGTTTTCGGAACAAAGAAAAAAAAAAGTATTTTTAGAGTAAATGTTTTAATTTAAAATTATTGGTCAATGGTGTCAAATACGGTCAATGGTGTTAAGAGATGGTTCCGCTACCCTAAAAAAAATTAAAAATACCTAATTATGAAACCATAAAACGGTAACAATTATCTTTCACGCCAGTACTTATATAATACAAGATAAAGCAAGCTTCGCGATTAATTGCAGCATAACTTTTTTTTACCGTTTTACTACAAAAAAGTTAAACATCTGTTGAACGTTTTGATATAAGGGTCGTTTTGAAGTTACACCTTTTAGACAAGTGTTCAACAGTCTAACTTTTTGTAATAAGACGGCAAATGTTTAACCACAGCGCACTTTTATGCTCAAATCATATAGCGCGCGCTGTAATTGGTCAAATCAAATAGCACGCCCTTTTTTTGCAGGAAAGCGAGAGGAAAGATGTTATACGTAAAAAACGCACATCCGAATTCATTACCTTCGAACATCTAAACTCCCGACGACGAACAAGAAAATTAACTAGCTACAAATTCATTCATTGACACGAGATAGAATCTGCATCTGTACCACTCAATTTGTAGCGAAACGAAACCATACTGAAATTAATGGAAAAACTCTAATTGGAGCTAAATGGTCCTGTATCCTCGGAATAGACGCTACTCTATTCCCAGATTAGATGCTGAAAAAGTGTGGATCTTTTTTTTTCTTTTTCACGATACGGATTTGGTTGAGTACTGTGTGTTCCGGTTCCGGATTTTAGATTTAATTGGAATAGCTACTATTTTTGTTTTAGAATCTGGGGGTTTTAGTTGTAGTTATCTAAGGAAGATAATCGTGGCCATACGTTTGATCTAGTTAAAACTTTTAAATTCGAAAAGTTTTTATAGCTAGAGTCACTTGCAAAGTCGCTCGCTTGTTACATCAATGTGCTTTGAATAAAAATATTTTTAGCATAAAGCTGCTGCTGATAGACTTCTTCTCTGAAAGATGTCCTGGTAATCCAGGGACCATGCTGGTAATGACGGGTCGACGGCGCGTTGTGTTCCACGCCCGCCTCAAAGAGTTGTCAGCAAATTTAGAAGGCCAAAGCATGCCTGGGTTGCAGGACTGTCGTATCATGTAACAATGACCCTGGATCGTAAAGGGCTATTGAAGGACATCGTGGATTTTAGTTAGTACGAGTACGAACGGTCTAATGGATAAACTTCATTATCAGTTGTTTATTTACCAAATTACATCGGCTGTGTGAACAACCAAATTCGAGTAATTTAAAGACAAAATAAAGAGATTAAATTAAAATATGAAAAACGTTAATAATTGAAAATGGCAATTGAAGGAACACGGTAGATTTTAGTCTGTACGAATCCGACATTCTTTTCCACTCCAGAGCCACACAGAACGAGAGGTCTTATAATCTAGTGCAAAGCAGTAAGGAGATGGTATTCGGGAAGATTATACAGAGAACTTTGAATAATTAATCTATATACGATAAGTAAGTAGTACCACGGGTAAATTTCCCGTGGTACTACTAGATCTCTTGGTAGTACCACGAGTAATTTTTTTTCCCGTGGAAACACTTTCATAAATTCATCTCATAGTATTTCTGGCATACCAATAAAATCTTCGACCATCAATCCGCAAAGAGTCTGTTCTTTAATATAACTACATGTTGAATTTAGAAAGTATTAATGCAAATAGTCTAGTCCAATTCAATTCAAATATTGATTCCGAATCTACCAGGGCGTCAGAACAAAATAGGAGACTTCACACTCAATCACGAACTGCGGCCGCGACTCCACAGTTTTTGCGGGTTTCAGTTAATTGATCACTGCTCATTGGGCCACAAACTTTGCCTGGGTGCAACTGATTTATTTACTACCTAGTTTTCGAGCGAGACTAGTATTTGAATTTGTTGTTTTTTGTATACTTTGTGGTCGTCGCTGTGAGCTCATTTGAATAAAATATATGTTATGTAGGTATAGTTGCTGATGGTACTAAAAAGCTGGCTTGTTGATTTTCTTGGGATTCTAAACTGGCAACACTGGCAGCCGGTTGTCAAAAAGTTACGTGATATATTTAAATTGTAAAAATAATATTTTTAAGTGTTTAATAAGTCCTAAATGTACTAAAAATTGTTAATCTATTTATAAATAATAAGGATATATGTTTGCAAGTTGTTTCGATGCAAAATCAGAGTGAAATTCAATAAACAAAAATCAGCTGTCATCCAACGGACGAATTTGAAGTCATCACCTTAACGGGGGAGTATTTTGATTTATTTACTTTAGTTTTACTTGTAGTTAGAATAAATGATAATTATAGTAGGTGTCCTGTTGCCCACTCATCAAATATTCTCCTTTCCCTGCGAGCTGTGGCCTAATTTACCCTGTCATTGTGTCCATGCAGGAGAAAACTTAAAAATAATTTACAATACCTTTTAGGTCCTGTTTAATTCATTAACTTGGTTACTAGAGATAGCTCATTCTTCATTATTTCCCAGTTATATACCATTAGAGGAAATTAATAACCACTTTTGTTTTTAGTTCTAGTAGGTACCCTCAAAAAGAATTTTGTTAAGTATCTTAATTTTCTTTTATTCAATTTATTCAGTTAAATATTATATTAACTTAGATTTTCCCACAAATTAAAAAATAATTAAGTTATCACTTCTTTCTTATCTATTTATTCTTTGTAACTATTAATTTAATTTAAAGTTAGATTTCACTTTTATTACTTATTCATTCTGTCCCTCACTCCTTTTCTTTCACATACTTAGCTGTTCCATATCTAATTCCAGGGTGCCTCTGAGGTTGTCTTCAACATGTTGACCCGCAGAGCTGCATCCTTAGAGGAAAAACTGAGGGCTACTTTGAAGGAACTACAATCTAGCCAAACCACGGTTAGTCAGCTGTTAAAGGAAAGGGAAGAAAGTGAAGTGGAAATAGGGTTAGTTATTAAGAAGAACACTGAGCTTAAGAACCAGTTGGCTGAACTACACGTGCAGCATGTGGATATACTAGACCAGCATCAACAACTCCGTGAACTTGTTGGCAACTTTGAGCGGTGCAGTGACACTTATGATCAGGCTTTAAAACGTATTTCGGAACTGGAAATGGAATTAAGTAAAGCACACAACACTGTAACACACCTAGAAATGCTTAGAGCTAGTGAAGTGTCTGCGAACACCTGCAGTTTGTATGATGAGTTGGTTGATAGCCGGTCCGGACCCGTATGTGTTGAGCCAATTGTGACCATAGACTTAACTAATGACACTATCAATAAATGCAGTTCATTTACTAGTCATAATAAGATTAAAAAATATATTAAAATAAATAAGTTTATTAGAAAAATTAAAAAGTCATTAAAAGGTCAAAAATTAAACAAATTAAATTTAAAACTTAGAGAAAAAAATGTTAATTTATTATTAGAATTAAAGAAGTGTCATACTGATTTGGAAATTTGTAGGACTATGTATGACACTGACACTCAAAACCTTCAGGATGAGCTGTTTGTGAGGGAATATGCTCTAAAGGATATCTTTAGCAAATATGAGGCTTCTCAACAAGACCTGAGTAAGCGCATGCTGGAGGCTAATGAGCTGGTGGACTTGGTAAAGTACAATGCAGAGAGATATGAGTCTCTGACCAACAACCTCTCCTGTAGCTGTGCCTGCTCCCACACACCAGCACCCCAGCATGATACAACCACAACCTTAACGGCTCAACCAGTAGGTACTAATAATGTTTTGAATAAAACTGTTAACACAACTTATTTATTTTCAGACAAATTTGGTAAAGGTTTTGGTAGTTTTTTAAGTCAGTGCTCTCAACAAAATATTATTAATTATTGTTTACCCGGTGCCAGTTTTAGCCAGTTAATTAATAGTCTTAAAATGACAAAAATAAACCCCAATTCAACTGTTATATTGTTATTTGGGAATAGCTTAGCTGTCAGAAAGAAAGATGTAATTGAATGTTTTAATTTAATGTTAAAGCTACATGAGTCCAGTAATTGTAAATTTATTTATTCAGCGTTGCCTTACTCTAATTGTTTGTCTGATGAACAAAATAGGCATATTTATAATTTAAACCTGTTAATGTACAATAGGACTTGTCGTCACAGTGACGCGTTTATATATTTTGATTGTAACAGTTTTATTACATATTACAAGCTAACTGATAGTTCCATGTTTTTGCCAGCTAGTTGTAGGAGACAGATTGCTAATCTTTTAGCATACACTTTACGCGTTTACACCGGTACTTGTATCGTACCTACGTTTTCTGTTAGTGGTGACACTAACGTCGCTATTGATACTTTTCGTACTAACTTCACTTTTGATTCTGTTAGTAATGATGATACTAACATTAGTTTACCTACACCTAGTAATTTAAACTGTTAAGTTCGACAAAGGCTAAGGCGCATATGTTGAATGTTGTGCATCAAAATATGCAAGGTTTGTCCGGCAAAGAATTAGAGTTAAGCTTATTTTTAGAATATTATAATGTTCATGTGTTGTGTTTAACTGAACATTGGTTGAAAGAACATGAAGTAGCGTTTATCAATGATGATTTATTTTCCGTACAGAGTGCATTTGTGAGAAAAAATGCTATACGTGGTGGATCTTTAGTTCTTGTTTCCAACAAGCTAAAATGTAAGCAACGTTTAGACTTAGTTAATCTTTCCATTGAACGCACCATCGAATTGTCTTGTGTTGAGCTCGAGCGGTATATTATTATTTGTGTTTATAGACCCCCGTCTGGGGACTTTACTAGTTTCGAATTTGTAATGGAGGATGCACTTAATAAGGTAAAATTCAGTAGTAAAAACATAATAGTATGTGGAGATTTCAATGTTAATATTTTAGATGTTACTCCACTAAGTATCAGGCTTCTCAACTTGTTTAAATCCTTTAATTTAGTTAATTTATTTTTCGAACCAACAAGGATCACCGCGTCTTCTTCAACTTGTCTTGATAATATGTTTTGTGATGTTAATGCCGAAAATATATTAGTGTTAACCGATTTATCATCCGATCACTGTGGACAAATGGCTAGCTTCCCTATGCCATTAAATAAAAAGCCGTACAAAATAGAATGCACGCCTTATACTGTTAGTCGTTGCAGTAAGTTTAAAAATAATATAGCTCTTAAAGTTTCACCGTCAATTGTAGAACACGAAACCCCTAATGAAATATATGAGGCTCTTTTTGATGTTGTGCAAAATGAGTATAAATCCATTTTTAAAACTAAATCTATTAACGTTGCTGGGACTTCCGCTGGCTTCAACCAATGGGCTACACCGGGCATTTATAAAAGTCGAGCGAGATTATACGAGTTGTACGGTATGAGGCAGTATAAATTTGATAAAACTTTTCTAGAATATGTTAAAAATTATTCAAAATTATTTAAAAAGATTTGCCGTATTGCAAAATCGAAATTTTTAAGTGACACTATTAAAAACTCTAATAATAAAGTAAAGACTACTTGGAAAATCATTAACAACGAAACGGGTAAATCACATAAACAAGAAAATCAACTTGAGATCATGGTTGATGGTAAATTAGTTAATAAACCAGCTGACGTAGCTGAGGTATTTAATGAGTTTTTTGCCAGCATTCCTGCAACTACGACTCGCTCCTTAAGTTCGTCACCGTCCAAGGCTGAAAACCTTTTGCAAAGTAGCGTCCCTGAATGTAGTCAAGTATTGAGATTCGAACATGTAACGCCTCATGACGTAGTCAATGTTTTCAATTCACTCAAGTCCAAAAACACTGGTGATTACTGGGGCATTTCTGTAAAACTTTTGAGCAACATAATCGACATCGTGGCCCCTTATCTTGCTGTTACTTTCAATAAATGCGTTGACTTGGGTACTTTCCCTGATCTTATGAAGAGCAGTAAAGTTTTCCCTTTATTTAAATCTGGCTGTAAAAATGATATTGGTAATTTTAGACCAATTTCTATTCTACCTGCATTCAGCAAAATATTTGAAAAGTTAATACTTAGACAGTTACTTCGCCATTTTAATTCAAATAGTCTACTTCATAATGATCAGTACGGGTTCACAAAAGGCCGTTCGACTACTGATGCGGGTGTTGCTTTGTTGAAACACATATTTGACGCATGGGAGAAGTCGCAAAATGCAATTGGTGTTTTTTGTGATCTTTCTAAAGCCTTCGATTGCGTACACCACGATACACTATTGCGTAAACTTCGTCATTACGGTGTTCAGAATGAAGCCCTCAAAGTAATTGAGTCATATTTGTCTAATAGACTTCAATGTGTCGATGTTAGTGGCGCGAAATCTTCTGGGTTACCTGTTCAGCTAGGTGTACCTCAAGGCTCAATACTTGGACCGTTTTTATTCCTGGTCTATATTAACGATCTACCATACCATTTGAAGAACATCTGCGATGTAGTACTGTTCGCAGATGACACTTCTCTAATCTTTAAAGTAGATAGGAATAGACAAGTGTTTGACGACGTAAACAACGCACTATCGAGGGTCATAGATTGGTTCACGGCAAATAACCTTGTGCTCAATCCCAAGAAGACTAAATGCGTAAAGTTCGCTTTGCCCAATGTTAGAAATCTGGGCCCCAACATCGTCCTCGGTAATGTGGAGCTTGAAACTGTTGATTCAGCTCTGTTTCTGGGTATAACAGTAGATTCAAAATTACAATGGGGTCAACATATATCGAACCTAGCAGGTAGGCTTAGTTCGGCCGCCTACGCTGTTAGAAAAGTTAGACAATACACTGACGTTGACACAGCAAGATTAGTCTATTTTAGTTATTTTCACAGCGTAATGTCCTATGGTATTCTACTGTGGGGCAAAGCCGCTGATATCCAAAATATATTTGTACTCCAGAAACGAGCTGTTCGTGCCATCTACCAACTTGGTGCGCGAGATTCTTTGAAAGATTTCTTCAAAGAGATTGGAATTCTCACAGTGGCTTCGCAGTACATATTTGCCAACATCTTATATATCAGGCAAAACATTCACCTATACAGTAAAAATAGTGATATCCATAATTTTAATACCAGGAATAAGCACAAACTTCGTGTTCCTTTTCATCGGCTTATAAGGTGCATAATTCATTCGTTGGGGTTGGTATAACTTTTTATAATAAGTTACCGTCCTCTTTCCTAGATTTGCCATTTAACGTGTTTAAAGCAAAAGTAAAAGCTAACCTCTGTTCTAAGGCTTACTATTCTGTGAGTGATTATTTAGATGATAAGCATAGTTGGTCGCTGTGTTGAACACAAGACATTGTTCATGTTCTTTTAACAAATTATTCTGTATTATTATCGTATTTGACTTTAGTTTTAATTCGTTATTTTTCTGTGTGTTTATTCTTTTATTTTTTTACGACAGTCGTAGGGTATCATCTAATACTAATGTCGGAGCTGATGAAGATTGTTAACTAACCTTGCATTGTATAGAGTCAATCTTTCTAGTATTATATAGTTTCACAGGAATCATTTTGTGAGTACTATGTACTTTATAACTTTCAATGAGTAGATACCCACGTCTTTTAATGACTTGAATGACCCTGGCGGTTGAGATTATGTCATGCTCACTCTAATGTCTCGCTGGCGGTGGCGCGTGTGTCGGATCATTTAGTTCCCTTCAAAATGGTTGAGCTGAGTGATGCTGATGCATGTGTCATGTTCGTGAACGGGCGCTGTCAGTCGTGACTGGTCATCTCTTAGCAGCCACGGTTTATTTTAATTAAAAAGAATTTTGTCTTTTTTATATTAATCACTTATGGACACTTTTCACTTGCAACATCGTTCTCACAATAATGTACCATCACAAGTTGAATGATGTAACAAAGATTTTGTTATAATTTTGGCGATTGAAAAAGAGTGTCCATGGAGTTTCTTGCCCGTTCTTCTCCATAGAGATCTACGCTTTGGAATGGGCATCTACAGTACTTTCACAGTTTTTATGTCTTGTGACTGGGACTGTAGCACCGTAACTATTTTTTAAACTATTTTATTTTAATTTTGTCTTTTGACAATTCAAAAGTGCCTGTAACTGGCCTACTTGAAATAAACGTTTTGATTTTGATTTTTTGATTTTTCAAGTCAAGCAAAGTGTTATTGGGTTCTTCTATCTGAAGTAGGTATTTTTTATCTTTGTGGACCTCCTGCCTAAAAATCTGTTCTGTTCCTTTTTTATCGTGGTAAAATCGTCAAATGAGTCCTCCCGCTGTCCTCTCCCTCAGTCATCCTGCCTCCTCCTTTGCGGATTAGGCGCACAATGCCACATTCGCAAAATGACATATTGACGCAAAATGACACATTCGCAAAATGTCATTTCTCAATAAGCCACATTAGCAAAATGCCACATTAGCAAAATGACACATTCGCAAAATGTCATTTCTCAAAATGGCACATTCTCAAAATGACACATTCTTAAAAGTTAAAGCCACTTAGTGACTTCTAGGCCAATGATTTATGAATAAAAAAAACTAATTTAATTACGTGTTTAATCTCATTAATTATTCTATTTCGTTTATTTTAATCCATCCAAACTAATATTATAAATGCGAAAGTAACTCTGTCTGTCTGTCTGTTACGCTTTCCCGGTTAAACCTCTCAACCGATTTTGATGAAAGGAGATGGCCCATTTTCTTAGGGCACTCTGCCTAGCAAATAAAAAATCATGTACAGTGACCAATTTTGGTTTATTTTAAACATAATATGCTGTAAAATTAACTGTGAAAGTTTTTTTTTTTTAAAATCCTGTCTAAAACAACAGCAAACCCGACGACAAGTTTTATATTATTATTATTCCATCATTGATATTTATTTTATTTGAAATACCTACTACTTGAAGCCGTTTTGCGAAAATAGTTGACAGAGGACAAAAGACAAAAATAATTATTGGATTTAACCACAACTTCATCTTAAATGAGCAAATCAATTGGCGGCCCACAACACGCGCCCCCAGACGCGCCGCCCGAGGCATCGCGTGTCATAGACATAAGCTGCCAGCGCGGTCTGTGTGGCGGCGGCAGCGGCTCTCCAGGCCGCCAGCGAGGCGCTGGCTGTCACCATCGCTGCTAGGCGACAGTTCTTGTTGACATTTTTTATATAGTGCATATAATGTGATTTCTTGTGTTTATTTTTTTTACAGCATTTTAGTGTGTGTATAAATAGTTGGTAAGTAGAATAATTTTATGTTTAGCGCCGCCGCCGGATGTAGCGATGCCGGTTTGAGTGGTGCCAGTCAACCTGCCACATCGCTGGATGTGCAACTGGTGAGATGTCCCCATTGCTCCCAGGCTCGTTATTTTAAAGGCGAACGGGGTCTAAGGATACACTATGGTAAGGTTCATAAACCACATAGTGTACCTTTGGACCCCCCAGCAACAATCCCGACGACATTACCACTTTTTGATCAACCGTTGTGGATAACATTATCGAAATTCAAAAATTCCACTCCTATATTAAAGAGAGTTCCTCGGGGTGCGAGACGGTCTGTTGCGCTGAGTCTGGCGCAATGTGTCCGTGTCGCCACCCAGGAGAACTCGGAGCGTGCCTGGGAGCAGCTACTCACCTTCCCTTATAGGATTCTGCATGTCCAGAAAAATTTGGCTTCTAAAAAATCCCTGACCAACCAAATTAAGGAAAACTGCAACATTTCGGCTCCTATTTTAGATTCAAAATTACCTAATTTCAATAGTTTTTCACAGAAAGGCATTTGTGCTCATGTGGAATCCAAATTAAGTGAGGGTGATATTAGGGGGGCGGCCAGACTGCTATTCAGCAGTGATGTGGTGGCGCCTTACTCTCCGGAGACTTTTTCAGCCCTGGAGAGTAAACATCCAGCGCCTGCGGATGGCCTCACATTTCCTGATCCGCCCGTTAACCCCACTGTTCAGGATTCTCAAATCAAAATTACAGCCCCACAATTGATCGCAGCCGTGAGCTCTTTCCGAAGCGGTTCTGCCGGTGGCCTCGACGGCCTGACTCCACAACATTTGAAAGATTTGTTGAGTTCAGGCGCCGGGGATGCTGGTGAGTCGCTTCTGGGAGAGCTTGCGGCTCTGGTCAACCTAATGCTCTCCGGCGGCGTGAACGATGCCGTCGTCGATGTTTTGTACGGGGCCAATTTATGTGCCCTGCGCAAGAAGGACGGCGGTATTCGTCCCATTGCCGTCGGGTGCACTTACAGGCGTATGGCAGCCAAAATATGCTGCAAGCTATACAGCGATTCGCTTGCGAAGAAGTTCCAGCCCCTACAACTTGGTTTTGGATCCAAAGGGGGCTGTGAGGCTGCCGTACATGCCCTGTCCTCTTTTTTAAACTCAGGATATGGTGATGTCATCCTCAAGGTTGACATTAAGAATGCTTTTAATTCTGTGAACAGGGACACTTTGTTGGCTGAGGCAAAAAAGGAATTACCTGAAATTTTCGGTTTTTTGTGGCAATGCTACCGGCACCCTTCTAAATTATTATACAAAAATAACGTTTTGGAGTCAGCAGTTGGATGCCAACAAGGTGACCCTCTCGGGCCTGTCATTTTCAGCCTAGCCATACATCCCATCATCCAAAAGCTAAATTCTAAATTTAATGTTTGGTATTTAGATGATGGAACTCTAGGAGGTGATGTAGACACCGTTTTCAATGACTTCACATTTCTCAATCAAGAATTTAAATCCATCGGTCTGGATCTTAACCCGTCCAAATGTGAAATTTTTCTTTCTGACACGACTGACAGACAATCTACCCTTGACAAATTTCATACAATAGCTCCCCAGATCAAAATTTTAGACAAAAGTTCTTTGCACCTCCTAGGTTCCCCTATTTTCGAAGATAGTTTTTCATCATTCATCGACGAAAAAGTTAATCATTTCAATGATATTTCAGATCGACTTTCCCAAATCAATTTACATTCGGCTTTCACCATTATTAGGTATTGTTGTTTTGGTCCAAATTTTATGTACTTTCTCCGGTGTTCTCCTCTGTGGAAGCACACACATATTTTGGACAAAATTGACCAAATTGTTCGTGAAACTTTAACATCCATCCTTAATGTGGCACTGGACGACCGAGCGTGGCTGCAAGCCACCCTCCCTATCCGATTTGGTGGACTCGGCGTCCGCAAAATTTCTAGTGTGAGTTTACCGGCGTTCCTGTCCTCTGTCCACAGCACTGAAACCTTAACCAGGAAGATTTTAAATCTATCCCTGGTTGACTCTGAAGTGCCGTGCTTGACCGATGCGGAGAACGCCTGGAAAATGACTTGCCCGGATTCAGATCGACCCGTGAACCCATCTTCCCAGAGGCAGTGGGATGAGCCGCTCTGCAGGTTGGTACGGTATAATCTTATTAATACGTCAACCAATTCTGTAGAGCGTGCCCGCCTGCTGGCTGTGGGCGAATGGGAGTCGGGTCTATGGCTTCAGGCACTACCGTCACCCAACATAGGCACTATGCTGGGTGACGAAACCTTCCGGATCGCTGCATGCCTGCGTCTTGGCGCTCCTTGTGGGGCTCCACATCGTTGTCAGTGTGGCGAAGGCGTCGACTGCCTCGGGCACCATGGCCTTTCCTGCAGCAAGAGTGCAGGTCGGCTAGCACGGCACGCAAGTTTAAATGACATTATCCGTCGTGCTCTTGTCACCGCCGGTGTGCCAGCCGTTTTAGAACCCAGTGGCTTGGCACGCGACGATGGGAAGAGACCAGATGGGATGACTATAATGCCATGGAAGTTGGGTAGGCCTTTGGTGTGGGATGCAACCTGTGTCGACACCCTTGCGCCATCCCATCTTCCTGGTACTGCATGCTGTGCTGGTGCGGCTGCTGCAAGTGCCGAAAACCTCAAACGGCGCAAGTACAATGGCTTGACTACTAGCTATGTATTTGAGCCGTTTGGGGTTGAAACACTAGGGCCATGGGGTCCGAGTGCTCATCGAGTTTTCAAAGACATCGCCAAGCGTATAGTCGACGCCTCGCGTGACCAGAGGGCTGGCATATTTCTTGGCCAAAGGATCAGCATTGCCATCCAACGTGGCAATGCTGCCAGCGTTCTGGGCACTTTCCCCATTGACAACGATGTGGATGAGTTTTTTGACGCCCTTTAAATTTTAGTTTTAGTTTAGTTATTTCTGTAAATATTTTACTCTTAATTTTAGTTTTTATATATAGTATGTATATATAGGTATTTTTTTAATATAATAATCTTGTTATTGTTGTATATTATGTATAAATAAACAATTGATTACTGTGAAAGTTACATAATCCAGTAACTTCAGATTTCTTAGTAATTAACAAAAAGCATCAATTGGTCATGAACCTAGTCGGGCTCTTACCTCAATATTATCCAGATTATTTTGCGTGGATAAAAAGAGACCCTTGTCACTGGATGGAAATCCATTATATTCTACAGTTTAAACCAAGTATTACACAGTATAGAGTGTGTGTATAGTATGTTTTATTTGTAGGTTTTCATATTAAGTTTCAAGTACATGCCTGAATTGTTAGTAATTGCACAAGCATCGTTTGGAAAGGCATGTCTAACGAAGATACAACAAGTTTTCTTAGCCGTCCCGTAGCTATACCGCAGTTAATACACCTCATTGTTGTATTATTGTTGACAGTGTCCAAAACGTAAGCACAATCAAATCCGTATGAAAAGCACTAGATAATCGTTGGGCAATGGAATCGGTCCGTGTAGAATAGCAATGGTCGGTATAGAGAAAAGATAATCGCACAGTTAACAAACAAAAATAAGCCCCCGCACAAGCTGCGAACACAAATGAAAAAGATAGTATGAATGTCAAACAAAAAATATGACGGATGTCAAGCGATTGTCGAACCTGTCATGTCGTTTCGTTTCGTTGTTGCAGGAAAAAGTTATTATTTCAGTAATTTAAAATAAATGTTTCATAGCATTCGAATAACTTACAAAAGTGTTTTTATTATAATTGCAAAAGTGAATAATCATTTTAAGTCAGAATAATGTTAAATATTAGTCTGACAAGGCATTCATATTATAGCTTAACAGGGAATGGAACGTTTATCCGAAATAGCGTGCTGCCCCGATACGCCGGAAACGTAAAACAACTATATAAGTCGAAATATTTTTTCGGAAGTTGTACGAAAACGTAAATCATTTAGTTATTTATATTTTTATTTTTTATGTATTTATAACTAAACATGTAAAATGTACATGTCACTGAGTAACTAGGCAGAAACTGGCCATGTCATTTGGCACAGACAATCTTTAGACCCTGAGAAAGAACATAGGCTATCAAAACACCACGCGGGCGGAAGCTAGTATCAAATAAATTATAAATGTAAACTGAAATACTATTAAGGTATGTCGATAATAGGATAACATAGTCTAATTGTCATTACACTAATTTTATTTTCTTTGCGAGTAAATTAATATTTTTTTATTGGAAGTACTCATTTTTAATTTTTCTTTAACAATTTAAACATTAATAATGATTAGATGCAAGTGTAATACAATGATATATCATACATATGGGGTGGTCCAGGCCAAATGGATATAAATTTTTTGTAGGTAGTCTCTTTATGGACCTATTAAAATTAAAGTTTTTTTTTATTAATTTACGTACCGTAAATTTGCGTACCTGGCCACTAACAATCTATGGTTGAATGTTTTTCTCTTGACATTTTGGTATGGTCAGATAGACAATTGACTGGGAATTTTCCTGGAGCTTTTATGCGGATAAAATATATTATGTTATAGTTTAATACGCGATAGCAACTAATTCGCTGCAAGAAGTGTGTACAGAATCTTTACAATGTTTATTGAATAATATTCTCTGATTTCCTTCATGCGACTTTTATTGCCTCGACTCATCGCTACGAAGTATCTCTCCAAGTAAAGGAGAACGAGCATCTTCTGCCCGTGTCTCCAAAGTGTTTTTTTTATTTTTTTTTATTATTTAATTTACACCAGGAAAATTAAAGTTTTTTTTATTAATTTTAATAATAATTGGAGTTTACGAAAAATCTGTCGATTTCAAGAAAAGTGCACTTCAAATTTGCAGATCAGTATGAATTTTTTTCTTTCTAGAGAGTGCAATGTCTAAGTAAGCACCTAAAATAAAAATGTAATATAATTTTTCATTTAAAAAGTAAATAAAAATCATGAAAACATTAAAAGTGGTGATATTTCTAATATTTCAAAAAAATCATATCTTGTAAGCGGATGACAAGCGATTTTTTTCCTGGCGGGTACAAATAGGTCCCTAGGCCTAGGCGGACTATCTAAAAAAAAATATATCCATCTAGGCTTGGATCAGCCTGTATAATTAATGTCAGAAGAATAATTAGAATTATGACTCAATCAAAGTAATTTTCCGCATGCTCCATGGTACCTTTAGGGTTAATTGATTTGCAACATGGATTTGCATCTAAAATCAAACAAATCTCGGAGTGGACTGACCGTTTATATAAAAAAAATACTGTGTCCCAAGTGACATTTAGATATTTAGATTGTAGATATGACATTGTGCGAAAATGATATTTTGCGTGGCATTTTGCGAATATGACATTTTGCAAATATGGCATTTTGCTAATGTGACGTTTTGCGATGTGGCGTTTTCGGAATATGACAATTTGAGAATGTGGCATTTTGCGAAATTTGAAAACGTCGTTTTGCGAATGTGGCATTGTGCGCCTAATCCTCCTTTGCTAGCATGACTGCTTCGCAGGAGGCGACCTCTCGCGCGAGAGGTCGCCGACTATCGCCCTGTTCTGTGCCTTCAAATGCCCTTTGAGTTTCCAGTCCTGCGACCCTAGCATGCATTTGGTTCTATGGGGGCCCCATCAGTTCGCTGACAGTTTGCTAAGCCTTTTTCCTTTCTTGCGTGGAACATGACTGGCCGTGCGTCGTAGGGTAGAGCTGGGGCCATAATCGGACGGCGAGCTAACTCTCGCTACTCGCCGTCTGCAAGCCTACGTACACTTACGGTGGCAAATTATCCTATGAGCCCGGGATCGGTACACCTAAGTCTAAATCGCTTTATGACCCCATCGATACACCTACGCCTAATTTATGCTAATTAAGTTAATTTTAAGTGCCGCATGAATAGCGAACGCAGGGCAAAAATATCCAGTCCGAAGTGGATACCTGAAGATGGATGACGCCGCCTAGGCCGGTCTAAAAAGAGGTGGAAAGATGACCTGAACGCTTACTGCGATGGTTGGTTTGAGGTGGTGCTTGAAAAGAGTAGGTGAAGTGGGTTAGGTCTATGCTCAACAGTGGGACATAAATGTCTAAAACAAGAAGGTTTATTTAAGTTATTAATTTTCATCCCACTGAGATTATAATTTCCCTAGTTCGCGCGGGTTTCCAGACTCGTAATAACTTCAACCAAAAAAGATTCCACCCAAAATTTAATAGCCCCTATTCAAATCGAGAATGGGAACTTTTTATCTCGAATCGAAAGCACTATAGAACATCGAAAAGGTCCTATAACTCGGGGGTAACTCTCAAATCGGTCGCCGGTTAGTTGTCGAAAGTTGGCACTGATAAAATTAAACTCGGGAGACAAAAGGCCAACTTTTGTAGATAAAGAGGGGGTAGATATCGTCGGATACGTATTACGGGAATTTGGCGACGGTAAACTGTGAATGCGCGGGGAGGAAAACTGTCGAGTTTTCTCGATTCTTGAGCCAATTTTGAGTCATCTTAGGTTTTTTTTATGTTTTGGATTTGAGCGAGGCGTTCGATCATTTCGATCATGGTTCTCTGTTGCGTCATTTTATGTATGCTGAATTCCATTTATATATTTGTATTTAAGTAATAACGTGTAATGTTAATAGCGCAAAACCTCTCGTGGGGTAACTCAGCCCATGTTACTAAACAATGTTTGTTCTAAGACTTTTGGAAACTCGCAAAATAAAAATGATTTTTCATACTGATGGGCCTGATCAATTTCTCATTTTGAATGAAAAAGCAAATTTTTTTTTTGACAGAGACAAAAAACAGGTAAATTCAAATCGAACACGTAAAACAGAATATTGCATTTCCTAGATCAAGTAAAAAAAACGTAGAGGAAGCACATAATATTTTGTTTAAAAACCTTTTAATTTTAAAACACTATATTTATATTATTTTTTGTTACAGCTGCATTAGTATTACTCTCTCTGGGACAATTAAGATGGTATATAATATTTTTATTATTTTATTAGCTTGCTTTTCATTGGCGCTCTCTACATTATGAAAAGCCAAAAAATTTCATCTTTATTTATTTTACGAAACTTTTGATTTTCAGAACAGTAATCATCAGTTGCTATCTCATCTCAACCAGTAGGTACTACAATATGCGTTGTTCAACCCTCCTATTTTTAGCCAAACAGATTTGCATATTAAACGGACCTCAACGAATCTTCACAACAATTGACCCACGCCGAAAAATTACTCAACAAAGGAATAAGAAAACATCCTTTTGTGATTGAAAATAGATTTATCATAAAAACCTGACAGCATTGTAAACGAAAGATCAAACATGTCTTTATCGAATAATAAACTAAGGAAACGAGTAAAAACGAAGTCTTCACAATCAGATATATCTAAAGGCTTCCTTTGACAAACAATCGAGTATTTCGTCTTCAGATAAGATTAGGGTTTTGTCTCCTACTGCGGTTTTGATAAACAACCACAAAACATAGCTGAGATAATATTGTAAGGAAATAATTTGTTTTCGCTTAGTTCTGGGCCTTTAAAGCGGCGATGCTAATCTGGCTGGGTTAGGCGGGATGCACATGATTATAGAAATGAATGATGTTGTTTATTGAAGATCCTGGTGAAAGATCAATCGGGAATCGTCAGCTCAAACCACAAATGTATATGAGACGTGTCCCCACAGACAACGGCTCACCTTCTTTCCTGCACTGCAAGTCCTATCACCTGTACGCTTGACCTTATAACTATGATTTGCCATCAACACGCTAAGAAGAAGAATTGGGTATATTGTCAGCTAATTGCAGTCCACTGCTGAACGTAAGCCTCCCCCAAAGATCGCCGACCCTCCCGGTCCTGGGCAGTCCACATTCATCCGCTGCGCAGTCACGTTCTCATCATTGATCCATTACCGCAGAGCGCAGAGAGATCAATTGGGTACTTGTCTTGAAATCCTGACTACTGCTCATTTGATGAATATTGCATCAGTGATACGAGTTCATAAAGCTTAATTGTGAGGCTAAAATTATATAGATCGGTCGGGGATATACAGCTGTAAACGTCTTGCTTGGGATCTCAAGCAGTCACCTCCTACGAGGCAGTAACGCTAGCGAAGGAACAACTAGAGTGGGTGAGCTAGAGGACATCCTCCACCTCAAACCTCAGCCACGGATGCCGCGGGAAAAACGCAACGGACATGGCGAAGCAATTTTCGTTTATTTTTTTTGGTTCTAAGACTTTCCGGTTGTCTCACGATGTTTTCCTTCACCTTTTTGACATTTTGAGAGCAGTGGTGATGTAATAAATTACTCACAATACTACGCCTAACTAGGTTCAAACCCACGGCCTACAACTCGAAAATCGTGGCTACGGAGTGACCACACAATGCATTTGGTTCTGTGATGGCCTCAAATGGCGAGCGATTGGAGAGGCATATGTCCAGTATTGGAGTGCTATTAGCTGATGATAAAGCTCCTCAAGTCCTCAACACCTTTCTGACCGTGTGAACCACGTTTTAATCACAGTTTTAGTAAACCAGACATTATCATGACAAACGTTCTTAGGATAGATGGTAGTTTGTCTGTTTGATAATTTAAACTTCAAAACCACTTCATCTCTTTGAAGAGTATTAACATCCAAGTTTATGTAGAAGAGTTAGTTTTTGCCTGTAGTTTAGTTAACTGTGGTTTTGGGACTGTTTATCTTGTTACCGTGTGGAAAAACGGAGCTAAAAGTACTCTAATCAAAGGATTATGACGTCTTCAGGCACTTATACGTGAGCGTAACGTCAAAGTAAATCAAATTCGCAATTTTTTTATCGAAAATATTTTTTGTTTTAATCGTGTCCGCGCATAGTACAATTTTATATAGGTACCTAACTTAATTCAACATCGGACTTCAAAATGTCAACATTTCTATTTGATAAAAAAGTGTAAACTTTTATTTTGACTTTTTGACTCTTTTGTGTGAACATTATTTTTTTTAACATTTTATATTTTTAATAAAATATTTAATTTAATTATTTTATTCTGGGGTAACTGGATTCGAAACAGTCTTTTTTTTTTTAATAAATGACGAGAAGCATTGACGTTGACGGTGCTAGTATCATGTGTTGTTATCATGGTATCTTCATCGGTATATATCTAGTATTATAATGTATTCTATCGAATATCAGCTAACGTTAATAGTATTATGAATGCCGTAAGTATACATAAATACTATCGTTCTAACAAAGACATCAACTTCAAGATTCTCCGTAATACGCCTCTGAAACTAAAGATGTAGCTACCCGCATGGCCCCACCGCGGGGTAATTAATCTGCACCGAATTCTAGACAATGGGACTTAAGCCTTCTAGGTCCCCGTTACATACTAGTTCCGATAACGGACTTGAAAGATTTGCCGCCTTGTTTTGAGGGAGATTTGAAGGGGACGTTAGGGGGTGAAAGTTTTGATGTTTTATTGCAAGTTGCTATAAATCTTTGGTACTGGAATTTGTGAAAGTGGTATCGGCCCCGACTTACGACTGGCGCATTACCTTTAAAAAAAAAATTCATCACCACTGCTCTCAAAACGGTGAACGAAAACATCGTGAGGAAACCGGCATGTCCTAGAACCACATCTACCAACCCGCACTGGGCCCGCGTGGTGGATAATTAATGACCCACTCCCTCTCACAAAGAGGAGGCCTGTGTCCCAGCAGTGGGAACATTATAGGCTGATGATGATTTATGACTTTTGACGACACGATTGGAGGTGTGAGTCACAAGTTCGATTCCCGCACGGAACAAATACTTGTATGACCTACACACAGTTGTTTCAGGTCTGAGTGTAAGTGTATGTGAGTTTCCATGTTTGTTAACGAACTCACGATAAAGGAGAAATTTGTAGTGCTGGACAAACTGTATAAAAAGGGACCTGACACTCGGCAGTTGCGCTAGCAACTACAACAGGCCAGATTTTATTTATGAAAATGAATCTTATTTACAAGTAGATACACCAGAGATTTGCAAAAATATCCTTGCTATAAGCTTCGTGTCACTTCTCGCGCGTACGATAAGTGATTGAAAGAATACTGTTCATTTGCTGATTGAACAGTAAACCGTTTCACACTCATTGTATTACTGGGGGATAAGTATGTGTGCAAGTTGTTGCCTCAATAAGTAAGTATATTTCTTTATTTCTCTGCTAGTGGAATATTGGATAGGAGATATTGCATGCAGGACATAAAATAAGCACGGGTATGCGGACGGCGAGTAATCGGTAGCTCGCCGTCTGATCAGGGATCATGCCGGAGTCGACTACGCGCGCCTAGAAGAGCTGTCAGCAATCCAATGGGCCCCCATAGATGGCCTCACGCTTGTCGGGGTCGCGGGTTTCTTAACAGGCCACCGTGACCCTGGAATGTAAAGGGCAATTGATTGCACTGTGGATTATAGTCAGTGCAAGTCTGACATTGCCTAGTACTCTACACTGCGTGGGATGACTATTGTGCCACTAAAAACGGCATCAAAACAAGTATGAAGGCATAAATAAAAAAAAACATCATTTCATTCAAAAAGCCTTTTTTATAATGGTTGCTGAGAAAGGGGCGGCACATGGTGTGGGGCCTAGAGCGGCTAGGACAGCAAATCCGCCACCTCATCTTAGGAAATATGCTTCCCCTTTAGTTACAGATTCCCATCAAAAATACTATCAATATAACTAAAAAATAACGGCAAAATAATTACCTAGTCAAACAACGTTTCAACCCGTATACAAAGCAAAATCACAAACAAATCAATAAATCAGAATCAACACGAAAACATGGATCTATCAATGAAACTAATATGGACGCCCTGTTTGAACTTGAATACAAACTATCGACAGACCCGTGTTTAGCAATCCGAATGATTGTATAAATACAAAACTAGGTTTTTGATCAGACTTGCTAGTAAATGGAGTGATAACATGCCTGTTACTGATGAATTAATTTTATGCCCAATTCACACGGAGAGCGTGTGTATCACAAGCCAACGAGTGCAATCCGACATATTCTACGGATCGGACGCGCCTAATCTAATAATTATCATACCCTTTTTAGCCTTATTTGTACGTAGCTTCCGTACGAGTACCTTGTTGCAAGCAACTTGTTGATTTTTTTTGCTGACAAAAAACCTCCGCTCTGTTGTTTAGAGTAAGGCCTGTGTCCTGTGCCAACATTATAAGTTGATAAAGGCAAGCTTTTTTGATAAAATAAGAAACTCGTAGCTGTATGGTTATCATAAATAAGATTGTAGACCTAGACACAACCATATTTTTAGATTTAAGTATTTTTTATTTATTTAGACTTGTTTTTTTTTTCTTTTTCTAATACTATGTGTACTAGTGGCGTATGCTAGTAACGGATGCGCGATGTTTTTTTCCTTTCTTTCAAACCAAATCCATTTGTGATCCATTTACTCATTACTCCTTGTTGTAATGGCAATGTATAACAAACCATTCTACCATGTTTGAGATTCAGTTTTGTAATGAAACTAGTTCAGTGATTCGTCAATAGTTCTTCAGCAAACTTAGATATACTTACATGTGTAATTCGGCGAAAACGTAAAGCAAAAGACAAAAGGTT